>CM055116.1:397499002-397956328 GCA_029206835.1 Rana muscosa
CCGGCGGGTGATATCAATTAGGTTTTAGCGTCAGAGAGGGTCTGCGTCACACCCCAGGCAGCGTCAGGTTAGTGCCAGTAACGCTAACACCCACACGTGAAGCATACACCCCCCTTAGTGGTATAGTATCTGATCAGCTCAATATCTGATCTGATCAGATCTATACTAGCGTCCCCAGCAGTTTAGGGTTCCCAAAAACGCAGTGTTAGCGGGATCAGCCCAGATACCTGCTAGCACCTGCGTTTTGCCCCTCCGTCCAGCCCAGGCCACCGAAGTGCAGTATCGATCGATCACTGTCACTTGCAAAACACAACACACATAACTGCAGCGTTCGCAGAGACAGGCCTGATCCCTGCGACTCCAGTGCTGTAGGAGGTAATTTCACCACCACAGTTTAAAAAAAAAAGCATATATGCCGAAGCATTGGGGCAGCAGGGGCGGAGGAGCGATTTTGCTCCTAATGCCTCGTACATACGGTCGAAATTCCGACGGAGGCTTGCCCGTGGAAAAGTCTGACCATGTGTACGCGGCATAACTTTTGCGAGAAGATGCCCCCATGCTTCGGCATATATAAATGGTGCATGTATGCCCATCATTAGAAGTGGGTGGATGAAGGGCGGTATTCTAATGGTGGGCATACCCACCGATCAATCTTTTTTTTTCGTTCAGCCAACAGGCTGCATGAAAAAAAAGATTACAATACATGTCCAACAAGGACCAGCAACGTACTGGTATGTTGCTGGACTTTGAATGTTTATACCAGAATGATGCCTGCGGGTTTAGGTATCATCTTGGTATCATTCTTTTCAGCCAGCGGCCGGCTTTCATGTAAAAGCAATCCTAGTGGCTAATTAGCCTCTGGACTGCTTTTACAAGCAGTGGGAGGGAATGTCCCCCCCCCGGATATAAAAAGCGCCATTGGGAAATTGGGAAAGCATTTTATCACACCGATCTTGGTGTGGTCAGATGCTTTGAGGGCAGAGGAAAGATCTAGGGTCCAATAGACCCCAGTTTTTAAAAAAAAGAGTACCTGTCATTACCTATTGCTATCATAGGGGATATTTACATTCCCTGAGATAACAATAAAAGTGATAAAAATAAATAAATATGGAAGCACCAGTTTAAAAATAAAATAAAAAAGCAAAATTAATAATAATTAAAAAAAAAAAGCACCCCTGTCCTGCCCTGCTCTTGCCCAATGGCGAACGCAAGCGTCGGTCTGGCGTCATATGTAAACAGCAATTGCACCATGCATGTGAGGTATCACCGCGAAGGTCAGATCGAGGGCAGTAATTTTAGCAGTAGACCTCCTCTGTAAATCTAACGGGGTAACCTGTAAATGCTTTTAAAAATGTATGTAGTTTGTCGCCAATGCGCGTTTGTGCGAAATTTTAAAGCATGTCGTGTTTGGTATCTATGTACTCGGCCTAAGATCATCTTTTTTATTTCATCAAACATTTGGGCAATATAGTATGTTTTAGTGCATTAAAATGAAAAAAAGTGTATTTTTTCCCAAAAAAAATGCGTTTGAAAAATCGCTGCGCAAATATTGTGTAGAAAAAAAAATGCAACACCCACCATTTTATTCTGTAGGGCCTTTGCTTTAAAAATATATACAATGTTTGGGGGTTCAACATAATTTTCTTGCAAAAAAAAATATGTTTTCACGTAAACAAAAAGTGTCAAAAAGGGCTTTGTCTTCAAGTGGTTAGAAGAGTGGATGTAAGCTTCCTAATGTTGTGTATAAAATGCCAGAACAGTTCAAAACCCCCCCCAAATGACCCCATTTTGGAAAGTAGACACCCCAAGCTATATACTGAGAGGCATGTCGAGTCCATGGAATATTTTATATGTTGACACAAGTTGCGGAAAAAATAATTTTTTTTTTTTATTTCTTTTTTTTGCACAAAGTTGTCACTAAATGATATATTGCTCAAACATGCCATGGGCATATGTGGAATTACACCCCAAAATACATTCTCCTGAGTACGGGGATACCACATGTGTGAGAATTTTTGGGAGCCTAGCCGCGTACGGGACCCCAAAAACCAAGCACCGCCTTCAGGCTTTCTAAGGGTGTCAATTTTTGATTTCACTTCTCACTGCCTATTACAGTTTCGGAGGCCATGGAATGCCCAGATGGCACAAAACCCCCCCAAATGACCCCATTTTGGAAAGTAGACACCCCAAGCTATTTGCTGAGAGGTATTGTGAGTATTTTGCAGATCTCGCTTTTTGTCACAAAGTTTTGAAAATTGAAAAAAAAAAGAAAAAAAAAAAATGTTCTTTCTTCATTTTCAAAAACAAATGAGAGCTGTAAAATACTCACCATGCCTCTCAGCAAACAGCTTGGGGTGTCTACTTTCCAAAATGGGGTCATTTGGGGGGGTTTTGTGCTATTTTGGCATTTTATGGCCTTCAAAACTGTGATAGGTAGTGAGGAGTGAAATCAAAAATTTGCGCCCTTAGAAATCCTGGAGGCGGTGCTTGGTTTCCGGGGTCCCGTACGTGGCTAGGCTCCTAAAAAGTCCCACACATGTGGTATCCCCGTACTCAGGAGAAGCAGCAGAATGTATTTTGGGGTGCAATTCCACATATAACCATGGCATGTGTGAGCAATATATCATTTAGTGACAACTTTTTGTAATTTTTTTTTTTTTGTCATTATTCAATCACTTGGGACAAAAAAAAAATATTCAATGGGCTCAACAGGCCTCTCAGCAATTTCCTTGGGGTGTCTACTTTCCAAAATGGGGTCATTTGGGGGGGTTTTGTGCTATTTTGGCATTTTATGGCCTTCAAAACTGTGATAGGTAGTGAGGAGTGAAATCAAAAATTTGCGCCCTTAGAAATCCTGGAGGCGGTGCTTGGTTTCCGGGGTCCCGTACGTGGCTAGGCTCCTAAAAAGTCCCACACATGTGGTATCCCCGTACTCAGGAGAAGCAGCAGAATGTATTTTGGGGTGCAATTCCACATATAACCATGGCATGTGTGAGCAATATATCATTTAGTGACAACTTTTTGTAATTTTTTTTTTTTTGTCATTATTCAATCACTTGGGACAAAAAAAAAATATTCAATGGGCTCAACAGGCCTCTCAGCAATTTCCTTGGGGTGTCTACTTTCTAAAATGGGGTCATTTGGGGGGGTTTTGTGCTATTTTGGCATTTTATGGCCTTCAAAACTGTGATAGGTAGTGAGGAGTGAAATCAAAAATTTGCGCCCTTAGAAATCCTGAAGGCGGTGCTTGGTTTCCGGGGTCCCGTACGTGGCTAGGCTCCTAAAAAGTCCCACACATGTGGTATCCCCGTACTCAGGAGAAGCAGCAGAATGTATTTTGGGGTGCAATTCCACATATAACCATGGCATGTGTGAGCAATATATCATTTAGTGACAACTTTCTGTAATTTTTTTTTTTTTTTGTCATTATTCAATCACTTGGGACAAAAAAAAATTATTCAATGGGCTCAACATGCCTCTCAGCAATTTCCTTGGGGTGTCTACTTTCTAAAATGGGGTAATTTGGGGGGGTTTTGTAATGCCCTGTCATTTTAGCACCTCAAGAAATGAGATAGGCAGTCATAAATTAAAAGCTGTGTAAATTCCAGAAAATGTACCCTAGTTTGTAAACGCTATAACTTTTGCGCAAACCAATAAATATACGCTTATTGACATTTTTTTTACTAAAGACATGTGGCTGAATACATTTTGGCCTAAATGTATGACTAAAATTGAGTTTATTCGATTTTTCTTATAACAAAAAGTAGAAAATATCATTTTTTTTCAACATTTTCGGTCTTTTTCCGTTTATATCGCAAAAAATAAAAATCGCAGAGGCAATCAAATACCATTAAAAGAAAGCTCTATTTGTGGGAAGAAAAGGATGCAAATTTCGTTTGGGTACAACATTGCATGTCCGCACAATTTACAGTTAAAGCAGCGCAGTGCAAAATTCTGAATTCACCTCTGGTCCTTTAGCTACCAAATGGTCCGGGGCTTAAGTGGTTAACTGACATAAATTAATACATTTTTCAATCGTTTTGTCACATAAGCCCAGTGCAAACTGTTCAGGCGAGAAACACATTAAGCTTTTCATTTATTGTCCGTTCCAAACTTTTTCTTAGATTTTTTGGCTCAAAAGTGTCACAACTGATTTTTGATATGTGCCCATTAACTAGACAATAAACAAACAAACTGTCCAAATGACAGATTTTTGAACGATTTTTCGTCGAGTGTATGGCCACCATAACAGGGGGGGGGGGCATGCCATCATAGTATATGGCAACCTCTTAATAACTGTAGCACAAAACAGGTTTGGATGTAATGGCACTTATCAGGTGAAGGCTGGTCAGAAAGGGTTAAATAACAAAGCACATCTCAATGCAGCAGCCTAAGGTAAAAAGCAGGACTTGGATTCTTCCGAGTGCAATCAATGAATACAAGAGAAACAAGAACCTGGCGCTGTGGAAAGTGTGTCAAGCCTAGTACACACGACCAAGAATCTCGTCAGGAAAAAACCCGTAGTTTTTCCCTGACGAGATTCTTGACAAGAATCTTGTCCCGGCCAAGTGTACACACGCTCGATTCAAAAGGACTGCCGTTCTTTTGAATGGAACGAACGTGGTGACGTCATCGACTACAATGAGCGTGCGCTCGTCACATTCGATGCCGTCGCCGCCATCTTGCTACACCCTACCTATGCCTAGGAAGCTACCGCGCATGCGTCAAAGTAATTTCGAGCATGCGCGGGTTTCCACTGCGACAGGAAAGCGTACACACTCTCCGGTTTCTCGTCGGGAAACAGGCCGACGAGAATCCCAATAAGAAAATAGAAAACAGGTTCTCTATTTTTCTCGTCGAAATTCTGGCCAGTTTTCTTGACGAGAAACCTGAAAGCCTCGTACACACGCACGGTTTACTCGGCAAGAAAGCTCTGCCAGCAATTTTCTTTCTGGTTCTTGTCGAGAAAACCGGTCGTGTGTACGAGGCTTAAGGAGGCAAGCTGTCATAAAAATGTTTGATTGATGAAATGTTCGGGTATTCAGCAGACACGGCTGTTGGCTGTCAGAATACAGAAGCTGGCCAGGGAGAATCCTTCATCTACACTGTTTAGGATGGATGAAGGAATCTAGAAAATTACTCTCCTTCTTTTGTACTTATGGTTTGTACAATAAAATTAACCTTTAAAAAAAAAAGACTCTCCTTCCATTGCAAAGGCTATTTTCTGGAATAGGTGAACTTAGCCTTTTAATGGTCAAAGGACTTGAAATAATTGAAATGTATATTGATCAGTCTTATGCCATGAGTTAGCTTTTTATTTAGGGCTTGTTTATACTAGCGGTGCCCTCCAGAGAGTGATCCATGGTGGATTGTTTTTCAGAGGACGTATGACATGTGGTGAGAAGGCATTGTGTTCCCTCCTCACCGCCTGTTCTAACCCCTGAAAATCCACACTGCCGTGTCAGAAATATGTGCATTTCACGCACATTGAGGTTGTGGTGCTGCCCCATTCATTTGAATAGGATGCTCTCGGCAGCAAGGATAACTTTTTACTGCAGTGTGATGCAAGGCATTGTTGGCACAGCATGTATAGACCCCCATCCACTGCCTTTGCAGCTTAAAGGAGTATGGCCAAAGCTTGTTTTGGCCATACTTCTCCTATGGATCACAGGAGTACAGTTCATTCTCCTGTAACCTGTCTTCAGCTGACAGCGGGCTAAAGCCCGCTGTCGCCGGACGGCACTCGGCCAGTCCAGGGTCGGGAAAGATCCTCACCATATGGTCGGAATTCACCTAGATGCCTGGACCGGCACCTGGCTCAGCCTCTCAGCGATCCACTGAGAGGCTGAGCCAGCCCCTCCTGCCCCCTCCACAGCCCGGCATTCCAGTGAGGGGAGAGCAGAGAGCCAGTGAAGAAAGAGTTAAATGTGCCTGAAAAGCGCTGCTGCCAAACCGCTTTTCAGGTGCTTCGGCAGCGCTGCCCATTCATTTCAATAGGCGGGGCGGTGGAAGAGGGGTGTATACACCGCTTCTCCACCGCCCCAAAGATGCTGTTTGCAGGACTTTTTCTAACGTCCTGCAGGCGCACGGCTCCAGTGTGAAAGCATTCAGGCTCTCACACTGGGGCTGCAGGGGAGGGCGTTTTTCAGGTGTTTTACAGGCGCTATTTTTAGCCCAAAAGCGCCTGAAAAACGCCCCAGTGTGAAAGGGGTCTGATGCTGGTAGGTTAATTGGCTCCTGTCTAAATTGGCCCTAGTATGTGTATGTATGTATGTGTCACGGATCTTAGAGTGTAAGCTCCTTGAGCACAGGGACTGATGTGAATGTACAATATATATGTAAAGCACTGCGTAATATGATGGCACTATGTAATAAATAAATAATAAAAGAGAAAAAATATTTACAAAACCCCATAAAATTCCCATTATTGTGCTATTTCCTGACGAAAATAGGCACACTTTAAACATCTTGATTTTCAAAGAGCCTGTACAGCACTTCACTCGTTAACCACGTATACAAATTGCTGCAATAGAAGCCTAGAAAATGAATAAAACAGTACACGCTATCCCGCCCCAAGAACAAACTCTCTGGTATTCACTGAAGGGTAACAGACAAATTACAATGAAAAAGGCAACACTACTGCCCTGACAATTCTCTTCTTCACAGCAGCTACGGCCAAATTGTTTGTCTGGCTCCATCTTTTCCCACCAGAGTTTTAACGTAAACAGCAAATGATGCTAATGGAACATTACTCTAGTAGTGCAACGTTCAGAAATAAAAAGTGTCCTTTTTTTTTTTTTTTTTTCAGCTTCCCAGCAATTAACCACACACTTTCATCTTCAAATAAAGGAAATGTGTGCAGAGATGTATTTCATTTATGATGTTGTGTCCATTTTACTTATACAGTATATGAATACAAATGAATATACCGAGCAGAATTCTACTTCTGAAAAGTAAGCCAGTGTTTCAACATGTGTAATTATTACAGGGCAGGTTAGAGAATAAGCACAAATTCCTGCTTCTATGCAGTCGTGTACATGAAACTATGAAAGGCATGCGATCGCACCCATTTAGAGGAATTTTACAATTTTCACATACCTATTTTGAGATGATTGGTAAAGTACAGGTAAACCCAATCACTAAAGTTTTCTATACGATTTGCATGTTAATTTTTATTTCAAGCTTAATTTTTTTTTTTTTTTACTTGCAGCAAAAATAATACCTTGTAATCCTTCCATGTAGTTTCAAGCACTTCCAGTTACAGAAAGACAAAAAAAAAACAAACGCAAGAGGCACCATTCACTGTTCACCCAAAGCAGTGCATAGCTAGCAAACAGTCAACTGTTGTAAAGACCTTTCAATCCATAAGCCTTCGTTCACATTGACTGCAGCTTTGAAATTGAGCGACTTCATCTAAAATTGCACAATTTCAAAGCTGCATGTCAGTGAGACTTTGAATGCAACTTTGAAGACATCTGTGCGACCATGTCTATGCAAGTCGCACCCAAAATCACCAAAAGTAGTCCAGGAACTACTTTTTTCAATTCGATGCGGCACCGCAGAGTCTACGTCGCACCGATGTGAACAGTGTGATTTTTAAATGATGGGCAGTGGTGGGGGCGGATTTTTTATCGATGGCCATACAAATCTGCAAAAGAAATCTTTATGTAATAAAGAAAAAGCCGTCCTTCAATTGACTAAACACACCCTGCAAGCGTCCAGGAGGAATAGTAGATAAAGATTTATTTTGCAGATTTGTTTGGCCACCGATAAAAATTCCGCCCCCACCACTGGCCATCATTTAAAATCATGTAAATATCCGCCCCTCACCTACATAAACGTGCCTCCGCCACGCGAGAAAACAACTGATGGTAAACTCAGTTGTTCTGCGGCTAAGTACTGCGCATGCGCAATTCCACCTGGGCATTTCTCGATAGGGGGCACTTCTCGACAGGACACCGGCAATAGTGAGCGATTTATCATGCAATTTGACCTGTCAATGAGAAGTTGGTACAATGTGAACAATGTGAACGAGAGCTTATACTGGATATGGGAACACTAGTATAAAGGCTTATAAATAGATTGTAAGCTCTAACGAGCAGGGCCCTCTCATTCCTCCTGTATTGAATTGTAACTGTACTGTCTGCCCCCCCCCCCCCTATGTTGTAAAGCGCTGTGCAAACTGTTGGCGCTATATAAATACTGTGTAATAATAATAATAATAATAATACACAACAGTATACAGCCAAAAAAACTAATCTAACAATTATACTCAAAATTCATAGAAAAACACAAAAAAAATGTTAAAGCAGAAGTAAACCCACAGATTTAACAGTTTAAAAAAAGTTACATTTCCGGCAGCTGCCGGGAATGTAACTGTCACATCGGATGTGCTCTCAACAGAACCGTCTAGCTATCCAATGGCTGGTGTCATAACTGATCACATGAGCAGCATCGTGGCAGTTGAAGATCAAACCGAGGCCAAGATGATGGCTTCCTTGCCTTAAAATGATAGGAGGGTTTACTTCCACTTTAAATAGAAAGAAAAAACAAAATGCAAAGATAATATGTATATTAAGGTGACCAGATTTTTAAAATAAAATACGGGGACATATTTTTTTTTTTACTAGTAATAGCGGCAATCAGCGACTCTCTGCCCGTCGCTGCCCGCCTCCCAGCCTTTCAAGTCTCACTCTTCGGGCCCCGGCTACTACTGGGTGGGGAGTGGAGGAAGATCACTCCGCCAGGGAAGGCAGGCAGGCGGCTGGCCAGGACTTGAGCCAAGGCAGAAGAACATGCAAGTGGAGCTGAATGGGCATGCACCCAAAACTGAAGAAATATTCCCTCCGCTCCGACCAGCACATGATCATCAGAAAGGGTCACAGATAATGGAAAAAAATACACCCCCTAAGCTAGTATGAGAGGCAGAGTGGGGGTGTGTAATTCAGATTTTTTTTTTTTATTCTGCACTGACTGTCTTTGAAATTGCCCCAGCCCCTGTTCAAATCCAATCCGGGGACACAACCGGGGACAGACTTGGTCCGGGGACAGTGTCCTCAATCTGGGGACTGTCCCCTGAAACCGGGGATGTCTGGTCACCCTAATGTATATATCACCTCTGTAGTCCCACACAGTTTAAAAACATTTTAAAATGAAAACCGCACAGAAGACAAAAAAAAATTAAAATTAGAGGTCAACTATGTAGGAAACAAGTAAATATTTTATCCAAGTAGAATTTGCATCTATGACCAGTAACCCAGGTCCATGCACAATCTTTGTGAACACCCCCTTTTTTTTGTGCATGGGCCTGGGACCTTGGTCTTAAATGGTAGCTGCACTTTCATGGGAAAAAAAATAGCAATTAAAAAAAAAGAATGTAGCTTATATATTTGCGCCACAAGTCATATTGTATTTGAATGTTATTAAAAAAAAAAAAAAAGAAAAATTCCATAACTTTTATTGTTTTCTGGATAATTTATCAGATGAACCGCACATACTGTATTTACCATTCTTCCAATATAAGTGTTATTTGACACATTCTGTATGAACTTTCCTTTTAATCTGCTGCTCTGTAATTTTCTGTAAAATGCAATGCAATATGGCAGCCTGGAGGCGTTCTGTACACAGCTAGTGTACATAACTTACCCAAAGGGAGTCTAAAGGGATGCAAACCCTGACACTTTTTTAATTAAATCCTTGCAAGTGCAGCAGTTGACTGATAATTATAAAATCATTCCTGTCAGATTCATTGATTACCGATCTCGGTTTGATCAGATGCTCTGGAGGCCAGAGGAGAGATCTGGGGTCTAAAAGACCTCAGATCTCTCCATAAAGTGTGCATATTCTCCCTGTGCCTGCATGGGTTTCCTTCAGGCATTCTGGTTTCCTCCCACACTCCAAAGACATGCTGGTAGGTTAATTGGATGGATCCTGTCTAAATTGGCCCTTGTAGGTAACTCCTTGAGGGCAGGGACTGATGTGAATGTAAATTCACAGCGCTATATAAGTACTTAAGACACAATAATAATAATAAAGAGGACCCATCACACCCCATGCTATCCAGTTAATACAAAAATAAAGGTACAGCATTAAAAAAATTGTAAATAAAATAAATAATAAATGTAAAGATTTTTTTTAAAGCTCCCCTGTTCCCCCGTTCTCACGTGCAAAGGTGAACAAGCGTGTCAGTCCCGTACACATGAGTAAACGGTGATCACATCACACATGTGAGGTATCGTCACAAATGTTAGAGAGAGAAAGAGAGAGAGCAATACGTCTAGCACCAGATACTCTGTTTAACGCTAAACTGGTAACCTGCTTTTAAAGCGTCGCCTGTGGAGATTTTTAGTTTGGTGATGTAAGGGCGTACACAATTTTAAAGAGTGACATGTTTGGTATCTATTTACTCAGCATAACATCGTCTTTTATATTTTACCAACAAAATGGGTATTGTGTTTTTGCTTATACAATTAAAGTGCATTTTCTTCCTGCAAAATCTGCGTTTAAAAAACCTCTGCGCAAATATCGTGTGGCATAAAAATATGCCACGCCCACCAATTTTTTCTTCTCTAAGAGAGGAATGTCAGTATTGGCCCAGACCGGAACTGATTAACTACACAATCTACTTAAATGTAAAATGTAAAGTGGTATTGGGGCCGAAAATAAAATATAATTTCAAGACAAAAAGAACAATTGCTTCAATTTCTGAGCCAAATATCTAAGGCTATAATTTTTTTTTTTTTTTTAAATGAGGCTAAAAATATATATATATATATATATAACTAACTAGTCAAGACAACTGCTTTAAGTGCTAATGTGAATATCTAAGGCTATGAAAAATGCTTTTATATAGCATTTATAGAGACTAGTCATCTATTCCTTCCATCTACATAGCCCAAACCAATGAGAAAGTCAAATATCCATGGTAATCTTCCGCTGCCAATATATGTGAGAGCACTGATACAATAAAAAGTTTTAATATCTGATGCTCCTTACTGAGGCTCAGCACTAAAGAGGAAATTAAACCCTCTTTGAAGATAAAACATTTGATAAATGAATCACTCTGTGAGAGTCCTCTCCTGCTGACTAATGCAGTGAAATAAATGGATATAATCAGTGCTTTGTGGTCAAATATAGATGTGTTATATTGTTTTCTAATAAGGTTTGGTAAATGTCATTATGTAATTCAACTCTGTTATAGCTTGTGGGCCATCTGAGACTTTCTGCATTTTGTTTAGCAGATGAATGACATTGCAGTGTCAATAGGAAACACAGAGCCAAGCTACCAATGTGATGTTTTTAACATTTTCCAGAAAATAGCCCATGCAGTCATGTGGCCAAAGTGGGTAATTAAAAAACTAGGCAGTTTTGTCAAAGGTTCAATAATAATATTGTCATACCTAGGCCATTTGGGCTTCCCCTGAAGCCTGGCTGACAAATTCCTAGTTAGCAACCCGCTTGTGCTTTAGTGTTGCTAGGATGGGTAAACCATTGGATATTCACTGCCAGTGTTCCGTCAGAATCTGTGACCCGTCAGATTAGGTAACGGAAGTGACATCATGTCAGCTGCGTCCACCGCTACCAGGTTTTCTCATCTGATAGAACACCTGCAGTCAGAAGAAGGCGGAGCGGACATTTTACTATACCCAGCTATGTCTTGAACTTCAGAGTAAGTTTAGCAATAAACTGAGCAGAAATAAATAAATATAGTATGCCGACATCTGTGATGCTGTTTTTATGTTATATTTTGAAAGAAGCTGGTCACCAGCAGTAGGACGGTGGCGGAGGCACCCTGCACTGCTCAGTGATAAACCTTTTGGCTTTCAAAATTAAACATGCAAACAGCAGCACAGATGTCAATATACTAAATTTATTTATATATGCTCACTTTGTTGCTAAAATTACTCTTAAATTCAAGACGTAGCTGGGTGTACTAAAATGTCCGCTGCCTTCTTCTGACTGCAGGTGTTCTGTCAGATTAGCAACACTGGGAGCTGTGGAACGCATTTGCAGCTGGCGGAACATCACTTCCGTTATCTAATCTGACGGGTCTCCGATTGTGACGGAAACAACAGCATAACAGAAAAAAAGACCAACAATTTTCCTGTCGTAGAAACAAGTCAGTACATGGGGGTTGCTAACTAGAAGTTTTTAGGCCAGGCTTCTGTGGGGCCAAAATAAAAGAACATTTTACAAAGCTGCACAGTTTTATTAAATCTATTAGGACCCCTTGACTGCATAAGCTATTTTCTAGAAAAGGTTAGCCTTTAACCCCTTCCTTACCGGGCCATAATAATATGACGCCGGCAGGAACTCTCCCTCCCTCCGGGTGGACGTCATATGACGTCTTTTCTTCCTGGGTGTCTAGGGGTTGCGCGCGCGCCGCGGCACCGCTCGTGACCCGGGGCACCCGCGATTGCCCGCCATCACGGCAGGAGTGTGGATCTGTGTGTGTAAACACACAGATCCACCTCCTGTCAGAGGTGAGGAGACCGATGTGTGTTCCCAGTACAGAGGAACACACATCGGTCTCCTCCCCTTGTGAGTCCCCTCCCCCTACAGTTAGAATTAGGGTTGTCCCGATACCACTTTTTTAAGACCGAGTACAAGTACCGATACTTTTTTTCAAGTACTCGCCGATACCGATTACCGATACTTTTTTTTAATGTCATGTGTCAGTATTTTTTTTTTTTTTTTTACAGTGCTTTATTTTAAAAAAAAATTAGGGGGGGGGGGAGTGGATTGTGTCAGTGTGTTTTTTTTTATTATTATTATTTTTTAAAATTTATTATTTTTTCCCTTTTTTTTTTTTGGGGGGGCTTTGGTGAGATTTCAGGGGTCTTAACAGACCTCTGACATCTCCCCTATGAGACAGAGAAAGGGACGAGGGACACAGATTCCCCAGTCCCTTTCTCTGCAGCCTCAGCTAAAATGAATGGACAGGAGGCTCCTCTCCATTCATAAACTGAAGCATCGTAAACACAGGTTACGATGTTTCAGTTATATGAATGAACAGAGTCAGTGATCACTGACTCTGTTCATTCGAAAAGGAAGGAGCCGGCTTTAGTGGCTCCTACCTCCGCTCTCCATCCTGAGATACCGAGGACAGAGGGGGTGGAGGAGGACATGGTGGGGGGACTCGGAGCGCAGAGGAGGAGAGCAGCAGGAGGGGGACACGGGACACGGAGCGCCGACAGCAGCAGCACAGAGGGGGATACAAGGACACCTGGAGAAGGAGAGCAGCACCGAGGGGAGCACGGAGGGGGAGAGCAGCACAGAGGGGGACAACGAACCGGAGAGGGAGAGCAGCGCCGAGGGGGACACAGAGCACGGAGTGGGAGAACAGCACACAGGGGGACACAGAGCGTGGAGGAGTATAGAGCACGGAGAAAGATACAGTGACAGTCAGCGGTGATCAGTGCGTGTTGGGGGGGAGTTACAAGCACCGATCACCGCTGTATAAATTTCACTAAAGCAGCTAAAAAGGGGGGGGGGGTCCGGGGAGAAGCTGTCAGGCTTTATTGAAATGTATACAGGCAGATCAGTGCTTGTAATTCCCCCCGCCGCACCGATCATCCCTGACTGCCCAGGTATCGGGTGAAGCATCGGAGCATTTCCCCCGAGTACAAGTACTTGGGGAAATGCTTGGTATCGGTGCCGATACCGATACTAGTATCGGTATCGGGACAACCCTAGTTAGAATCACTCTCTAAGGAACATATTAACCCCTTCAGCACCCCCTAGTGTTAACCCCTTCCCTGCCAGTCACATTTACACAGTAATCAGTGCAGTTTTATAGCACTAACCACTGCATAAATGTGAATGGTCCCAAAAACTTGTCAAAAGTGTCCGATATGTCCGCCGCAATGTCACGGTCACAATAAAAATTGCAGATCGCCGCCACTACTAGTAAAAAAAATAAAAATGCCATAAATCTATCCCCTATTTTGTAGACGCTATAACTTTTGCGCAAACCAATCAATATACGCTAACAAAAATATGTAGAAGAATACATATCGGTCTAAACTGGGGCAAAAATTGTTTTAAAAAAAAAAAAAGTGATATTTATTAAATCAAAAAGTAAAAAATATTGTGTTTTTTTCAAAATTGTCGCTCTTCTTTTGTTTATAGCGCAAAAAATTAAAACCGCAGAGGTGATCAAATACCACCAAACTAAAGTTCTATTTGTAGGGGAAAAAAAACATAAAGATTTCATTTGGGTACAGTGTTGCATGACCGTGCAATTGTCATTCAAAGTGCAACAGCGCTGAAAACTAAAAATTGGTCTGGGCAGGAAGGGGGTGAGAATGCCCTGTATGGAAGTGGTTAAAAGGATAGTTCACCGTTACAAAAAAACTGCCTATGCAGGTAAGGAGTGTTTGTAGATTGAAACAAAATATGCAGCTATGACTGAAGATGAATAATACCCTTGCTATAGGTGTAGGCCATTTACATACCTTGTGAAGTCTGACTGGAATACCTCCGGGATGTTGCTAAGCACACCCAGGACGTTGCTAAGCGAGGCCTAGTCATCACTGTTTACCTCCACCATCACTGAAGTGAACTCTTTCTCTGATTCCAACCCCCCTCTCATACTCTCTCTCCCCTGATGCATTAGCTCTGAGCTCAGCATTTGAGAGCTCACTCCTGTGATGGTGAAGGTGAGCAGTGATGACTAGGCCTCACTTAGCAACGTCCTGCGAGTATTCCAGTCAGGTTTCATAAAGTATGTAAATGTCCTACACCTATAGCAAGAGCTTTATTAAACTTTAGTCAGAGCTACACGGTTTGTTTTTATCTACAGATGCCCCATATCTGCATAGGCAGTTTTGTGGTAAAGGTGAACTATCTCCTTAAAGTCCTTTGTGGATTAAGGAATTCTAATGCCGCGTACACACGATCGATTTTCTGAACGGTGAAAACACCGTCGAGAAAATCGACTGGAAAAATGAGGAACGGCTTGGTCCCCTACACACGGCCGGGTTTCCTGACATTTTTTCTCTTGCTCGAGAAAAACGACCGTGTGTAGGCTCCCTGGCAGTGTTTCCCTATGGGAAAACTGCCGCGGAAAAAAATGCCGTGAATCACGACGAGAAAAATTAGAGCATGTTCTAATTTTTCTCGTCGTGATTCTTGCCGTTTTTCTCGTCGGGAAAAATTATGGAAAGCCCACACACGGTCGTTTTTCTCGTCAAAGAGAAAAAATTTCATTTTTCCAGACGAGAAAAATGGTCGTGTGTACGCGGCATTATTGTGTTTAAGATTAAATTTGCCATAGAGAAATTTGAGGGCTGGTTTCTACTTTCCAAGGTACTGACTTGTAATAAGTGTTCAGTTCAGGAAAGTCAAAGAAAAGTCAGGTGTCCTTATCTGAAAACTTGTTATGAAGCTTGGGGGTCGGCGTGGCAACCAAGCACTCATTATTTTCAAAAGGAGCAATGACATCCCTCCCATTTTCTCTTGTGAAAGGTTTCCTTTTAATTGCATGTTATATTCCTATCACCCACTGTTCTGGAATATTCAGACTGATGTTTGGCACTGTAAGTGACACTCAGCAAAAATAAATCGTCTGCACAATATATCTTAACTAAACGTATTAAAGGATTACTTGCTTTAAGGTAAACGAAGCAAGGTTTATGATATCAGCACATTTGCAGAGTTTGCTGGATAGCATTTTTAGTTCACAGATTGCTTTGACCTGCTGAAACTGCCAATACAGAGATCACACCGTGCCTTTTGTGAGGATTATCAATTCATTTTGCTTTAAATTATTAATAATAAAGTGGACATTTCCACCCCCAAACTAGGAATCCCAGGGGCATGCAGCTATGTATGATGACCTTAAAACATCCTTAAAGTGGAACTATACTATATCTTAACTCTACAAACCAAAATTTTTATTTAATTCATTTTTTAATATTCAAAGTAAACTCAATGACCCATCCATGTCTCCATGTTTTATTTTGCTGAGAAATCAATTTGAACCCCCCCCCCCCAGCATTTCTGTCCATGGCCACCTGAGTCAGGGGAAATTATTCATGTAGCATTTACTTCTAAAAAAAAGAAAAATATTTGTTTACTTACATTGAATGACTGCCCACTTCCTGGTATAGTAAGGCACTGGTGATGCAGCCAGGGTCTCACAGGTGCCCCCTGGGAAGACTATGGCACCAGTGCGTTCCAGGGAGATCTAATTTCTAAACTGAGATATTTCGTAGGAGAAAAAAATGTTTTTTTTCTACAAATAAGTGTAATGTCTTATGGCATATGCACAGGATCAAGCTCATAGCATATGCACCACATGTGCTGTATAATAATATAATCATCTGTTGAAAAAAAAACAGCTTCCCCCCTAAGATCTCATGGTGGGGGGTGGGGAACCAGAGCCCTATTACTAGTGAAACAAAGCATAAAGGAGGTAGGTAAGTACTACTTACCTTGTTACTTCTGTAAATTGTTTGCATTTAAACAGTCAGGTTCAAGGGAGAGGGGTCTGCTTTACAACATCACTCTGCAATAAGGTTGTGTTATCACAACAGCTTTAAGGCAATGGAAATGAAGCCATCCACTGCCACAAAAACTCAGAACCCCATTTGAACAGCTCAGGCTTTATGCTGTAAAGATATCTATTTGTGCCCTTACTTAGGCCGGGTTCACACTGTTGCGCTGTCCGACATTGGATGTGATTCGCACCACACTGCTGTCTGTGTGATGCAAATTCAGCCACACAGATTGTATGGCTGAATTTGCATCGCATTCGGACCAAAGTCACAGTTTTTTTAGTCTGCATCAGAATCAGATCGCATGGGTGTTTACACCCATGTGATCCGATTCCTGTCTGAATTGACAGTTCGCACTGCGATATACGAACTGACCTGGGGGTGTCATTAACTTTGTATTGTCACCTGCAGCGATTCGCATACGAAAGTTTAAACTGCCTGAAAGTTGTATGCGATGCAGGAACCCGTACTGGATTCGCACAGGTTCTCGCATCGCAGCAGCATGAACCGAGGCTGAGTGTTCTATTGTAGGCCACTCCCCCCCCCCCCCCACTCTTACAGAATCTGGCACCCTCTTGTCTGTGGCTCTGCATTTATTTCCCCAATTCGTCTTCTGACCTCCAAGGAAGTCATCAACAAATCCTGACCATGCACGGCCATGCCTTGCTTTCAGTTCAAGGTCATTATGGTGCTCGGATATTAGACCCCTTTCGCACTGGAGCGGTTTCAGGCGCTATTGCGCTAAAAATAGCGCCTGCAAACCGACCCTAAACAGCGGCTGCTGTTTCTCCAGTGTGGAAGCCCGAGGGCTTTCACACTGGAGCGGTGCACTAGCAGGACCGCTCCAAAAGTCCTGCTAGCCGCATCTTTGGAGCGGTGAGAGGAGCGGTGTGTTTACCGCTCCTCCCCATTGAAAGCAATGGGAAACCGCGGCATACCGCCGGCAATGCGCCTCTGCAGAGGCGCATTGCCGGCGGTATTAACCCCTTTTCGGCTGCTATCAGGGGTTAAAACCGCACCGCTAGCGGCCGAATACCGCCGCAATTCCGACGGTAAAGTGCCGTTAAAAATAGCGGCGCTTTACCGCCACCGCACCTCCCACCCCAGTGTGGAAGGGGCCTTAAAGCTAAACTAAACCCATCAAATTAACAGTTTTCCAAAACAATTACATTTGAGGCATGCCGTAAATGATAGCCATTCTCAACTGAACTGTCAAATCATCAAATGGCTGGTGTCATAAGTGATCACATGTACAGCACTATGGCAACTGATGATCAAGCAGAGGCTAAGGTGGCTGTAAATAATAGGAGGGTTTAGCTCCACTTTAATATTAATGATACAATCACACTTATGCGCTTTTTTGTGCGTTTTCTGTTTTGCATTTAACATAGTTTCCTATGGTACACTTTTACATGTATGCATTTTGCAACCGGTGCATTTTTGGAAAGGGTGGGGGACTCTTTTTTCCCACAGCAGATGCGTTTTGCGTGTAATAGACTTCAATGGAGTCGCACATGAAATGCAAGTGTTGTATTTTTGATGCGTTTTGCGTTTTTTTATTTTCCCCTTTAAAGCACTGTATATAGTGGGTTGCTAAGGAGTGGGCCAGGAAGCCACAGCGTCCTTAACAATCAATGAGTCTTCAGCTGTCAGCGGGGTTCCCGCTGACAGCTGAATGTAAAAAAAAAAATGAATTGTCGGCTAAAAAATTCCGTTGGGTCTGGTTTGATTATGGAGGGGAACTCCACGCCCCAAAAAATAAATGAAGTGTGGCCCTTGGCAGTTAAGGAAAGGGAGGGGACAAGCGAGCCCCCCCCCCGAACTATACCAGGCCGCATGCCCTCAACATGGGGGGAGCTTTGGGGCGGGGCTAAGGTTGCGGGGGTCTATGGGCAAGGGGCTTATCAGAATCTGGAAGCCCCCTTTAACAAGGGGGTCCCCAGATCCTGCCCCCCATGTGAATGTATATTGTACCCCTACTTATTCACCAAAAAAAGTGTTACATAGAAAAAAAACAGACAGTTTTTGACAATTCTTTTATTAAAAAGCAGTGCGTGCTGGGTCTGTGATGTCATAAGGGGGCGGGGCCACCAGGTGATACAACCAGGTGCCCCCTTACCTATTTAAGAACTGTCACCAGGCAGGGGAGGCATTCGGCGGTCAGCCGTCAACGATTGTGGAGCGTTAGTTTTTTCCATGATTGACATTGGATCTACATCACGGGACATTATTTTTTGCTATCTAATGTCAAAATTGTCTATGTGTTTTTATTTCTATGTGACACTTTTTGTTGGTGAATGAGTAGGGGTACAATGTACCCCATACTCATTCACATGGGGTGGCAGGATCTGGGGACCCCCCAAAGCACCCCCATGTTGAGGACATGTGGCCTGGTATGGTTTAGGTCAGTCTTACTTACTTTCTAGTGTCTATCACCTAAGACTATTATTTCGATACCTATTGATATTTGTGACATACCTTAAGAATAGGAGTAAACTTTCACTTTCACATACAAGATATGGATACATCCCCGCATGTGCAGGTTTGGTTTTATAGGCACAGGTAGAAGTAAAAATGTTCATACATAACAGCTCATCCCATTGTAATTGTTTTTAAGGCTATTTTTACAACCGTTCCTATCATTTTTATAATTTTACATTATTTTTTCTTATTATAATTATCATCATTGTTATAGTTATTACTGATATCAATTGTATTCATTTTAATAGTATTATTATGATATCGAATGTTTATCAATTTGCTGACTTACTAGCCCTGAAGAAGGAGAAGCTGTTCCCCTGAAACGCATTGTTTTCATCTCAAACCTTTGTCATCGGCAGTAAAGTTCTAAATTAAACCATCAATAGAGAGGATCATCTGTTACCGGTTGCTCTTTCATACCATCTCAAGTTACTCCAGCTGAAATGCCATCTCCATCGTATCAGGCAAGTAGCAGCCCCAAGATATCAACTGAGTACACTACTAGGCTTGTGCAATTCGTTTCGTAACGAATCGAAATTCGTCCGAATTTAGCAACTTTCGGACATTCGGAAGCATTCGAATTTCCGAACAAAGCAATTACGAATAAAACCGAATCCGAAATAAATTATACCGCAAATAGCGAATGCCCCAATGTCTTCCGCATAATTTGTTATGAAAAAAGTTACGAATGTACAAATCCATACGAAGCACAATAACACTCACTCTGTTCTGCTCTCTGCTTCTCCATCACCGTGCTGAACTCCCTCTCAAAATGGTATACAGGGGCGGAGGCTATAGCCGCATGTAAAAAACGAAAGTAAAATACGAGATTTCTAATCCATTCGAAGCACAATAACACTCTGCTCTGCTCTCTGCTTCTCCCTCACCGTGCTGAACCTTTCAAAATGGTGTACAAGGGCGGAGGCTATAGCCGCATGTAAAAAACGAAAGTAAAATACGAGATTTCGAATCGTTACAAATAACCGCTATGTATTTAGAAAAGTACAAATCCATTCGAAGCACATTAGGCATAATAGGCAGCGTCGTTGTGAGAGAGACACAGAAAATTACGAATCAACGAACCCAAAAAAAGTTACGAAAAGTAGGAGTTGTGTCCAGAATCAACGAAAAACAATGTACCCTACCGAAAGTACGAATTATAAATCAACTAAAAATTCAACGAAAAATGTCGCTTGTGAAAATACGAACACGAAAAATCCCGTCTAGCAAAATTACGAATGATTACGAATCAACAGGACCGAAAAGAAACGAACCGAAACTAACCAAATTTTTCCGTTGTGCACAAGTCTATACACTACCAATGTCTACCTTTGAGGGATGAATTTCCATGAGATAAATTCCCACCTCGTTCATCTTTTCTATTTGCACCAATGACCTATTGGTTGGTTCAACAGTCCAATGCGGTCTTCTACACACATCAGAGTCTTTAATATCAATGGCACAGCTAATCCCAATGGTAATAAGTAAACATGAGAAGATAAGTGAGCAAGCGCCTATGCCGTAGACAGATAGGGATGTAACCATGGCAAGGCGCTCTGAACATCTTGGCACGGCCAGGATGCCATGACTGTTAGAGCAAGTTGGCAGAATAATAACAACTTAATCTCAGAAAGGGCAGAGCTCAGAAGCATTTCATTGTAGAATATATATAATTTGATTGCAGATGAAGACAAATTAAAATCTTGACTTCCACTTTAAGTGTTATAATACTATAAAAGCAATACATCTGTTTTCCACGATCTTTTAGATACATTTTAGTTTAACTGGGTAGGGCTTTTTTGTAACCATAACAACCAAGTAAAGAGAAAGGTGAAAATCCCTGATGTCTATTGAAAACGCAGGACAGTCTCCTAGGAATTACACTGCCATTATTTCCCTTTCTTCGCATAGCGCGCAATCACAGGATGGAAATTTTATTCTATTAAACTATCCTTTATTACACATGGCTTATCATTTTTTTTCATCCAAAATGGTTGTTTTTTTTTGCTGTTTTAATAACTCACCTACATAGGTCAGTATTAGGGTTTGGCAGAGGGCTATTACATTGTCCCCTTACAAAAAATAATGTTCAACAAATGTAACAATAATACGTTATATTATTATGTATATTGCACAATGTAACAGTTGCTTTAATTGTACCTGCAGACTTCTAATCACTCCTTCCAGGAAACATGAACCACTTTATTAGGCTTGGTCAATTGAACAGTAACCAAAATCCAAGTAACGTAAAGCAACCAATCAAAATGAATCTTTCATTGGCGAGTAAACTGATGTTCTGAGTGACACTTTGCCCATCATTATTTCACCTTCTCAGAGTGGGCCTCTCAGTTTTTTTCCAAATCTGCATGAATACATTTCTAATATGTCACAATATACAGCAGGAGTATTGAATTAAAATTCACCAAGGTCCGGTCAGTAAAATTTTCTTCCAGCAGAGGTCTGAATATCATGTCGGTACCCATGGCACATTCTTGCATGTGCCAAACCGTATGTTACTGCAACACCATGCGGCTTGGAGCGGTGCGGTGCGGTTTTGGAAAAACAGGTTGAGGACTTCTTCCTCCGTGTTTCTTGCGGGTAGTACAGCCCATTAAAATAGGCTGTACTACCCATGACGTGTGCAACTAATGCACATACATAGATCTGAACTCATTTTTATATCAGCATCCTCAGTCCCCACTACACATCACAGTCCCTACCCCCTTCACATCAAGATCCCATTTTGATGAGTGTCCTCAGCACTCCCTTTACATTACTACCCCCATCCTCTCCTTTCACAGTAGTGTTCTCCCATTTCCTTGACATCAGCCCCTCCTGCCCGACAGTACTATCCTTTGCCCCTATTTTCCATATCCCCCACATTACTGTCCTCAGCCCCCTTCACATTACTGTCCTCATTGCCCTCCATATTGCATTTCTCAGCCCCCCACATCACTTTCCTCAACCCCCACTCCCAATTTAAATGTTCTCAGCCCCCCCCCACAACAGCCTCCCCACTTTAATGTCCTTAGCCCCCACCCCCACATTACAGTCCTCAGCCCTACCCACATTACAGTCCTCAGCCCCCCCCTTCCAACGTTAATGTCCTTAGGCCCCCTAAATTACAGTCCTCAGTCCCCCACTTTAATGTCCCTAGACCCCCACATTACAATCCTCAGTCCCCCACATTCCAGTCCTCAGCTCCCCCAATTTAATGTCCTCAGCTCCCCCCCCTACTTTAATGTCCTCAGCTCCCCACACTTTAATGTCTTCACACACACACTCCACAGCTCCTTTTCAGCCATTGACACTAGTGTCCTAGCCCCATTAACTAGTATCGCCCCCCCCCCCTCACTGTCTTACCTTACACAGACCAGAGATTGGCACAGCTCATCTGGATGGAGGGCAGGAGTTTCAAGGTAGTGACTGTAGGACCGCCCTTCATCCTAGCAGCCAACCACCTGCTTATTAACCTAGGGCAGTTCCCGCCCTCTATCCAGAACTGTCTTGCCTCCCGCTGTTGGCTCTGTGGGGATTACAGAGAGACAGCAGTGGGTAGAATAGACTTCTAAATGGTGGTACCGTGGCAGTCTGCATAGGACAGTGATGTGATTCCATTGCCATTTAGTGATTCCTAATATACAGCATAACATTATTCTTCATAGCTATATATTTTTTTTTAAGTCACCAGAAGCTCCACACTCCCACTTGCATTTGTGAGTATGCCAAGTCCATGCAAATAATGTTAAAGAGTAACTCCACTTTTGTTGAGAAAAAACATTACCCAATGGGTGTTCTATGTACATTGCAAGGAATTTAACAAACTTTGTTGCAGATTTCTACCTTTTGTTATTCTAAAGAAATAACTGTTTGTTTTGTCTGTGTCCATGTGTGGAGTGAATATATATATGGGAGTGGTTTTATAATTATCAATCAGCTGCTGCACCTGAAGAGCTCTAATAAAGAAAGGGACAGGGTCTGCATCCCTTTAGATATAATTCCCCTGTTTGGAGTAGCTCACCAAAAATTAGATTTTTGTTGCAGGGGATGCCAAAAATCAGACTTGTAACTTAGTGCAGAGTGCTGGAAAAATCAGTACGCCAATCACCAGACAGGTAATGACATTTTCAGGGACGTTATGTACACCATTTGTGTACAGAACGCCTCCAGGTAGCCCTACTGCATTGCATTTTACAGAAAACGACAGCGCTGCAGATTGGAAAGGAAAGGTAATTTTTAGTAACGTTCAATTATAATATGACTTGAGTCACAAATGTATATGATATATATATATATATATATATATATATATATATATATATATATATACTGTATATATTTGCTTTTTTTTTCTCACATAAGTGGAGTTACCCTTTAAATATTGCATCTAATAATACAAAATACTAAATAATTCTAAATAATATCAGGAGTTGTCTGCCATACTTAGAAGCTACTGTGGATGTGGGTAGATAGGTAACAGAATGACAAGAGAAAATAGACAAAGGGTGGAGGTGGGGGTGGATATTAGTAGACGGTATATGATGTAAATTGTATTCACGACTTGACTTGACTTGAAAGTGCCCATATAACCCATTTTATTTGGGTGCAGCACTTACCTGGGTTAAAGGATGAGTGTGTAGACTGGGAAATCTACTAGATGGTAACCACTGACAGTAATTTTTTCTGTTTTTAATTTTTTTTTTTTTTAATTAGAAAAATAATACATATTATATAAAAGCAATAAACACAAGCAGAGTTCTTGCATATGCATTTCTAAATCATTCTAAAACCTAGCTCACAATATACAAGTCATATTTTTCTTGTTCTGGCCAGTGCAGAGTAGAACAAATACAAGCGGGTACTTGTTTTAAACTGCCAAGAACAAAAACAATTGGCCACATACTGCATGTCATTGGTCATGGACTTAGGCATATGTCAAACCACATTCATAGTAACTGATTGGTGCAAATAGTCATGCACAAAGCAAATATTACACTTCCTTCAATCATAGGACATATGAGCAAACCTTCTCTGGATCCTTATCAGTGTTCAGCTACAGCAGTTTTGATTGCTAGGGATGTGACTAATTTAATCCAAGTACACGAAAGAGGCCATTCAATGTCAGACAATGTTCCAGTGTTGTCAACACACAGAAAGATGATGGTAACCAAATTAGATCCTTAGTTACAATCACTGAAATTCAGAGTCTGGTTTGAATTCCGCTACCTGCAGATAAACCACCTCACCTATGAACCAAATGTTGGGAAATGAGTGCAAAGCTGTGATGGTAATGTGATAGCATTACTAATGTATTTAGTTGTCATCAGAACAGAAATAAAGGGAAAATCTTCCAATGGGGACACTAGCTCTGGTGAGCCATGTGACAACCTGGGATTTCCTTTTACTTCCTGTTGTGGTTATGGCATAACTCCCAACTGTGCCTGATTTCGAGGGACTGTCCCTTATTTGGAACAAAGTCCCTCTGTCCCTCATGGCTCCTCATTTGTCCCTCATTCTGATCTGATTTATATAGTTGTATATAAAATTCACTATTTATCTTTCAAAAAGTGTTTTACAGGACTAATCCTTTCATCCAATTTCTAAAATTGCTGCATTTGTAAATTCCAAAAGCCAATATAACAAGAATAGTGGTGGTAAAAAAAGCACTTGTGGGTTTAACCAATCTATTTCTTTTGTACAATCCTTCTTTAAGGGGGCGTGGCAGGGGGCATGTCCTATGCCTACATAGTTTAGCTAATAGGTGTCCTTCATTCCCCTCTAAGAAAGTTGGGAGGGATGGTTATAGGACAGGAAGTAAAGGGAAATCACCCCAATGGTCACAGATGATGAAAGAAACTAAACTTTTGTGTAATTGTGTGTTTACTTTTTTCTTCTTGAGCGTCATCATTGGGCGTCGGACGCCCTGCTAGTGACGCTCCGTCACCATTTCCGGGTGTGTGGAGCGCATGGGGGTTGTTTGCGCTCCACACACGTCCCTGCGCCGCTATTGGGCTATGGCTAGTGCCCAGTTAGCGATACGGCAACATCATTTCCGGGAGCGTGGAGCGCTGATGAGTCTCCCTGTGTTCCACGCGTGGCCTCTGGTATTAGATCTATTGATCTAATACATTATTGTCCTATATTTGCCTTTCCAGTTTGCTATGACCTTCGAGGATGGACGGCGCTAGCTCTGGTTATCTCCTTCTGTCCATATGCAGGTGGGTGGCGTGTCTAATTAATTAGTTAGTTCAATCTATTTATAATTAATTAATTTACTTATAACTGTGGTGCTGGTCTGCTTTTGCTATATAGCTGGATATCGCATTGAAGTCCCTGACTGGCCCTGGCGGTGACCTTTCCAGCAGTCTCTGCTGGTTTACTGTTGCTGTCCCTGCTGCTGCTATACAGCTGCTCATAAGCGCTTTTGTTTGCTTTGCCTACTTGGTATCTTGCTTGTGGGAGGATTTAGCTGGACCATATATCGCCAATTGTCTACTATTACCGTTTGCCAATGATGTTTGTTTACTCACTGTTTGTGTTATCATTGTGTTGCTCCACCCATGGGGCGTTGGCTCTTTGCCCTATGAGGGAGGAGCCACCGGGCCTCCGAGTGCTCCTCCCCCTCCACCCAATTAGTGGCCCACATGGACATGTCCCCATATAAAGGGTAGGTAGAGGTCTCTGCACTGCGTGGCTTTGATAAAGAAGCTGTGCGCTTCGAAATGCGTCAGCCGGTAGTGCGCCCCATCACGGTCTTCTTGATCGGTCGAAGTGTGGTTTGGGTTTCATATGCTGCAGCCTCCAAGGCACTGTTTGTACAATGCGAACTTTTGTACTAGTTTTGTGAGTACCTTTCTATTGCTTTTATTTTAAATAAATTATCCTAAACGATATCACACCAGGCTGGTGCACCCTTGTTCTTCCCTTTTTTTAATTTGCTACTAGGACACCCCTATCCACGAAGGGCAGCAAGGCCGGTGCTATCGTTATAGATTACTGAATGGTCGATGGTCATCTCGTGCGCAGGATTGTTTGTTGTTTTTCTGCCACTTAAGAGCCCATTCACACAGGGGCAACACGACTTCCAGGGTGATTTTATGAGGCAACTCAGACACGATTTTATGAGGCAACTCAGCACGACCTGGAGCTATTTACAAGGCAACTCCAAGTTGCCTCCAGGACAGGAGACATTCCAGTGGCCAATCAAACAAGAATCAGCTCTGTGGGAGGGAGGGGGAGGGAGAGCTTTGCCTGATAAATGTATGTTATCTTCCTGGAGAGTAGCTCCTATTAAGACAGTGAGAGGCGACTCCCATTGAAACGAATGGTTACAGGTCGCCTAGAAGTCGGATTGAAGTAGTACAGGGACCTTTTTTGAAGTCGGAGCGACTGCAGTAGTGTGCATAAGGACGGCTCCATTAACTTACATTGATTTCTTCAGCCAGCGCGACCTGAGGCGACTAGGGGCGACCTGGGGCGATTTGGAGTCGGATCCAAAGACGCCCCTGTGTGAATGGGCTCTTAAGATGAAAGAAACTAAGACTGGCTATATTATAACCCTTCATAACTCTATCCAAAAATAAATAAAAAATATGGGAAGAAAGACTTCAATGTGTATGAAAACATGGAGCAAAGAGCAATAGTGGGCACCAACCCAAGGTGACCAGTTGCAGATAATCTCTATTAGGCTGCAGATCGAAAGACCTGTTTGGGTTATTTACTAAAGCTGCATGGTGCAGCTCTGCAAAGAAACTAATCAGCTTTCAGGTTTTATTGTCAAAGCTTAAAGTGTTACTAAACCCACAACAGTAAAAGCAGTCTGTATATGCAGTAAAGCATGCTTGTTATACTCACTGTGGAACCTAAGGGGTAATTCTCTGCATTGTTTATAAAGGCTGTTTGATCCAGTCTCTCTGATCCTCCTCCTCTTTCACTGTCTCCAAAAAAACAACCTGATATTTATAGAGCCAGTGCTGCACATGCTCAGTTTGGTGTGTATTGCTAGAGAGTTTTTCTTTCTTGAGAGAGAGCATGTGATCAGCACAGGGCCAATCAGCACTGTCCAGACAGAGGATTGGGGGAGAATGAAAACTCCTCCTACAAGCTTTACTATGAACTGATACAAGGCACAAGACTGCTATATACTGCTGATGAGAACAGGAATGTATCTGTTTAAATTTAAATCTGTTTAAATTTACTAAAATAATTACATTTGTTCTGTGTACTGTGTGAGACCAGATATAGTCAATGTAGGTTCTGGGTTTAGTAAAACTTTAATTGAACAAGCTGAAGTTAGAAGCTGATTGGATACCATACACCACTGCACCAGATTCTGAGTGCACCAGTTTTAGTAAATCCTCCCCTGTGATTCACAGCCAATAGTTACAAAAAGTCAGCAAAGTACGTTTTTTCGTTACAGCAGGTCTCCAATTTTTAAGTTTGACTTTTTTTAAATTGCTATGCTAACAGTTTGACTTCAATATCTAAATTCGCTGACCCAAAACAAGTGTGCAGATAAGAAAAGACAGCATATAGGTCAGTGACTAAGTATTAAAAAAAAAAAAAAGGTTCGTCCTCACCAAGAAACTATAATTTTCAAAAGGAGAGACCAGCAGTGACAACTTCTATGAATCTTCACACATGGCTGAAGACTAACAGTGCTTCGTAGCTAAAAAGACTTTCTAACATTAGGGAAATAACAGACAACCCCACCTTCATTACTCATTCTGACATAGCAAAGCAGAATCCCCAAGTAATATTATTTTAAGACTGATGACTGAAGATTTTTATAAGGTGCGCTAAGACTGCAGCTACTCATAAGTGCTTTTAATATCCCTGAGGCATGCTCAGCATGTAAGGGAAAGGGCTGCAATAGATAAAAGCTTTAAATAAAGATGGGGATGAATCACTAAGCAAAGAGGTAACAGTCTATTATGTGTTGATATCTTTACTAATAATCACTACCACAACTATTGCACAATGGAGTGCAAATTACGGTGACCAGATATCCGGTTTCCGGGGACATTCCCCTATTTGAGGAGACTGGCCCCACCTGCAAAGTGTCCCCAATTCAGTCCCTGCTTTAATTTTGTCATCCGCAGCTCAGGAGCACTGCTGGGTAGTCTGAATGGAAACCTACAATGTTTGCAATTAACTGCCTGAAAAAGGGAGAGGAGCATGCATTGGCCCGCCACCTTCAAGATGTCTGCACCCACTTGTAATTGGTCAGCAGGCGCAGTCTCCCAGCCTCCTGACTTTTACCGCCTTGCTTTTCTGTGTGCCGGTAAATAAGCAAGGCCAGGCCTACCTGTGTACAGACCAGTGATCTCTAGTGATGAGCCGAACACCCCCGGGTTCGGTTCGCACCAGAACCCGCGAACGGACCGAAAGTTCGTACGAACATTAGAACCCTATTAAATACAATGGATGCGAACGTTCGAATTCTAAAGTGCTAATTATAACAACTATTATGCATGTTATTGTCCTAAAAAGGGTTTGGGAACCCGGGTTCTGCACCAGGGGACATGTATCAATGCAAAAAGAAGTTTTAAAAACGGTCGTTTTTCGGGAGCAGTCATTTTAATGATGCATAAAGTGAAAAAAAAAAGTCAAATATTCCTTTAAATATCGTACCTGGGGGGTGTCTAAAGTATGCCTGTGAAGTGCCACGTGTTTCCCGTGTTTAGAACTGTCCCTGCACAAAATGACACTTCTAAAGGAAAAAAAAGCCATTTAAAACTTCTTGCGGCTTTAATGTAATGTCTGGTCCCGGTAATATGGATGAAAATCTTTAAGAAAAATGGCATAGCTACCCCATGACCCCCCCCCACCCCAGCCCATTACCAGCCCCTTTGGGTCTTGTATGGATATTAAGGGGAACCCCGCACATAAAATAAAAAAGGCCCTATATACTCTGAACAGCCGTATACAGGCGGTGCATACAAGACAGGGACTGTAGGTTTGTTCTTATGTAGAATGTGTTTGTAATTTTGAACAGGTACATTGTTGAAGTGTAGCTCCAGCCCAAAAATCTATTTTTAAACTTTTTGGGAAACATAGGTAAGGGTTATCACCCCTGTAACATTTGTTTTGCTGTCTGTGCCCCTGTTCAGAACATTTCACCTCACTTTCCATCCCAATGACAACTGTTTTTGAAATGTGGTGTTTTTCTTGAAACAAGGATTGCTGATAAAGCATCAGTACAGAGGAGACACCTTTCTCCCATATTTATTCTTACAGGAGAGAATTTTCCTTCCTAGGGGTAGATTTCCTCTCACTTCCTGTTGTCTTCTTTCGTTTGCAAGTAGGAGTCGTTTGTAAGTTGGATGTTTGAAAGTAGGGACCTGCCGTATATACTCTGCAGAAATAGGCCCCTTAGTTGTTGGTGTTGGCACAACACTGTAAGCACTCACAGTTACTCTTGGTTGGTGCTGGAACGCCCTGCTGTCAACTATTATATCAGGAATTTTAATTACATATAATTGTTGAACAGTGGTAGTAAAAATTGGGGCTTTGATGGTGGTGCTGGTGCCACAACACTGTAAGCCCTGACAGTTACTCTTGGTGGGTGCAGCAATGGGCCCTGCTGTGAATTATTAGATCAAGAATTGTAATTGCATGCCCCTGTTGAACAGGGGCTGAAAAATTGGGCTTTTCGTGGTGGTGGTGGTGGTGGTGGTGTTGCCACAACACTGTAAGCCCTCAGAGTTACTCTTGGTGGGTGCAGGAATGGGCCCTGCTGTGAATTATTACATCAAGAATTGTAATTGCATGCCCCTGTTGAACAGGGGCTGAAAAATTGGGCCTTAGGCACTGGTGGCACAACACTACAACCCCTCACAGATACTGTACTTGGAGCACAGCAATGAGCCCTGTTGCAAAGTATTGCTTCAAAAATTGTAATGACACGCCCCTGTTAAACAGGGGCTGAAAAATTGGGCCTTAGGCACTGGTGGCACAACACTACAACCCCTCACAGATACTGTACTTGGAGCACAGCAATGAGCCCTATGGCAAATTATTGCTAAAAAAATTGTAAGTACACGCCCCTGTAAAACAGGGGCTGAAAAATTGGGCCTTAGCCACTGGTGGCGGCACCCATAAACAAAAATGATCTTCCAAGCTATCATCATCAATCGTATCATTGAGGACTCGGAGGAGGAGGATAGCCAGTCAACATAACAGCACAGGCACTCAGCATCAGCATCAGTCTTGAAGGGACGTGACATGTTAAAATCAATTAGTCTGTTATATCAGCATCAGGTGTGTGGTAGCTGGTGGTGATCCAAGACTGGTTCATCTTGATGAAAGTCAGTCGATCAACCGAGTCGGTGGACAGGCGCACCCTGTGATCCGTGACAAATCCTCCAGCAGCACTGAATGTGCGTTCCGAAAGAACGCTGGATGCAGGACAGGCCAGTAGCTCAATTGCATACTGTGCAAGCTCTGGCCAGTGATCCATCCTCAAGACCCAGTAAGCCAGAGGATTTTCGGTGGGGAAGGTGTCCAAGTCTGACCTTGCCCCTAGATATTCCTGCACCATGTTTATCAGACGCTGGCGATGGTTGCTGGAACCAATCATACTTTGGGGCTGCGGACTAAAGAATTGTCTGAACGCATCGGTCAGACGGCCACCTTCCCCACCGCTCCTTCTTTGACTGGCCGAAGCCTCAGCAACTCGTTGTCCTGGACCAGGAGTTTGTAACCTCCCAGTCTCTGGGAACGCGTTGCACAGACCTTTCTGCAAGGCCTCCCGGAGTTGTCTCATCCTCTGCTCCCTCTGCGACGGTAACATAAGGTCCGCAACCTTACCCTTGTACCGTGGATCAAGGAGAGTGGCCAGCCAGTAATGGTCCCTCTCCTTGATCCGAAGAATACGAGGATCCTTCCGCAGACTTTGCAGGATCAGGGAGGCCATGCAGCGTAGGTTTGCTGAGGCATTCGCTCCGGAGTCCTCTGGGTCACTAAGGACGACATGATCCGCAGTCACCTCCTCCCAGCCACGTACAAGTCCACTGGTTTCTTGGGACTGTAAATCATCCCTAAAAGACTGCTGCTGATGATGCTGAGTGCCAGCCTCCACCTCCATGCTGACACAATCCTCCTCCTCCTCCTCCTCCTCCTCTTCCTCTTCCTGTGCGATGGGTGGGACAGAAGGAACACTGTCTGGGTAAAGGGGGCCTTGAGAGGCAAGGAAGTCCTCCTCTTCCTGCCTCTGTTCTGCCTCAAGTGCCCTGTCCATTATTCCACGCAGCGTGTGCTCCAACAGGTGGACAAGAGGTACAGTGTCACTGATGCATGCACTGTCACTGCTCACCATCCTCGTGGCCTCCTCAAATAGTGCCAGGACAGTGCATGCATCCCTGATCATGCCCCACTGGCGTGGAGAAAAAAAACCAAGCTCCCCTGACCCTGTCCTGGTGCCGTAGTCGCACAGGTACTCATTGATGGCCCTCTGCTGCGTGTGCAGCCGCTGCAGCATGGCCAACGTTGAGTTCCACCTGGTGGGCATGTCACATATAAGGCGGTTCTTGGGCAGGTTCAACTCCTTTTGCAGCTCAGCCAGGCGAGCACTGGCATTATAAGATCTGCGGAAATGCACACAGACTTTCCTGGCCTGCCTCAGGACATCCTGTAAGCCCGGGTACCTGCCCAAGAACCGCTGCACCACCAGGTTAAGGACGTGAGCCACACAGGGCACATGGGTCAGTTGTCCCTGTCGGAGGGCGGAGAGGAGGTTGGTGCCATTGTCGCAAACCACCATTCCTGGCTTAAGCTGGCGTGGCGTCAACCACCTCTCGGCCTGGCCCTGCAGAGCAGACAGGACCTCTGCCCCAGTGTGGCTTCTGTCCCCCAAACACACCAGCGCAAGCACGGCATGGCATCTTTTTGCCTGCGTACTTGCGTAGCCCCGTGAACGCCTACGGAGCACCGCTGGTTCATAGGACAAACCACAGGAAGAGGCCATGGAGGAAGAAGAAGAGGAGGGGGTGGAGGAGAGAGGTGTGTCACAACCAGTAGTAGCATTTTGGAGGCGTGGTGGTGGGACAACCTCCAACACTACTGCACCTTGTCCTGCATCCTTCCCAGCTGCCAAAAGAGTGACCCAATGGGCCGTGAAAGAAAGGTAACGTCCCTGTCCATGCCTGCTGGACCATGAGTCAGCGGTAATATGCACCTTACCGCTGACCGCCCTGTCCAGCGAGGCCAAGACATTGCCTTCCACATGCCGGTAGAGAGCCGGAATAGCCTTCCGTGAGAAAAAGTGGCGTTTGGGAACCTGCCACTGAGGAACCGCACATTGCACAAACTCACGGAAGGGGGCCGAGTCTACCAACTGAAAAGGCAGCAGTTGAAGCGCTAGCAATTTAGCCAAGCTAGCATTCAACCGCTGGGCATGTGGATGGCTGGGAGTGAACTTCTTTCGACGGTCCAGCAGCTGGGGCAGGGAAATTTGCCTGCTAGAATCGGACGTCGGTGTACTGCTAGCAGAGTGGCCGCAAGTACTTGGCTGTGACACACCTAATTCTACACCTTCATTCCTCTCAGTGCATGTTTCTGAGAGGACTGAAGTTATAGTGGGGTTGGAGATCCCAGCTGATGCGGTGCAAGGAGAGGTCCGCTTTGTTCTTTGGTGTGGGTCTTTGAGGTAGGCTTGCCAACGAGCTGCATGGCAGGTCAACATATGTCTGGTCAGGCATGTGGTACCCAAGCGGCTGATGTTTTGGCCACGCGATATACGCTTGAGACATATGTTGCAAACAGCAGCTGTGCGATCTGATGCACTAGCCTCAAAAAAGGCCCACACCAAGGAACTTTTTGAATGACGGGCAGAGGCAGCGCCCTGCACAGGCGGAGCTCTGCGGTGTGATTCCGTCGGTGTACTGCCCTTACGCTGGCCACCAAAGGGCATCCTGTCTCGTTGGAGATGTGCCTCCTCCTCATCCTCCTCCTCCTCTCTCCTATTAGGCACCCACGTGGAGTCAGTGACCTCATCATCCCCTCCCTCCTCATCACTGGAGCCAATCTGGCAGTATGCTGCAGCTGCTGGAGCATGACTGCCAGATTGGTGTCCTTCTTGAGCATCCCCTCTGTCTGCTCTCACCCTACTGCCTTCCTGTAGCTGGGTTTCATCATCAGACCCTTCGAAACGCTGGGCATCCTCCTGGAGCATGTACCCAACACTGTGCTCAAACAGTTCGGGGGACTCCTCAGGAGGAGGACATGGTGGGTCTAGGGAAGGAGTGACTGATGATGAGTCTGACATTGATACCAGGGAAGAGGACGCTTTGGCAGCTGCTTTGCCAGTACCCTGAGCCTGGGTGAGAGAGGATGAGGAGGAGGAGGAGGGCTTGGTCATCCACTCTACCAAGTCTTCGGCATGATGTGGCTCAACATGTCCAGCTGCCGAAAAGAAGGACAAGCGTGTCCCATGGCCATGTGCTGATGACAATGCACCGCGTCCACAACCAGCACTGTTGCCCCCAGACACAGAGCCTGCTTGCCCTCTTTTATTGCCTCCTGACTGTCTGCCTCTCCTTGTTTGCCTTCCAGACATTCTAATAGATGGCCTGCAGGGAGATGGGAAAAAAGCAATAAGGGCTACCTTCAGGTGTCCTTCTCTGTCCCTGGAAACAAGGACTTGCACAGTGAAAGAAACTGACACTCTCCCTACCTACAGTTTTCTGTCCCTAGAAAAAATGTTTTTTTTAAGCACAATATAGCACAAGGAGAATTCACTCACTGTCCTTCCAGGTCCCTGGAAACAAGGACTTGCACAGTGAAAGAAACTGAGGCCTCGTACACACGGCCGAGATTCTCGTTGAGAAAAACATGTCGTTTTTTTCGACGAGATTCTTGGACAAGAAACTTGTCCCGGCCGAGTGTACACACGCTCGTTTCAAAGAACCCGCGGTTCTTTGAAAGGAGTGTACGCGGTGACGTCATCGACTACGTCGAGCATGCGCTCGTCACATTCGATGCCGTCGCCGCCATCTTGGTACACCCTACGTATGCCTAGGAAGCTACCGCGCATGCGTCAAATTCATTTCGAACATGCGCGGGCTTCCGGGCGGACAGGTAAGTGTACACACACTCACTTTTCTCGTCGAGAAACACGCCGAGGAGAATCTCGACGAGAAAATAGAGAGCAGGTTCTCTATTTTCTCGTCGAGGTTTCTTGTCGGTTTTCTCGACGAGAAACACGCTAGCAGCGTACACACGACCGATTTACTCGGCAAGACCTCTCTGCCAGCAAGTTTCTTGCTGGTTCTTGCCGAGAAAATCGGTCGTGTGTACGAGGCCTGACACTCTCCCTACCTACAGTTTTCTGTCCCTAGAAAAAATGTTTTTTTTAAGCACAATATAGCACAAGGAGAATTCACTCACTGTCCTTCCAGGTCCCTGGAAACAAGGACTTGCACAGTGAAAGAAACTGACACTCTCCCTACCTACAGTTTTCTGTCCCTAGAAAAAATGTTTTTTTTAAGCACAATATAGCACAAGGAGAATTCACTCACTGTCCTTCCAGGTCCCTGGAAACAAGGACTTGCACAGTGAAAGAAACTGACACTCTCCCTACCTACAGTTTTCTGTCCCTAGAAAAAATGTTTTTTTTAAGCACAATATAGCACAAGGAGAATTCACTCACTGTCCTTCCAGGTCCCTGGAAACAAGGACTTGCACAGTGAAAGAAACTGACACTCTCCCTACCTACAGTTTTCTGTCCCTAGAAAAAATGTTTTTTTTAAGCACAATATAGCACAAGGAGAATTCACTCACTGTCCTTCCAGGTCCCTGGAAACAAGGACTTGCACAGTGAAAGAAACTGACACTCTCCCTACCTACAGTTTTCTGTCCCTAGAAAAAATGTTTTTTTTAAGCACAATATAGCACAAGGAGAATTCACTCACTGTCCTTCCAGGTCCCTGGAAACAAGGACTTGCACAGTGAAAGAAACTGACACTCTCCCTACCTACAGTTTTCTGTCCCTAGAAAAAATGTTTTTTTTAAGCACAATATAGCACAAGGAGAATTCACTCACTGTCCTTCCAGGTCCCTGGAAACAAGGACTTGCACAGTGAAAGAAACTGACACTCTCCCTACCTACAGTTTTCTGTCCCTAGAAAAAATGTTTTTTTTAAGCACAATATAGCACAAGGAGAATTCACTCACTGTCCTTCCAGGTCCCTGGAAACAAGGACTTGCACAGTGAAAGAAACTGACACTCTCCCTACCTACAGTTTTCTGTCCCTAGAAAAAAAATTTTTTTAAGCACAATATAGCACAAGGAGAATTCACTCACTGTCCTTCCAGGTCCCTGGAAACAAGGACTTGCACAGTGAAAGAAACTGACACTCTCCCTACCTACAGTTTTCTGTCCCTAGAAAAAATGTTTTTTTTAAGCACACTATAGCACAAGCACAAAACACACTGACACTCTCCCTACCTATCCTTCTCTTTCCCTAAACTAAAGGAATCCAGGTTAAGCAAGAAAGAAATAAAAGTCACTGTCCCTGCCTATGCTGCTCTTTCCCTGCTCCGGAACACACTACACTAGGCCGCCGTGCTGGCGGCCTTTTATAGTGTGGGGCGTGTACTAAACACCCTCAGCAATAATTGGCCACAGGCATCCTGCCTGTGGCCAATCATTGCTCTCCTCGCTGCCGGCGCTGTGATTGGCCAAGCATGCGGGGTCACAGTGCATGCTTGGCCAATCACAGCGCCTGGATGACACTGCGATGGCGTAGTGCATTGTGGGCCGTTCGCGTCACTCGAATTTGGCGCGAACGGCCCAAATCGTTCGATCTTCGTCGAACGATCGAACAGCCGATGTTCGAGTCGAACGTATGTTCGACTCGAACACGAAGCTCATCCCTAGTGATCTCTGCTCTCTGCGATACATACTACTAACATCTCCCTTACCTACTACTTACCTCTGCCTTACTTACTACTGACCTCTGCTCTCTACCTTGTATAATACTGAACTCAGCCTTGGTCACTACTGATTTCTGCCCTCTTTGTTGTTTACTGCCTCCTGAACTGAGCACTACTTAGTACTGACCTCTGCCCTCTGCATTACTTACTACTCTACCCTGAACTGTGTATTACTTAATATTGACTTCTGTGTTACTCCCTACTGACTTCTGAATTCAGCCTTACTTACTAATGACCTTTGCTCTATACTACTGACCCATGAACTGTGCATTACATACCACTGACCTCTGAACTGTGCATTACATACTACTGACCTCTGAACTGTGCATTACTTACTACTGACCTCTGCCCTTTGCGTTAATTACTACTGACTCATGAACTGTGCATTTATTACTACTGAACTTTGAACTGTGTCTTACTACAGAACCCTGAACTGTGCATTACTTACTACTGATCCTTACACTCAGCATTACACACTCTGACCTCTGCACTGCTACTTGTAAGCACATTGAAATGTGTTGGTTCTAGCAAGTTGGCAGCTGGCCCAGGCTGGGAGAAAAAGTTAACTGTTGTAAGCTCAGTTCCCAGGCTTTTTGGTCCAAGCCATCCTATCTGTGCTATAAAAAGAGGTAAGGCTGAGGTCCAGGGCCCTTCTTAGCCAAACTGGTTGGTTCTGTTCTGCGTGTGGTATCAGGACTGCTACGCCTTGTAGTCTGCTGAAGACACCAAGTATTTCAGAGAATACCAAGATGGACTCTCACCTCATGTAGGTATGCCCGGGCAGCCACACTACTGTAGTTAGCTTAGGGACAATGACGTAGTTCATATTGAACTTTTATGTTGCAATTTGTTCAGTAAAGTTACATTAACCGTTCTGAGCCTAGTTTGAAGTTATTCAAAGGGGTGCATGTTGGTTCTGGTGTATCAAAAGTACCAGGGTCTGTAAAGCACTATGGCAGGGGTAGGCAACCTTACAGAGGTGGAGATCTACCTGAACAACATGGGAGAAGTCAAACATCTCTGTCGCCTCCTCACACCAGTTTTAAACCTGTACAGTAATTGCCATACTACTGTGTCACAATTGCGTGCATTGCATGGCAATCATGGGTTTAAATCAAGTGGTAAGAAAGCAACATATCACCTCCTCACCACCTGTCAGACATACTCAGATCGCTTTTTAGAGGAGCAGCAGTGCTTGCTGTACTTGCGAATGAGCCCTTATGCCCCGTACACACGATCCGAAAATTGGACAACAGATCGTCCGACTTTTTTCGCTTACTAGTCGCAAGTAGAAATTGAATAGGTTACTAAAGTCACGAAAATTCTCGTACGACAGAAAAAAAAATCGGAAGTGATATCATGTGTTGTAGTGTTTTTGTATTGTATTTTCGGACAACAACTGTACTGACTAAACGAAAACCGTACGATCTGGTACCGTACAAGGAAAATTGTCCGATTGAATAATATCGGATGAATTGTCGTGATCAGCTCTCAAAAGCTCTGTACTAACAATCCGATTATCGTACGATCGCGTCGAAAGTGGTATTTTAGTCCGATTTTCGGATCGTGTGTACGGGCCATTAGTTGCATTTGACAGCAGCACTCTTTAGGGCTTGTTTACATGTAAAACCCTGCGGTTGAGTTGCAGTTTTAGCTTCCCAATACCTACACCCTTTAGCTGCTGAGGCAGTAGCCAAAGGTGTACACATGCTGCAGCAGGAATTAAGTCCCCTGTTGCTTTTGGTGCATGCTACTGCCTGCAAATCAAGACCCATTCAAGTAAATGGGGCCACTCTGCATGGGACAGGAGCCAGCACTACAGAGGAGCCATCAGCTTATGCAGCTCTTGCTCCCTACTATAGCTCCAACTTTACAAGTAGTCCCTTTGCATTGCACTTTGTTTGATGCTCTGGAATGGTAGGTCAGCAAGCCCAGACCGGGATCTACCAGTCACCTGTCTGCGATCTACAGGTAGATCACAATCTACAGGTGGTATGAAGTAACACTACCACAAAAGGATAACAATATAGAAAGGAAATTTGGGACTTTAAAGGTGCAAAATACACAAGAATATATAAAATATATATATATATTTTGTAAAAGTTAAAATTGACAGAATAAAATGTATCTACATATATATAATATACAGTTTCAGAGTGTGCAGATGGACAAAATCCTCTACATGTTTCACCACTGTTAGTAGCTTCCTCAGGAGTTTTACATTTGTCAGGCACTATCTACTGAAAAATAGAAAAAATATAATGACACAACACATAAATACATAAGAGATACAAAAATACACAAATCATGAAGCTATAAACAAAATATATATTTAATCCCGAATTGGCTGGGGTCACAAAGACCGACTTACAATGGGAGCAGACAATTAACTGTATGAAGATGGACTAGTTGAAATTGTAAAATATGAAAATGAGGCCGAGAGGTCAAGAGGAAACCCTGAAGAAATCATATTGTACAAAAAAGAAGGGGGAGAGGCTAATGCGGACTATGTCGGCACCTTATGTTTAACTGATGACCAGTTGAGAATAGATAGTAAGAAAGGTTTTTATTACAAAAATACAAATATAAAAACAATTATTTTGACATTTCATAGAGAGCAACAATCATTCTGTGACATAACACTATGTCATCTCATTGTAATGGAAAAAAGAATAAAAGAATACCACCATATATACACCATATGCTATGCTCTACATGTTTCACGTTTATGATTCAAGAGTAGAATCCGCTTCTTCAGGAGCTATGTGTATATGTATAGATTTCAAGTAAATAGAAGGAAGGTGGAGAAATTGGATTGTCACAAAACATGAATGCCGCACTACAGAAGACCAAGAAAGTGAAACCAAGAATCCGGATGTGTCATAAGGGATTTAAAAATCCCATTGAGGACACATATTCAAACAGGGAGTGTCAGTAATCTCCCAAGAGGACACATCCATCACACATCTCATATATATACGGCATGAGGGAGAGTATATGTAAAAAGAGAAGGATTTCTGGTCAGTATTGGATCCCTCGTGTAAGGATAGAATATCTCAAAATTATGACACATAGCTCCTGAAGAAGCGGATTCTACTCTTGAATCATAAACGTGAAACATGTAGAGCATAGCATATGGTGTATATATGGTGGTATTCTTTTATTCTTTTTTCCATTACAATGAGATGACATAGTGTTATGTCACAGAATGATTGTTGCTCTCTATGAAATGTCAAAATAATTGTTTTTATATTTGTATTTTTGTAATAAAAACCTTTCTTACTATCTATTCTCAACTGGTCATCAGTTAAACATAAGGTGCCGACATAGTCCGCATTAGCCTCTCCCCCTTCTTTTTTGTACAATATCTGACGGGACGAAGGCACCACGTTCTATATATCTTCTACTCATAGCACTTTCAACATATCCTGAAGAAATCATATGGTGTACCATAGAGGGTGGTATGTAGAAAAGACATACTCAAAAAGACTGGGGAAATGGTTGGAAGCTATCAAACGTTACTACCACAAAAGGGTTAACTCTGCAAGACAGGGAAGAGGAGTGTAGATGCTAAGAGTAACCAAGCACAAGTTCAAGATACAAGGCAACCAGTCTTTAGGCATGCCACCTGGAAAAGGTGACTGGTCATCTTGTAGTGAGGGGGTTGATGTTCTGGCTCCCTCTCTACCAGTCGGTATCCAATAGCAACTGGATCCAAACCCGCGTTATGGAAATCTATGGCCTGGTGATGAGATACGGGAAGTAATAAGTTAATAAGTGCACGCATGAGGTCTGCGCTAGGTGCATGGCAGGACCCCATTCTGTTAGTGGGAGTGAGGTAACAGAGGTATGCTGAACTGGTGGAGTGGGCACAGGCTCAGTACGTCCCTCCTAATGCAATACACATGGGACAACACTTTTCAGAGGGACTTCAAACTGCCTTAGGCCCCTTTCACACTTGTGCGACTTGTCCTGCGACTTGGGACTGCAAAGTCACATGACAAGTCGTACCCCATGATTTCCAATGAGTACCATTCATATCTGTGCGACTTCAAGTCACACTGACTTTAAAGTAGTCTCTGCACTACTTTGGTCCGACTTTGATGCGAGTTACACAGGCATTCCCTGAAATCGTGAGCTAAATCGTGGTAAAATCGTGGCCGCAAAATCGCGTGACTTTGAAGTTGCAGTAGTGTGAAAGGGGTCTTAATGTTAGATACTTCACATGAACACAGTCTCTGCCTGGTTCCGGGCATTGATGAGCGCTCCCAACTCCCCCCGCATGCAGGGCGAAGTAGGCCCCGCCCATTTACTGACCCCTGGACTTTGCATTACTCCTGACCCCTGACCTCTGCCTTATTTACTACTGATCTCTAAACTCTGCTTTATCACTATAGACCCATCAACTGTGCATTACTTACTACTGATCCCTGTACTCTGCATTATTTACTACTGATCCTGGAACTCTGTATTACCACTGATCCCTAAAGTCTGCATTCCTACTGACCCCTACACTGTAAGTTACTTACTACTGATCCCTGAACTCTGCTTTAACTACTAACCTGTGAACTCTGCATCACTTACTACTGAACCCTGCATTTAAAGCCCCTCTTCATATATGACCAGTTAGTGGTGAGCCCCAGGAGGCCACAGTGTGTCATCACAACCCCTAATCTTCTCCTATAATTGTGTATTTTAAAGAAACTTTTTCACTTAATTGCCAGCCCCAGAAACCCAGAAACTAGTTAAACATACCTTTTTCTGGACTTTCCACCCAACCACCCACTGCTTTTTATGTTGGTGGAAAAAAAAACCTTTTCCCACTCAAACCCCAAAAGCCCCCAGAGAGGAGACAACAAAATTAGAGAAAACCTGAAAAAATATATAAACTATTTTTACTCATTTAGGGGGAAGAAACAGGGGGAGATACTCATAGGTATCTCCCTAAAGCCCTGTACACGCGATCGGATTTCCGATGGAATAAAATCCGATGGAATTTTCCATCGGAATTCCGATAAAGCTGACTTCCATCAGTCTTGCCTACACACCATCAGACAAAATTCCGACCGTCCCAAACGCTGTGACGTACAACACGTACGACGGCACTATAAATGGGAAGTTCAAATCCTTTGGGCTGCTTTTGCTGATTTCGTGTTACCGCGTGTTAGTAAAAGTTTGGTGTTAGCCGATTCGCGCTTTTCAGTCTCTGTGCTTTTCAGTCCGTTACAGCATGATGAATGTGCTATCTCCATTACGAACGCTAGTTTTACCAGAACGAGCGCTCCCGTCTCCTAATTCAGTCTGAGCATCCATGGTTTTTTTCTCCGATGGAGTTCCACACAGACGATCGGAATTTGCTATCGTTTTTTTTTCCCATCGGAAAAATGTAAAACATGTTCTATTTTTTTTCACCAATGGAAAAAAGTCTGATGGGGCCCACACACGATCGGTAAAACCGATCGTGTGTACAGGGCTTAATTCTACCCTTTCCTTCCCACACCATACTCCCATATACATCACCCCTACCCACCCTTTCTTCCACCTATTTACCCATTCAAGCCCAATGTGGGCATTCTATAGCTGTAAGTATATTCACCAATTCAAATGACTGATTGCAATGAAAGGAAAAAAAAAAAAAAAAAGAAAAAGAAAAAACATTTTTTTTAATCAATCAATAAACAGCATCACTTTTTTCTGGACTTTGAAAAAAGGTTTGTGTTTAACTCATCAGACCCCTGATGTGAGCTTACGTTGTTTGGCCACAATATAACTAACTCCTCATGATTTAATGTGTTTTTTTTTTTTTTTTGGGAAGCTACCTAAAGGATGGATTTAAAATGCCTACCAGCTCTTCTGCTGAGTTTCAATTATTTTTATTCAATAAAAAACACAACATCAACACAAGACACATAGCATTCCTGAAATAAACAAAAAAGAATAAAAACATACATAAAACAACAGGAAGGTTTCACATGTGTCACAATATATACATAATTACAAACATATAATAAATATAAAATACGAAGTGTATCTCCTGGAAGCATATCCTTATGCCGCGTACACACGACCGTTTTTAATGTCATTGAAAAAAACGAAGTTTTTCTCGACGTGATTCTTCTCAAGCCTGCCTTGCCTACACACGATCATGAAAAAAAATGCTAGAGCAAAGCGCGGTGACGTACGAAATGTACGACGGCACTATAAAGGGGAAGTTCCATTCGGATGGCGCCACCCTTTGGGCTGCTTTTGCTGATCCTTGTGTTAGTGAAGTTTGGTGAGAGACGATTCGCGCTTTTCAGCCTCGTGCTCTTCAGTCCAATACAGCGTGACGAATGTGCTATCCCCATTATGAACGCTAATTTTACCAAAACGAGCGCTCCCGTCTCATAACTTGCTTCTGAGCATGCGCATTTTTTTCACATTGTTAAAGCCTACACACGGCCGTTTTTCATGACGAGAAAAACGACGACGTGAAAAACGACGAAAAAAATTAGAGCATGTTCTAAATTTTTCTTGCCCATTTTTAGCGTCGTGAAAAATGCTCTGAAGCCCACACACGATCGTTTTAAATGACCATTTTAAAAAATTGCATTTTTCTCGTCATGAAAAACAGTCGTGTGTACGCGGCATTACATCCATATATATCATGTTTCTTCACCGTAAAAAGAGGCAAGAGACAAGCGAGAAATGGGGGAAACCCTCTTTAAAGCATGGGTACCCTTTCTGGTCTTCCTCCCAACTATAGTCTAGGGTCTACCTGACCACTTTGCCTAAACCCATGTCCCCACCCCACCTTCCCCCCCAACCCCCCACTGCTTTCTATGTTGGTGGGGAAAAAAAAATAATCTTTACCCACCCAAACACCAAAAGCCCTTGAGTGAAGATGACAAAACCAGAGCCAAACCGAAAAAAATATATAAACTATTTATACTCATTTAGGGGGAAGAACCAGGGGGAGCTACTCGTAGGTATCTCCCTGATTCTACCCTTACCTCCCCACACCATACTCCCATATCCATCCCCCCTATCCACTCCTCTTTCCACCTCTTTACCAATTCGAGCCCAATGTGAGTATATTCACATTAGTGTGATTGCAACGAAAGAAAAAGAAAAAAAATCTTTTAATTTATCAATCTATAAACAGCATCACTTTTTCTGGACTTTGTAAAAAGGTTTGTGTTGAACTCATCCGACCCCTGAAGTAAGCTTACATATTTTGGTCACAATATAACCAACTCCACATGATTTAGGATGTTTTGGTCTTTTGGGGAGCTATCTAAAGCAGCCCTCAAATTTTCGATTTGCCTACTGGAAAATGAGGGCTGGCGAGGAGCTGGGCTGCCTGTAAATGGGGGGCAAGCACCGCCGGCGGGTGGAGTTGATCGGGAGCCGTTCTCCTAACGTTCGCCCAGGGGGAAGAGAGCATGGAGGAAGAGGAGAGCAGCGGGATCACAGAGCGGGATAGCATGCCGGAACAGCTTACATTACAATTGCCTCCGCTCCACTCGCCATCATACACAGCCCTGCCTCCTCCTGACCCGAAGCCTGTGATAGACAGACTGCCGGTCCAATGCTAGGATGCTCTCCTCTTCCTTCAGTCATGATCCGGCCGCCCTCTCTCTTCCTCTGCCCAGGTGAGGCTGCAATGGTGGGCACAGTGAGGCTGAAATAGTGGGCACAGTGAGGCTGCAATGGGGGGCACAGTGAGGCTGCAATGGGTGGCACAGGTGTGGCTGCAATGGTGGGCACAGGTGTGGCTGCAATGGTGGGCACAGTGAGGCTGCAATGGTGGGCACTGGTGAGGCTGCAATGATGGGCATAGGTGAGGCTGCATTGATGGGCACATGTGAGACTGCATTGATGGGCATAGGTGAGGCTGCAATGGTGGGCACAGGTGAGGCTGCAATGGTGGGCACAGGTGAAGTTGAAATGGTGGGCACAGGTGAGGCTGCATTGGTGGGCACAGGTGAGGCTACATTGGTGGGCACAGATGAGACTACATTGGTGGGCACAGGACATACTGCAATGATGGGCACAGGTCACGCTGCATTGATGGGCACTGGTGAGGCTGTGCTTAGGGGCAATGATAAAGTTGTTATTTATTTTTGTAACTTAATTCTGCATAAAACATTTAAGTGTCATTTCATGAGATAATTAATGAGGGCGTGTTTAGGGGTGGAATTAGGGGTGGGGCAGGGTAGGGGTTGGGTGGGGAAACTGGTGGCAAGTAACCCTTGAGGCCTGGCTAGTAGCTCTGGACTTGAAATTTTGAGCCCTGATCTAAAGGATGGATTTAAAATGACTACCAGCTCTTCTGCTAAATGAATAGTGTAAGTGGTACTAAGAGACTGTTTTGAGAATTATTTGAACTATAACCTACTTTAAAAGATTAAAATGAAACAATTTCAAAGTCAAGTTCCAAAAAGCTATGTAGTAAAAAAAATCAGACAAATGAGAAGAAAAATATATTTTGCAATATAGCAGATCTAGAATAAAACTGTTTCATATATGGTAACACTTGGCAAGAGGAAATTAAAACTGTTATATAATTCCTATAAACACATACCACAGACATTCTTCTTAGAATATCCTCATGCTCACTTAAAACTGTGGCTGCTTAACGTAAAAATGAGGGGATGTGTTTAGGTAATTAAAATACAAATATGTGAATATCTTTTTTTAGCTGTGTCTGATATTTTTAGGTTAAAAGGGAAAATGACTTCACAAAGTTTGCCTACAGCAGAAACAGAAGCCTACCTGTAACACTCTCATGCTTCTTGACCCAACTTTCTATGGCATACAATCTAATTTAGTGTAGTACAGATGACTTACTAGATATACTCATAATTTACTTCTATCCATACACCTTTCTAACCTTCGTAATTCTGAAACCTAATGAAAAATGCACATACGTTGAACACAGACATTTACTGTGGTTTTCCTATCCTTACTGGTAAGAAATATTTATGTAGAGTATCATGCAAATTTTAATTCATATTTTTACACCTGAAAAAAAAAGTGTTTGCAAAAATGTGGGCGGTCATAATGCCAGTAGTTACAATGATTTCTGAAAAACCTTCAGTATCTTCATTGCCCAGACTCCCTTGACAGCCACATGCCTATTTTACCTAATGTTAGCCCTGGTGGTGTGTTGCCAAACCCAGACAACACTTGCCAAGCTTGTACTGTGTGGCCGACCATTTCAGCTTTGATCTCCAAAAATAAGCAACAGTAATTTTCTTTACAAACATTTGTCGTCCCTATGTATCATGGGAACAAATTACAGACAAAAATTGTCTCCTGGCATTTGTTGGTAAATTCCACCATTGTAATGATCATAGAGGCATGAATGTAGCTCAGTGTGTTAAGCCACTTCACAGCAACCCACAATTACAGGCTCTCTAGAAAATACAGGTTTGGTGATGCTGTATATAATACAAGACAGATGGTGTAAGGTACAAATTATCATGGTAAATACATGTACTGTATATATCCTGACCAAGTTATCACTATGTACATAAACTAAAAAGTGTGCACAGTCAAGAACATAATAGGCTTCAAGAGACATACGTTATATTTGGTATAATTATAGTACCTAGAACACACACTCAGTCTAACCAAACAGGGAGAAATATGGGTATATATATTATACCCAAGTATAATGCCTAAATAGTATATACATAAATATAATACCTAAGTATACAACCAAGTATAACAGTTGAAATAAACCAATTCCAATACTCAAACTGAACGAGCTTGTGCTTTTCTGGCATTAAGATAGTTTCCGTAAAATTGTTTGCAGGTCTGTATTAGCACGACATGTACTGCTGTCAGGGGCGTTGCTAGATCTTCAAAAGATCTGGGGCTAGAGCCCAAAGCAGCAAAGTAAAGAAAGTCATACGCTTGGGCGGGCATACACATGTATATAATATAATATATATTTGTGTGTGTGTGTGTGTATATATTGTGAGGGGGTTAGCTCGGCAGCGGGTGTGTGTGACCCCCGGGATGGGCTCCCCACACAAAACAGGCCCAGCAAACGGAGGTTGTGGTTTTCAAAATCAAAAAGGTGCGGTTTATTTTCTATTTACAGTGACAAAACACAGCAAAGCAAAAGAAACATAAACAAAATAAATCCTGGTCAAGTTGACCTCTGACTAAACATACAGGTTTCCTAACTAACAACTGGGATCAGCCTAGTGCTGTCCTAGTCCCTAAGTCCCTGGTTTTAAATGTCCAAGCAAATAGCCACACAGGCTTTGTCTCACCGCACAGGGGTTCACTCTCCCTAGACAGTCCACACAGGTCTGGTTCCAGGCATGAGCTAACACCTAATGAATCTGGGAGTTCTTATAGAGGCCTAAATGAGCTGACAAGCTTCAGCTGGTCTCATCAACTCCCTGTCTGCACGACGCCCAGCACTCTCCCTAGAGGTATGAGTCATCCATGAGCCCACTAGCCTTAGCTGGGCTTATACAACTCTCCACCTAGTTGTATAAGTCGGCGTAAAGCCTGAATCTGGGCGAAATATATCTACCCCCCTGGATGCAACCAGGTGACTTTACCTTCCTGCTGTCACATACCCCCCCCTCTTGTTTTAACCTCGGGGTTGGAACACCAGCAATCAGGCATTCATGTACTCGAGACAAAGCATCCACATTCCCCATTTGAACGCCAGGGCGATGCTTTACTGTGAAGTTGAATTCCTGGAGGGCCAGGAACCACCTATTCACTCTTCTATTTGTTTCCTTGTTTTGAGCCATCCACTTTAACGGAGCGTGATCCGTAACCATGTCAAAGTGCCTACCTAGCAGGTAGTACCGAAGGGAATCTAGAGCCCACTTCACCGCTAAACACTCCTTTTCAACGGTGGCGTAATTTACCTCATGGGACTTCAACTTCCTGCTGAGGTAAATGACTTGGTGCTCTTCCCCGTTCCAGACCTGGGACAATACTGCTCCTAACCCCACATCTGACGCATCACTTTGTACGACAAAGTCTTTAGAGAAGTCGGGTGAGTACAACACTGGCTGGCTACATAAGGCTTGTTTCAAGAATTGGAATGCTGCCTCAGCCTCGGGGGTCCATTTAATCATGACCGACCCTTTCCCCTTCGTCAGGTTGGTTAGGGGCACAGCCTTAGAAGCAAAGTGGGGAATGAATCGCCGATAATACCCAGCGATTCCCAGAAAGGCTCGTACCTGCTTCTTGCTGTTGGGACGTGGCCAACTCTGGATGGCCTCGACTTTGTTGAGTTGGGGTTTTATTACTCCCCTCCCAATGGTGTACCCAAGATATTTGGCCTCCTCCTGCCCAATGGTACACTTCTTGGGGTTAGCCGTAAACCCCGCTTCCCGAACAGAGTCCAGGACTGCTTGCACTTTTGGCAGATGTGAGGCCCAATCTGTGCTATGGACAATTACGTCATCCAGGTAAGCCGCAGCATACTTCCGATGGGGCCTCAGCATCTGGTCCATTTTCCGCTGGAATGTGGCCGGCGCATTCTGTAACCCGAACGGCATTCTTTTATATTGGAACGCCCCGTCTGGGGTTACAAATGCGGTTTTCTCTTTGGCCGACTTGGCCAGGGGGATTTGCCAATACCCTTTTGTGAGGTCAAGAGTCGTCATGTATCGGGCTGTTCCCAGCCGGTCGATCAACTCATCTATACGTGGCATGGGGTAGGTGTCAAATTTTGTAACTTTGTTCAACTGACAAAAATCGTTACAAAATCGCCAGCTCCCATCCGGTTTAGGCACCAACACGATGGGACTAGACCAATCACTTTGGGACTCCTCTATCACCCCTAAGTTCAGCATTTTCTGTACTTCCTCCCGTATTGCCTCCCGTCGGGCCTCTGGGATCCGATAGGGTTTTAACTTCACCCTTTCACCGGGCGGGGTAATGATATCATGCTCTACCCCAGATGTTTGTCCCGGCAGCTCAGAGAATACCTCCTTGTTGCGAAGCACAAACTCCTTAACCTCCTGTTGTTGGGGTTGTGACAAGGTGGCTGCTATTCCAACCTCAGGAATCACGCAACCAGTTTGAGCTGGTGACCAAGTGTCTGCGACTAGGGACTCTCTATCCCTCCAGGCTTTCAACAGATTAACGTGATAGATCTGTTCGGGCTTTCGCCTTCCTGGTTGTCTGACCTTGTAATTCACTTCGCTCACTTTTTCCATTATCTCGTAGGGGCCTTGCCATTTGGCAAGGAATTTACTTTCAACCGTAGGGACAAGTACCAGTATCCTATCCCCCGGGGAAAAGGTACGGGTCTTGGCTCCACGGTTGTACACTCTCTGCTGTGCTAACTGCGCTTGGGCCAAATGTTCCTTCACGATGGGCATTACCTGTGCAATTCGGTCTTGCATCAGGGCGACATGCTCAATCACACTCCTGTGGGGAGAACTCTCACTTTCCCAAGTTTCCTTGGCAATATCCAACAGCCCTCTTGGGTGTCTCCCATACAGTAACTCAAAGGGGGAGAATCCCGTAGAGGATTGGGGCACCTCCCTAATAGCAAACATCAGATAAGGAAGTAGACAGTCCCAATCCTTTCCATCTCTATCCACCCTCACCCCTTGGAATCCTCTTATCCGCCCCTGGGGATGGTCTGGTCTTAGGGTGGAAAGTCCGAGTGTCTCTGGAAGAGGCCGTCAGGTTCTCTGTAGCCAAGTATTTCTCCACACGATCCACAAGACCATCGGCCGTCTCTGGGTCTCCATGGCTTACCCACTTTTGGATGGCAGTAGGAAGAGCTCTCAAAAACCGATCCATTACAACACGTTCCACAATCTTTGGTGCGGACAAAGTCTCTGGCTGTAGCCACTTTCTGCTCAGGTGAATGAGATCATACATTTGAGACCTGGGGGGTTTTCCAAGCTGGAAAGTCCAGTTATGCACACGCTGAGCCCGGACAGCCTGGGTGACACCCAGCCTTGCCAATATTTCAGCTTTTAGCATCACATAGTCTTTTGCTTGGTTAGGCTCTAGGTCATAGTAAGCTTTCTGCGATTCACCAGTTAACAGAGGAGCCACCAGTCCAGCCCACTGCTCCTCAGGCCACTTTTCTCTTTCAGCGGTCCTTTCAAATGTGGTCAAAAATACCTCTGGATCATCCTCTCCAGTCATTTTTGTCAATAAACGACTCACCCCAAAGGACGCGGTATTAGTGGGACGGCTTTCCTCACTGGTCTGCGGACGTTGCTGCATTACTGCTTCCATCTGTTGTTGTAGTCTCTGCTCTTGCTTCTGCAACAGGTCTATGAAGCGGGCCTCAGATTGCTGCTGGGCTCGTTGCTGAGCCTCCAGACTCTGTTGCAAAGTTGCGTTTGTCTGCTGCTGGGCTGCAAGGCTCTGTTGATGAGCTTGCTGCTGGGCTGCGAAGTTCTGTTGTTGAGCTGCAAGGCTCTGTTGATGAGCTGCAAGGCTCTTTTGCAAACCTGCATTTGTCTGCTGTTGATTGGCATTTGCTAGAGCCAGCTGCTTCAGTATCTCCTCCATGCTGGCTTAAAAAAAACTGCCACTGGTTCTCCACCAACTGTGAGGGGGTTAGCTCGGCAGCGGGTGTGTGTGACCCCCGGGATGGGCTCCCCACACAAAACAGGCCCAGCAAACGGAGGTTGTGGTTTTCAAAATCAAAAAGGTGCGGTTTATTTTCTATTTACAGTGACAAAACACAGCAAAGCAAAAGAAACATAAACAAAATAAATCCTGGTCAAGTTGACCTCTGACTAAACATACAGGTTTCCTAACTAACAACTGGGATCAGCCTAGTGCTGTCCTAGTCCCTAAGTCCCTGGTTTTAAATGTCCAAGCAAATAGCCACACAGGCTTTGTCTCACCGCACAGGGGTTCACTCTCCCTAGACAGTCCACACAGGTCTGGTTCCAGGCATGAGCTAACACCTAATGAATCTGGGAGTTCTTATAGAGGCCTAAATGAGCTGACAAGCTTCAGCTGGTCTCATCAACTCCCTGTCTGCACGACGCCCAGCACTCTCCCTAGAGGTATGAGTCATCCATGAGCCCACTAGCCTTAGCTGGGCTTATACAACTCTCCACCTAGTTGTATAAGTCGGCGTAAAGCCTGAATCTGGGCGAAATATATCTACCCCCCTGGATGCAACCAGGTGACTTTACCTTCCTGCTGTCACAATATATATATATATATATATATATATATATATATATAAAATATTGTTACATATCTGAGTGCGGATCCCCCCTCACATCAGGGTCCCCAGAGGGCCCCCACTTACATCAGGGTCCCCAGAGCCCCTCTCATTACATCAGGGTCCTCGGAGAGCCTCTCTACTTACATCAAGATCCCCTGAGAGCCCCCCCCCCTTACATCAGGGTCCCCAGAGCCCCTCTCATTACATCAGGGTCCTCAGAGAGCCTCTCTACTTACATCAAGATCCCCTGAGAGCCCCCCCTTACATCAGGGTCCCCAGAGCCCCCCTCATTGCATCAGGGTCCCCAGACAGCCCCTTCCTTACATCAGGGTCCCCAGACAGCTTTCCCCTTACATCAGGGTCCCCAGAAAGCCCCATGGCTCAGGAATGTGCTACATAAAGAATGCAGGGCTCAGGAGTGTGCTACATAAAGAATGCAGGGCTCAGCTGTGCCCAGCAATGCAGCCTCATCAGTGTCCAGCAATGCAGCCTTACCAGTGCCCAGCAATGCAGCCTCACCAGTGCCCAGCAATGCAGCCTCACCAGTGCCCAGCAATGCAGCCTCACCAGTGCCCAGCAATGCACCCCCCCACTGTAGTATCCTCTGTCCCCTGCACCCCCCCACTGTAGTATCCTCTGTCCCATGCACCACCCAATGTAGTATCTTCTGTCCCCTGCACCCCACCCCACTTTAGTGTCCTCTGTCCCCTGCACCCCTCACTGTAGTGTCCTCTGTCCCGTGCACCCCCACTGTAGTGTCCTTTGTCCCCTGAATCCCCCCCCACTGTAGTGCCCGGCAATGCAGCCTCAACACTGCCAAGGAAAGCAGCCTCATCTGTGCCCAGCAATGCAGCCTCACTGGTGCCCAGCAATGCAGCCTCACCAGTGCCCAGCAATGCACCCCCCACTGTAGTGTCCTCTGTCCCCTGCACCCCCCCACTGTAGTGTCCTCTGTCCCCTGCACCCCCCACTGTAGTATCCTCTGTCCCCTGCACCTCCCACTGTAGTGTCCTCGGTCCCCTACACCCCACCCCACTGTAGTGTCCTATGTCCCCTGCACCCCCCACTGCAGTGTCCTCTGTCCCCTGCACCTGCCCCCCCACCCCCACTGTAGTGTCTTCTGTCCCCTGCACCCCAACCCAATGTAGTGTCCTCTTCCCCTTCACCCCCCACCATAGTGTCCTCTGCCCCCTGCACCCCCCCCACTGTAGTGTCTTCTGTCTCCTGCACCCCACCCCACTGTAGTGTCTTCTGTCCCCTACAACCACCCCCCCTCACTGTAGTGTCCTCTGTCCCCGTCACCCCACCCCAATGTAGTGTCCCCTGCCCCCTGCACCCCCCCTGTAGTGTCCTCTGCCCCCTGTACCCCCCACTGTAGTTTCTTCTGTCTCCTGCACCCCACCCCACTGTAGTGTCTTCTGCCCCTACAACCCCCCCCACTGTAGTGTCCTCTGTCCCCTGCACCCCCCCCACTGTAGTGTCCTTGGTCCCCTTCACCCCACCCCCAATGTAGTGTCCTCTGTCCCCTGCACCTCCCCCCCCACTGTAGTGTCCTCTGTCCAATTCACCCCACCCCCACTGTAGTGTCCTCTGTCCCCTGCACTCCACCTGCTGAAAAAAATACTGATATAACAAGCTGATAAAACTACTGATAAAACAGAAACGTTTGAGCTCACTGTATTTCTGGCAGTATCAACATATAAGACATTTAGCTAAATGCATTCAATTAGTTATTGGTAACATATCAAAAAGGAAGCAATTGTTGTAAGGTTTGTCATACGCTTTACTTAATCTGTAGCCATTCTGCACAAAAAAATATATTGCTATACTAGGCTTATCAAAGGTTGTTCACATTAAGCATGCAACATGCTTTCCTGTCGCATCTTCATGGCAGCATACACCTTTGGGTTGTGGCACAACCTGATAGGACCGTTTAACTATTAAGCCCAGAGAGGGCCCCCGCCCAGGTATTCTCTTTTTTTTCCTCACCTAAGACCTGACAAGGACAGCAAAGATGAAGAACCCCCTTACCGCTTCGCCCCAGCCAGGTTCAGCCTCTCCTGGGTGGAAGTCCTATCCTGTACAGCCTCTAAATGAGCTATATGGAAGGAACCCCACTCTGATGGTCGCAGGGGTATGTACCAGCTTTCTATTACAAACCTTAAATAGGTTTTTTTCTTGGCAGCGACCTCCAGTCCCTCTGTGCACCCTTTCACTAACCTGAGCCTTGTAGTTCCTCAAGCATCCTAGTCCGATGTATGCCAGCTCCTCACAGACCTTAACTAGGTCTCTATAGCGGCCCTCAGCTCTCCTGGTAAAAAACGGGCTTTCAGCGACCTGTAGTCCCACAGCAGGCATAGCGCTGAGCGTCCAGCTACTTCCGCGCATGTGCAGACAGAGAAAGGTATCCACAATGGTAATTCCTGTGTAATTCCAGTTTCCAAGATGGCGCCGGCTCTCTCGCGACGCTACGGCGCATGCGCGCTCATGACGTCATCACTGGGCGACGGCGGCGGCAGTTTTAAAAACCAAATCCTTTCTGCTGCTTTTTCTCTTGAACACTGCACCTGTCAACAGCGTTTTTGGTGGGATAGATTGCACTACTGTCTCTTCCTTAAGGTAAGCTTCTTAAAATCTATTTCCTTACTGGGTCTCACCTTTTCCTACTACCTGCACACTCATACCACTATCTGTTATAGGGAACTCAAGAGGTTAGACTATATCACTCCTCATGGAGGTCACTGCCCCGGTAGACCATCACCAGCCTAATAGGTAAGGGGGGGGGGAGATTGGTAAGTAGTGAAGATTGAAAAAGAGAGCCTGTCACTAATGCTGTCTAAATTGGACAGCCCTATTAGGTCGGCCAGATCGTCGGATTCAAGACGACAAGAGCCATCTAGAAGGAGCCCAAGCCATAGACAAAGCCGCTCAGATTGCGGTAGAAGTCGCTCACGCACAAGACGAAGTCGCTCAAGTCGCAGAAGGAGCCGTTCAAAATCCTATTCACGGCACAGACACTCCTACAGGAGGTCTCCTTCACGTAGACGCTCTCCTCCCTCTCAGCATTCCCGTCCATCAGGGAGTTCATGCTGGGTTTGCGGTGCCATAGCACTTCCGGACAAGCTGGCCTGTCGCACATGCTTGGACGAAGCAACTAGAGAGAGAGAGCCAAGCAGAGAACCGGCTATATTTACATCCCTGCAAATCGCAGAGTCAGAAACAAGCAGATCAGTGCAAGGCACTTCACCTGCGACTCCCTCCACATCTAAAAAGTCAGACCCCCTATCTGACAATGAGGACTTGGAGGTATCCACTGGGTTTGACTTCGCACTTATAGAACCCTTCATAAAGTCAGTGAAGGAAGCCATAAAATGGGAAGAGGAAAAAGAAGCTCCGCAAAAAGCGAAGAAATACTTTCCGAATCACAAAAATAGGATTTTTATAACAGCTTACCTGTAAAATCCTTTTCTTGGAGTACATCACGGGACACAGAGCGACATAGTCATTACTAATGGGTTATATAGATACCGTCAGGTGCTGGCACTGGCAACTTCCAAAACCGGAAGTACCCTCCCCTATATAAGCCCCTCCCATCCGGGAGCACCTCAGTTTTGTAGCAAAGCAATAAGTGTCCCCAAAGAGGGGCGGGAGCTCTGTGTCCCGTGATGTACTCCAAGAAAAGGATTTTACAGGTAAGCTGTTATAAAAATCCTATTTTCTTTCTCGTACATCACGGGACACAGAGCGACATAGTCATTACTAATGGGATGTCCTAAAGCAATGCCAAATGAGGGGGGGGACATGAGGATCTTTTGCGGCCTGCAACACACTGCGCCCAAAGGCGACATCCTCCTGACTTCTAACGTCCACCTGGTAGAACCTAGTAAACGTGTGAACTGAAGACCATGTTGCGGCCTTACAGATTTGAGCCAGGGAGGCCTGGTGATGCACTGCCCATGAAGTTCCAACTGCTCTCGTGGAGTGCGCTCTAACTTTGAACGGAGGCGGTCTCCTTCTCAAGCCATAGGCTTGTATTATGACCTGTCGAATCCACTTGGCTAAAGTAGATTTTGACGCTGCCTGACCCTTTCTGGGGCCTTCCGGCAGAATAAACAAAGTATCCGTTCTGCGAATCTGAGCAGTGGCTTTTAGATAAGCTTTAACTGCTCTTACTACATCCAAAGAATGCAATAACTTTTCCTCTACCGAAGTAGGTTTGGGGAAAAAAGAAGGAAGAACCACATCTTGGTTCAAATGAAACCTCGATACCACCTTAGGAAGAAAGGCTGGATGAGGACGTAACACTACTTTGTCCTTATGGATAACCAGATATGGCTCTTTACAGGACATAGCTGCTAATTCCGACACTCTTTTAGCCGAACAAATGGCTACTAGAAAAATCAATTTCCTGGTGAGAAGCACCAAGGAAATATGCTGTAATGGTTCAAATGGTTGTTTCTGTAAAACCGACAGAACCAAGTTTAGATCCCATGGACATATGGGAATATTAACCGGAGGACTAATACGCATCACTCCTTGTATAAAGGCTTTGACTAGTGAATGCGAAGCCAAGGGCCTTTGAAAAAATATTGACAAGGCCGAAATCTGACCCTTGATAGTACTCAAGGCAAGCTTCCTATCTACAGCCCATTGTAGGAAGTCCAGAATCCTACCTATTACGTATTTACGTGGATGCCATTTCTTGGCCTCACACCAGGCGATGTACGCCTTCCAGATTCTATAGTAGATCTGCCTGGATACCGGCTTCCTGGCATTGATCATGGTAGATACCACAGCATTAGAGAGCCCTCTCTTTTTTAGAATGTGGGCTTCAATAGCCAGGCCGTCAAACCTAGGGCTGGTAAGGAAGGGTGGTATATCGGTCCTTGCGAAAGCAGGTCCGGACGATGTGGGAGGGTCCAAGGACTCCCCACAGACATTTTTACAATTTCCGCGTACCATGCTCTTCGGGGCCACGCTGGAGCCACCAGAATCACTGGTTTCTTTTCTACCCTGATTCTGCGGAGTAATCGAGGTAACAATTGTGGCGGTGGGAATGCATATATCAGCTTGAACTGATCCCAAGGGAACACTAGGGCATCCGAGCCGCATGCTAGGGGATCCCTTGTCCAAGAGACAAACCTGTCAACTTTTGTGTTGAATCTGGATGCTAGCAGATCTACATCCGGTGTTCCCCACCGCTGACATATTGTCCGGAAAACCTCGGGATGAAGGGACCATTCCCCTGGGCATAATTGTTGGCGACTTAGAAAGTCCGCCTTCCAATTCTCCACTCCTGGAATGAATACCGCAGATATGGCTGGGACATATCTTTCTGCCCATCTCAGGATGTAATTTACTTCCCTTTGGGCTGCACGACTCCTGGTGCCCCCCTGACGATTGATATATGCCACTGCTGTGGCATTGTCGGATTGAATTCTGACAGGGGACCCTTGGAGTTTGGATGTCCATGCTACTAGGGCATACCGGGCTGCTCGTATCTCTAAGAGATTGATGGGCAGGGCCTTTTCCGCATCCGACCATCTGCCCTGGAGAGACCATTGCTCCAGTACTGCTCCCCAGCCTATAAGGCTGGCATCTGTAGTGACCACCTTCCAGGAAATCGGACTGAAGGATTTCCCTCTTTCCAGATTCTGGGGAACCAACCACCAGCGGAGGCTCTTGCGAACGGAAGGGGACAAGGACATTGGTAAGTCCAGAGCCTGAACTTTTTTGTTCCAGGCTGACAGTATGGCCCTTTGCAACTTCCTTGAATGGAATTGACCGTAGGGTACTGCTTCGAATGATGCCACCATTTTTCCCAGCAGCCTCATGCACAGGCGTATGGATGGCTGTCTTTTTGAACCCACTAAGTGGATCAAATCTCTCAAAGACGACCCCTTTTCTTGAGGCAAGAAAATTTTTCTCTGGTCTGAATCCAGCCTTAGCCCCAAGTATTCTAGACTTTTGACTGGTTTTAGGGCTGACTTGTCTCGGTTGATAATCCAACCGTGATATTCCAGATACTTGATTGTCTCGTGAACAACCACTTCTAGTTTTTCCACTGAGTGGTCTATCAGCAACAAGTCGTCTAGATATGCCATTATCGTTACACCTCGTGTTCTTAGATTGGCCAATAATGGGGCCAGAATTTTTGTGAACACTCTTGGTGCTGTGGCCAGACCGAAGGGTAAGGCTCTGAACTGAAAATGGTGCCCTTCTACCGCAAAACGTAGAAATTTTTGGTGGGCTGGAAAGATGGGAATGTGCAAATAAGCATCTTTGATGTCGATCGAGGCTAACCATTCCTCCCCTTGTAGGGCAGTGGCTACCGATCGGATCGACTCCATCCGGAAAGTCCTGATATGTAGGAATTTGTTTAGCCCTTTTAGATTTAATATGGGCCTCACGTCCCCGTTTGGCTTCGGGACTGTAAAGAGGTTTGAGTAAAACCCGAACCCCCATTCTTCCAGGGGAACCTCTATAATTACTGCTTGGAGCAATAATTGTTCTAGTGCCAACAGGAGGGATCCTCTCTTCTGGGGATCCCTTGGCACGTTTGACCTTATAAAGCGGGAAGGAGGGGAGTTTTTTAACTCCAATTTGTATCCCAGATTTACTGCGGAGAGCACCCATCTGTCTCGGATCGTGTCCCGCCAGGTCTCTGTGAACAACTGAAGTCTTCCCCCCACCCGATTGGGTGGGGGCAACCCTTCATGCATTTGACTTTGGGGGAGGTTTTGTACCTCTCCTGCTCCAGGGCTTCTTGTTACCCTGCAATTGTCCCTGATTTTTACCTCCGGGATTTGACCGAGGAGGCCGTCGGAACTGTTTCACAGCCGATGTCCTAGGGACTGGAGAAGCAGGCCTCTTAAAAGAGGGACCTCTAACTCTATTTTTAACCGGCAAAAGTGTACTTTTACCGCTGGAAATTCTCTGGATATATTTGTCCAGGTCTTCCCCGAATAAGCGTTCACCATGAAATGGGAAGCTGACCAGCAATTTTTTACAGGGAGCTTCAGCAGACCAGTTTTTGAGCCATAGAAGCCTGCGCATATGTACTACAGACAGCGTAAGGCGGGAGGCCTGATGGATTGAATCCTTTATAGCGTCCACCGCAAAGCATAAGGCTCTAGGTAGATCAGCTAGGGCAAGAGCCTGCTGATCTGGCAAGTCCCTTAAGACCTGTTTCAACTGATCCTTCACTGCTTGGCAGACCCCAATAGCTGCCACTGCTGGTTGTGTCACCAATCCTGCTGTAGAAAAAGCAGATTTTAATAAGGACTCCAATTTTTTATCTATTGGGTCCTTGAACATCTGGACATTATCCACCGGACATGTCAGTGATTTATTCACACAAGAGATGGCTGCGTCCACTGTAGGGACCCTCCATTTTCTGATGAACTTATCCTCCATGGGATAGACCACCGGAAATCTCTTGGGGGGAGTAAATATTTTGTCAGGATGCTCCCAATCCTGGTAAATGAGCCCTTCCAGTAAAGGATGGATCGGAAAGGAACAAACAGTCTGGGGAGCTTTTAGCGACCCCAACGAGGAGACAGAAGTGGATGATGGCTCCGCAAGTGGCATTTTAAATGCTGATCGGACCATATTAGTCAGGGACTGAACCCATAACCTCTCAGCATGTGATGCTGAGAACGGCTCTTCCACTGTTGATTCCTCTACAACCGAATCGACCTCATCCTGATCCCCTTCAGGTAGGTCGATCCCTGTATGGGACTGTTGCTCTGTTAACAGGCACTCTGAGGGAGGAGACGGAGATCGGGCGCTTTTCTCCTGTGACAGGGAAGCCGCGATCAATGCTGACAATCTCTCTTCCAGCCCTCCCAGAGCTGAGGAAAAAACCTCCTCTGTTACATACACAGGAGCAGGTGAACTGAGGACAGCCACAGTACCAGGTACTCCTGAGGGTGCTCTACGGTCACTAACCTCTGATTCTTCAGGGGAGACTGGTGCAGCCGAAGCATGCCCAAGATCCTCAGAGCCCGATGGAGACCCCCTATTCCTCCTGGAATTTCTAGTCCCGGAGTTTTTAGACGGCATATTCCTAAGCCACAAAGCTGAGGTATTCCAGCCGAAATACACCAGTTACTGACAATAGTCTAGCATAAATGCTGCTATAAGAAACAGTTGGTGTCTACTAATGTGCCTTTCTAGGGGATGCCTGTATCAACCGCTTGCTGTATGCCTTTTTTAAATGTTGCCAGCTCTGTCTCTGTACTTCATAGCCAGCTCACCACACAAAATTGTGGTTTTTAACATGCTGGGACGCCCGCACATGCGCAGAAGCGCTGCGGCGCGCACAGAGCGTCATCCCCCAGGCTCCGCCCCCTTTCCCGGCTCACCTCTATATATAGAGGCGCGTGCACGCGCACGCGCGCGGCCACGTGCGCCTTCGGCGCTAATTTCGAAAATGGAAACTAGGGACAAGAGCCAGGGCCCCTTTGCCGCAGGCCGGGGGATGGACGAGCATTGCAACATGGCAGAGGAAGCAGTTTCCCATAAGAGAACTCACCATCTGCCTGGACTCGCTCTGATGAGAAGAAACTAGTCCACATGACAAGAAACGTTCCACAGCGGCCTCTAGTGGACAAACACAGGTACCGCAGTCTAATATATTAAATATATATAAAAAAAATTTTTTTTATTTTTTTTTTTTCTTGACCACCATTAAAAATTATTACATTTTTTTTTTTAGTAGTTACAGGCATGCACAGAATTTTGCGGGAATACCATTAGGTAACAGACAGAAAGACAAATTAGGCTTGGGGGTCCCCCAATAGAACCAAGTTCCTGGGGGCCCCCACTTACCTGTTCCCCGCCGCAGGACTTTGTTTGGTCCACAAAAGCCCAAACTTCACCTATCACGGCAGGCATTGTAATCAAACCTTCAGGGACCGGGTTCCCAAGGATTCCACTCCCCTGGACCTGTATAGCACCCTGCACAGAAAACATCTTGGTCGTGGGTATGACCAGAGCTCTGGATCCCAGGGTCCAGCTCTCCTAAGAGAAGCATTACAGGCAAAACCTTGCTCTTCTCTGCAAGGCCCGGGTACCGACCGTTTAGCTATGAAGCTTTTTTGGTCGGATCCGGAATAGCTTACTGAGGCCCAAAAGAACCTGTACGCAAGCTCAGTGAAAAACACATGTTTCTTCTTGGCCAACACCTTAGACACTGGCAAAAAACTGAGGTGCTCCCGGATGGGAGGGGCTTATATAGGGGAGGGTACTTCCGGTTTTGGAAGTTGCCAGTGCCAGCACCTGACGGTATCTATATAACCCATTAGTAATGACTATGTCGCTCTGTGTCCCGTGATGTACGAGAAAGAAAAAGAACCAGAAACCTTCCCATTTATAGAAGAACTGGAGGAATTAATTAAAGACGAATGGCAAAAACCTAAGAAGAAGACCAGTCTCAGCAATAGACTTGCCAAGCTATACCCATTAAAGGAATCCAGTGCCAATCCACTAGTAACTCCACCAGTGGTAGACTCCTCCCTGATGCGCCTAGCCTGGCACGTAACTCTTCCAATAGAAGATGCGACTACATTCAAAGATGTATTGGACAGAAAGATCGATTTGGATCTTAAGAGATCCTACCTATCCGCAGGTGGTGCCTGCAGACCCGCAATAACATTAGCAGCAGTGGGAAGGGCTATCTCAAGTTGGTCCTCCAACGCCGAGAAGTTGGTAGCAGAAGGAGTAGAGCAAGAGTGAGTAATCTCAGCTCTCCAGGAACTCAGCCTTGCAGGCGACTTTGTCGCAGAAGCCTCGGTAGACATGATTAAGTCAACATCCAGAGCAATGTTAAGCTCAGTGATGGCCAGGAGGGCACTCTGGCTAAAACCATGGTCAGCAGACCCCTCCTCAAAATCCAACTGGTGTAAAATCCCATTTGACGGCACAAACCTCTTCGGAGAAAAACTGGACTCGGCCATTTCAAAAGTCACCGGCGGGAAGTCTGGACTCATCCCTTCAGACAGAAGGCCTAGACAACAAAGGGCACCCACATTCAGACGGAACCTCCCAGATAGATACAGGGAAGCAAAGTCCTACAAGCCTGGCAGAAAAAATTGGAAGAATCCACAATCTTCCTTCCTAAAATCCAAAAGTCTAAGACCCCTACCCCGGGGGAACAGAAGTCTTTTTGAAGATACGTCCGCCCAACCAGCCGTAGTAGGAGCCAGACTAAAGGACTTCAAGCAGGTTTGGGCAGAGATAATAAGAGACCCATGGACAGTGGCTACTGTCCAAGACGGACACAAATGGAGGTTCAAGAATCGACCTCCCAGAGACCAATTCATCAGAACCAGAATTCCAACATCCCGAGAAAATAAACTCATATTGGCAGAATACGTCCAGGATCTAATCCAAAAACAGGCCATAGTGGAAGTCCCACCTCCACAAAGAGGAAAAGATTTCTACTCCTCTCTGTTCTTGGTAAAGAAAAAGACTGGGGATCTGCGTCCCGTCCTAGACCTAAAAAGTCTCAATCGCTCAATCCTGGTGGAGACTTTCAAGATGGAAAGTCTACAATCAATCCTCTATGCCATAAATGTAGGCGATTGGATGCTCTCTGTGGATTTAAAGGACGCTTACCTGCATGTTCCCATTCACTTCCACAGTGATAACAATCCTTCCATTTTGGCCGAGACGACCATGGTTCACCACTCTCCTTCAGCTGAATACAGCAAAACCTTTACCGCTTCCACCAGCAGCGGACCCACTCTCCCAGGGACAACTTCTTCATCCATCACCGGAAAGAATGCACCTGACAGCTTGGAGATTGAAAGGGCTAGGTTCTTAAACCAAGGCTGCTCCCAAAAAGTGGTAGATACTCTTCTTCAAGCCAGAAGATACACCACCAACAATACCTATAAGAGGATCTGGGATAAGTTTCTCTCAGTAGCACAGCAACAAAACTGGAACCCATCTTCTCCAACAGTTGCTCAAATCCTTGAGTTTTCTCCAGTTAGGCCTAGAGAAAGGTCTCGGGTCAAGCACTTTAAAAGTTCACGTGTCAGCATTATCAGCTATGACAGGAGTCAAGTGGGCACAAGAGCCACTAGTCATTCAGTTCCAGAGGGCATGCCTAAAGTTAAAGCCTCGCCAAGCATGCACTGTGACCCCGCATGCTTGGCCAATCACAGCGCCGGCAGCGAGGAGAGCAATGATTGGCCACAGGCAGGATGCCTGTGGCCAATTATTGCTGAGGGTGTTTAGTACACGCCCCACACTATAAAAGGCCGCCAGCACGGCGGCCTAGTGTAGTGTGTTCCGGAGCAGGGATAGAGTAGCATAGGCAGGGACAGTGACTGTTATTTCTTTCTTGCTTAACCTGGATTCCTTTAGTTTAGGGAAAGAGAAGGATAGGTAGGGAGAGTGTCAGTGTGTTTTGTGCTTCTGCTATAGTGTGCTTAAAAAAAAACATTTATTCTAGGGACAGAAAACTCTAGGTAGGGACAGTGTCAGTTTCTTTCACTCTGCAAGTCCTTGTTTCCAGGGACCTGGAAGGACAGTGAGTGAATTGTCCTTTTGCTATATTGTGATTAAAAAAAACATTTATTCTAGGGACAGAAAACTCTAGGTAGGGACAGTGTCAGTTTCTTTCACTCTGCAAGTCCTTGTTTCCAGGGACCTGGAAGGACAGTGAGTGAATTGTCCTTTTGCTATATTGTGATTAAAAAAAACATTTATTCTAGGGACAGAAAACTCTAGGTAGGGACAGTGTCAGTTTCTTTCACTCTGCAAGTCCTTGTTTCCAGGGACCTGGAAGGACAGTGAGTGAATTGTCCTTTTGCTATATTGTGATTAAAAAAAACATTTATTCTAGGGACAGAAAACTCTAGGTAGGGACAGTGTCAGTTTCTTTCACTCTGCAAGTCCTTGTTTCCAGGGACCTGGAAGGACAGTGAGTGAATTGTCCTTTTGCTATATTGTGATTAAAAAAAACATTTATTCTAGGGACAGAAAACTCTAGGTAGGGACAGTGTCAGTTTCTTTCACTCTGCAAGTCCTTGTTTCCAGGGACCTGGAAGGACAGTGAGTGAATTGTCCTTTTGCTATATTGTGATTAAAAAAAACATTTATTCTAGGGACAGAAAACTCTAGGTAGGGACAGTGTCAGTTTCTTTCACTCTGCAAGTCCTTGTTTCCAGGGACCTGGAAGGACAGTGAGTGAATTGTCCTTTTGCTATATTGTGATTAAAAAAAACATTTATTCTAGGGACAGAAAACTCTAGGTAGGGACAGTGTCAGTTTCTTTCACTCTGCAAGTCCTTGTTTCCAGGGACCTGGAAGGACAGTGAGTGAATTGTCCTTTTGCTATATTGTGATTAAAAAAAACATTTATTCTAGGGACAGAAAACTCTAGGTAGGGACAGTGTCAGTTTCTTTCACTCTGCAAGTCCTTGTTTCCAGGGACCTGGAAGGACAGTGAGTGAATTGTCCTTTTGCTATATTGTGATTAAAAAAAACATTTATTCTAGGGACAGAAAACTCTAGGTAGGGACAGTGTCAGTTTCTTTCACTCTGCAAGTCCTTGTTTCCAGGGACCTGGAAGGACAGTGAGTGAATTGTCCTTTTGCTATATTGTGATTAAAAAAAACATTTATTCTAGGGACAGAAAACTCTAGGTAGGGACAGTGTCAGTTTCTTTCACTCTGCAAGTCCTTGTTTCCAGGGACCTGGAAGGACAGTGAGTGAATTGTCCTTTTGCTATATTGTGATTAAAAAAAACATTTATTCTAGGGACAGAAAACTCTAGGTAGGGACAGTGTCAGTTTCTTTCACTCTGCAAGTCCTTGTTTCCAGGGACCTGGAAGGACAGTGAGTGAATTGTCCTTTTGCTATATTGTGATTAAAAAAAACATTTATTCTAGGGACAGAAAACTCTAGGTAGGGACAGTGTCAGTTTCTTTCACTCTGCAAGTCCTTGTTTCCAGGGACCTGGAAGGACAGTGAGTGAATTGTCCTTTTGCTATATTGTGATTAAAAAAAACATTTATTCTAGGGACAGAAAACTCTAGGTAGGGACAGTGTCAGTTTCTTTCACTCTGCAAGTCCTTGTTTCCAGGGACCTGGAAGGACAGTGAGTGAATTGTCCTTTTGCTATATTGTGATTAAAAAAAACATTTATTCTAGGGACAGAAAACTCTAGGTAGGGACAGTGTCAGTTTCTTTCACTCTGCAAGTCCTTGTTTCCAGGGACCTGGAAGGACAGTGAGTGAATTGTCCTTTTGCTATATTGTCATTAAAAAAAACATTTATTCTAGGGACAGAAAACTCTAGGTAGGGACAGTGTCAGTTTCTTTCACTCTGCAAGTCCTTGTTTCCAGGGACCTGGAAGGACAGTGAGTGAATTGTCCTTTTGCTATATTGTGATTAAAAAAAACATTTATTCTAGGGACAGAAAACTCTAGGTAGGGACAGTGTCAGTTTCTTTCACTCTGCAAGTCCTTGTTTCCAGGGACCTGGAAGGACAGTGAGTGAATTGTCCTTTTGCTATATTGTGATTAAAAAAAACATTTATTCTAGGGACAGAAAACTCTAGGTAGGGACAGTGTCAGTTTCTTTCACTCTGCAAGTCCTTGTTTCCAGGGACCTGGAAGGACAGTGAGTGAATTGTCCTTTTGCTATATTGTGATTAAAAAAAACATTTATTCTAGGGACAGAAAACTCTAGGTAGGGACAGTGTCAGTTTCTTTCACTCTGCAAGTCCTTGTTTCCAGGGACCTGGAAGGACAGTGAGTGAATTGTCCTTTTGCTATATTGTGATTAAAAAAAACATTTATTCTAGGGACAGAAAACTCTAGGTAGGGACAGTGTCAGTTTCTTTCACTCTGCAAGTCCTTGTTTCCAGGGACCTGGAAGGACAGTGAGTGAATTGTCCTTTTGCTATATTGTGATTAAAAAAAACATTTATTCTAGGGACAGAAAACTCTAGGTAGGGACAGTGTCAGTTTCTTTCACTCTGCAAGTCCTTGTTTCCAGGGACCTGGAAGGACAGTGAGTGAATTGTCCTTTTGCTATATTGTGATTAAAAAAAACATTTATTCTAGGGACAGAAAACTCTAGGTAGGGACAGTGTCAGTTTCTTTCACTCTGCAAGTCCTTGTTTCCAGGGACCTGGAAGGACAGTGAGTGAATTGTCCTTTTGCTATATTGTGATTAAAAAAAACATTTATTCTAGGGACAGAAAACTCTAGGTAGGGACAGTGTCAGTTTCTTTCACTCTGCAAGTCCTTGTTTCCAGGGACCTGGAAGGACAGTGAGTGAATTGTCCTTTTGCTATATTGTGATTAAAAAAACATTTATTCTAGGGACAGAAAACTCTAGGTAGGGACAGTGTCAGTTTCTTTCACTCTGCAAGTCCTTGTTTCCAGGGACCTGTAAGGACAGTGAGTTAATTTTCCTTGTGCTATATTGTGATTAAAAAAAACATTTTTTCTAGGGACAGAAAACTGTAGGTAGGGAGAGTGTTTTTTTTCTTTCACTCTGCAAGTCCTTGTTTCCAGGGACAGAGAAGGACACCTGAAGGTAGCCCTTATTGCTTTTTTCCCATCTCCCTGCAGGCCATCTATTAGAATGTCTGGAAGGCAAACAAGGAGAGGCAGACAGTCAGGAGGCAATAAAAGAGGGCAAGCAGGCTCTGTGTCTGGGGGCAACAGTGCTGGTCGTGGACGCGGTGCATTGTCATCAGCACATGGCCATGGGACACGCTTGTCCTTCTTTTCGGCAGCTGGACATGTTGAGCCACATCATGCCGAAGACTTGGTAGAGTGGATGACCAAGCCCTCCTCCTCCTCCTCATCCTCTCTCACCCAGGCTCAGGGTACTGGAAAAGCAGCTGCCAAAGCGTCGTCTTCCCTGGTATCAATGTCAGACAAATCATCAGTCACTCCTTCCCTAGACCCACCATGTCCTCCTCCTGAGGAGTCCCCCGAACTGTTTCAGCACAGTGTTGGGTACATGCTCCAGGAGGATGCCCAGCGTTTCGAAGGGTCTGATGATGAAACCCAGCTAGAGGAAGGCAGTAGCGTGAGAGCAGACAGAGGGGATGCTCAAGAAGGACACCAATCTGGCAGTCATGTTCCAGCAGCTGCAGCATACTGCCAGATTGGCTCCAGTGATGAGGAGGGAGGGGATGATGAGGTCAATGACTCCACGTGGGTGCCTAATAGGAGAGAGGAGGAGGAGGAGGATGAGGAGGAGGCACATCTCCAACGAGGCAGGATGCCCTTTGGTGGCCAGCGTAAGGGCAGTACACCGACGGAATCACACCGCAGAGCTCCGCCTGTGCAGGGCGCTGCCTCTGCCCGTCATTCAAAAAGTTCTTTGGTGTGGGCCTTTTTTGAGGCTAGTGCATCAGATCGCACAGCTGCTGTTTGCAACATATGTCTCAAGCGTATATCGCGTGGCCAAAACATCAGCCGCTTGGGTACCACATGCCTGACCAGACATATGTTGACCTGCCATGCAGCTCGTTGGCAAGCCTACCTCAAAGACCCACACCAAAGAACAAAGCGGACCTCTCCTTGCACCGCATCAGCTGGGATCTCCAACCCCACTATAACTTCAGTCCTCTCTGAAACATGCACTGAGAGGAATGAAGGTGTAGAATTAGGTGTGTCACAGCCAAGTACTTGCGCCCACTCTGCTAGCAGTACACCGACGTCCGATTCTAGCAGGCAAATTTCCCTGCCCCAGCTGCTGGACCGTCGAAAGAAGTTCACTCCCAGCCATCCACATGCCCAGCGGTTGAATGCTAGCTTGGCTAAATTGCTAGCGCTTCAACTGCTGCCTTTTCAGTTGGTAGACTCGGCCCCCTTCCGTGAGTTTGTGCAATGTGCGGTTCCTCAGTGGCAGGTTCCCAAACGCCACTTTTTCTCACGGAAGGCTATTCCGGCTCTCTACCGGCATGTGGAAGGCAATGTCTTGGCCTCGCTGGACAGGGCGGTCAGCGGTAAGGTGCATATTACCGCTGACTCATGGTCCAGCAGGCATGGACAGGGACGTTACCTTTCTTTCACGGCCCATTGGGTCACTCTTTTGGCAGCTGGGAAGGATTCAGGACAAGGTGCAGTAGTGTTGGAGGTTGTCCCACCGCCACGCCTCCAAAATGCTACTACTGGTTGTGACACACCTCTCTCCTCCACCCCCTCCTCTTCTTCTTCCTCCATGGCCTCTTCCTGTGGTTTGTCCTATGAACCAGCGGTGCTCCGTAGCCGTTCACGGGGCTACGCAAGTACGCAGGCAAAAAGATGCCATGCCGTGCTTGCGCTGGTGTGTTTGGGGGACAGAAGCCACACTGGGGCAGAGGTCCTGTCTGCTCTGCAGGGCCAGGCCGAGAGGTGGTTGACGCCACGCCAGCTTAAGCCAGGAATGGTGGTTTGCGACAATGGCACCAACCTCCTCTCCGCCCTCCGACAGGGACAACTGACCCATGTGCCCTGTGTGGCTCACGTCCTTAACCTGGTGGTGCAGCGGTTCTTGGGCAGGTACCCGGGCTTACAGGATGTCCTGAGGCAGGCCAGGAAAGTCTGTGTGCATTTCCGCAGATCTTATAATGCCAGTGCTCGCCTGGCTGAGCTGCAAAAGGAGTTGAACCTGCCCAAGAACCGCCTTATATGTGACATGCCCACCAGGTGGAACTCAACGTTGGCCATGCTGCAGCGGCTGCACACGCAGCAGAGGGCCATCAATGAGTACCTGTGCGACTACGGCACCAGGACAGGGTCAGGGGAGCTTGGTTTTTTTTCTCCACGCCAGTGGGGCATGATCAGGGATGCATGCACTGTCCTGGCACCATTTGAGGAGGCCACGAGGATGGTGAGCAGTGACAGTGCATGCATCAGTGACACTGTACCTCTTGTCCACCTGTTGGAGCACACGCTGCGTGGAATAATGGACAGGGCACTTGAGGCAGAACAGAGGCAGGAAGAGGAGGACTTCCTTGCCTCTCAAGGCCCCCTTTACCCAGACAGTGTTCCTTCTGTCCCACCCATCGCACAGGAAGAGGAGGAGGAGGAGGAGGAGGAGGAGGAGGATTGTGTCAGCATGGAGGTGGAGGCTGGCACTCAGCATCATCAGCAGCAGTCTTTTAGGGATGATTTACAGTCCCAAGAAACCAGTGGACTTGTACGTGGCTGGGAGGAGGTGGCTGCGGATCATGTCGTCCTTAGTGACCCAGAGGACTCCGGAGCGAATGCCTCAGCAAACCTACGCTGCATGGCCTCCCTGATCCTGCAAAGTCTGCGGAAGGATCCTCGTATTCTTCGGATCAAGGAGAGGGACCATTACTGGCTGGCCACTCTCCTTGATCCACGGTACAAGGGTAAGGTTGCGGACCTTATGTTACCGTCGCAGAGGGAGCAGAGGATGAGACAACTCCGGGAGGCCTTGCAGAAAGGTCTGTGCAACGCGTTCCCAGAGACTGGGAGGTTGCAAACTCCTGGTCCTGGACAACGAGTTGCTGAGGCTTCGGCCAGTCAAAGAAGGAGCGGTGGGGAAGGTGGCCGTCTGACCGATGCGTTCAGACAATTCTTTAGTCCGCAGCCCCAAAGTATGATTGGTTCCAGCAACCATCGCCAGCGTCTGATAAACATGGTGCAGGAATATCTAGGGGCAAGGTCAGACTTGGACACCTTCCCCACCGAAAATCCTCTGGCTTACTGGGTCTTGAGGATGGATCACTGGCCAGAGCTTGCACAGTATGCAATTGAGCTACTGGCCTGTCCTGCATCCAGCGTTCTTTCGGAACGCACATTCAGTGCTGCTGGAGGATTTGTCACGGATCACAGGGTGCGCCTGTCCACCGACTCGGTTGATCGACTGACTTTCATCAAGATGAACCAGTCTTGGATCACCACCAGCTACCACACACCTGATGCTGATATAACAGACTAATTGATTTTAAAATGTCACATCCCTTCAAGACTGATGCTGATGCTGAGTGCCTGTGCTGTTATGTTGACTGGCTATCCTCCTCCTCCGAGTCCTCAATGATACGATTGATGATGATAGCTTGGAAGATCATTTTTGTTTATGGGTGCCGCCACCAGTGCCTAACGCCCAATTTTTCAGCCCCTGTTTAACAGGGGCGTGTAATTACAATTTTTGAAGCAATACTTTGCAACAGGGCTCATTGCTGTGCTCCAAGTACAGTATCTGTGAGGAGTTGCAGTGTTGTGCCACCAGTGCCTAAGGCCCAATTTTTCAGCCCCTGTTTAACAGGGGCGTGTCATTACAATTTTTGAAGCAATACTTTGCAACAGGGCTCATTGCTGTGCTCCAAGTACAGTATCTGTGAGGGGTTGCAGTGTTGTGCCACCAGTGCCTAAGGCCCAATTTTTCAGCCCCTGTTCAACAGGGGCATGTAATTACAATTCTTGATCTAATAATTCACAGCAGGGCCCATTGCTGCACCCACCAAGAGTAACTGTCAGGGCTTACAGTGTTGTGGCACCAGCACCACCATCAAAGGCCCAATTTTTACTACCACTGTTCAACAATTATATGTAATTAAAATTCCTGATATAATAGTTGACAGCAGGGCGTTCCAGCACCAACCAAGAGTAACTGTGAGTGCTTACAGTGTTGTGCCAACACCAACAACTAAGGGGCCTATTTCTGCAGAGTATATACGGCAGGTCCCTACTTTCAAACATCCAACTTACAAACGACTCCTACTTGCAAACGCAAGAAGACAACAGGAAGTGAGAGGAAATCTACCACTAGGAAGGAAAATTCTCTCCTGTAAGAATAAATATGGGAGAAAGGTGTCTCCTCTGTACTGATGCTTTATCAGCAATCCTTGTTTCAAGAAAAACACCACATTTCAAAAACAGTTGTCATTGGGACGGAAAGTGAGGTGAAATGTTCTGAACAGGGGCACAGACAGCAAAACAAATGTTACAGGGGTGATAACCCTTACCTATGTTTTCCAAAAAGTTTAAAAATAGATTTTTGGGCTGGAGCTACACTTCAACAATGTACCTGTTCAAAATTACAAACAGATTCTACATAAGAACAAACCTACAGTCCCTGTCTTGTATGCACCGCCTGTATACGGCTGTTCAGAGTATATAGGGCCTTTTTTATTTTATGTGCGGGGTTCCCCTTAATATCCATACAAGACCCAAAGGGGCTGGTAATGGGCTGGGGTAGGGGGGGGGGTCATGGGGTAGCTATGCCATTTTTCTTAAAGAATTTCATCCATATTACCGGGACCAGACATTACATTAAAGCCGCAAGCAGTTTTAAATGGCTTTTTTTTCCTTTAGAAGTGTCATTTTGTGCAGGGACAGTTCTAAACACGGGAAACACGTGGCACTTCACAGGCATACTTTAGACACCCCCCAGGTACGATATTTAAAGGAATATTTGACTTTTTTTTTTTCACTTTATGCATCATTAAAATGACTGCTCCCGAAAAACGACCGTTTTTAAAACTTCTTTTTGCATTGATACATGTCCCCTGGTGCAGAACCCGGGTTCCCAAACCCTTTTTAGGACAATAACATGCATAATAGTTGTTATAATTAGCACTTTAGAATTCGAACGTTCGCATCCATTGTATTTAATAGGGTTCTAATGTTCGTTCGAACTTCCGGTCCGTTCGCGGGTTCTGGTGCGAACCGAACCCGGGGGTGTTCGGCTCATCACTATTCTCCAACAGTTGCTCAAATCCTTGAGTTTTCTCCAGTTAGGCCTAGAGAAAGGTCTCGGGTCAAGCACTTTAAAAGTTCACGTGTCAGCATTATCAGCTATGACAGGAGTCAAGTGGGCACAAGAGCCACTAGTCATTCAGTTCCAGAGGGCATGCCTAAAGTTAAAGCCTCCCAGAAAACCTTCCTTCCCAACTTGGGATCTTTCGGTCGTACTAGAAGCTCTATCACAAGAACCATTTTTTCCATTAGAAAACATCTCCTTGTGGGACTTAACACTCAAAGTCACTTTCTTAATCGCAATAACATCAGCCAAAAGAGTCTCAGAGATGCAAGCTTTATTGGCGAAAGAACCATACTTGATCGTCCACCCGGACAAAGTAGTCCTAAGACCATCCGATCGGTTTATTCCGAAGGTGTCATCCTCCTTCCACTTCAATCAGGAGATTAACCTTCCTGCTCTCTCCACAGAACAAGGGGATCCACATCCGCTGGATGTAAGAACTAACATCCTAACCTACCTGTCAACAACAAACGACCTTAGGAAGTCGGAAAACCTCCTGGTTATCCCACACGGCTTTAGAAGAGGTCAAGCAGCAACCTCTCGCACCATCGCAGCATGGCTGGTGAAGATCATCAAAAAGGCTTATTCTCTGAGTAAAACGCAGATACCCGAGGGCTTAAAGGCACACTCTACAAGGGCAATGGCGACCTCCTGGGCGGCCTACTGCAGAGTGTCCTCGGAAACTATTTGCCGAGCAGCGACCTGGTCCTCAAGGAATACCTTTATTTCTCATTACAAGGTGGACTCTGCCAGATTATCCACGGCAGAGTTCGGACGAGCAATTATTCAGTCCAACACCTCTATTCCATGTAAATAAATATCTTTATGCTCAGACCCACCCAGTCTGCGAGTTATTCACCCAAAGGTGTATGCTGCCATGATGCGACAGGAAAATGGAAAATTGTATACTCACCTTTCCGTAATTTTCCTTTCCTGTCGCATCTTCATGGCAGCATACAGATGCCCACCTGTCTGAGGTGAGGTATATATATACTAGAATACCTGGGCGGGGGCCCTCTCTGGGCTTAATAGTTAAACGGTCCTATCAGGTTGTGAGGGCGGAGCCACAACCCAAAGGTGTATGCTGCCATGAAGATGCGACAGGAAAGGAAAATTACGGAAAGGTGAGTATACAATTTTCCATTTTATAAATGAAGACTGCTCTTTAGCCCCCAACTGACATGCCCCAGTGCACCCCTGGATAGAATGATTGACAGTGACTCTTAACATGGGTTGGATGTAGTGGTTAGGATCATGTCCGCCACCCTTCTGAGCAGCAAAAATCAGAAATTATTATGGTCATGTGACTGCTGTAAAAAAGAGCTTTAAAACATATCTCACAAACGTCTTTATGATGAATGGCATTTTTAAGGTTATATGATCTAACTGATGTAGTTTCCTGCTACAGTAACCTATGCCTTACAGATGCCTAAAAAAAGTAATCTGTGGTGTAACTTTAACATTTACATACAATACTTGTTCCTCCTTAAAGTGGAGTTCCACTCACTTTTGAGAGGTGGTCTTAAACAAAAGACCATCTCTCCACCCCTCGTTTTTGGATATTTAAAACTTTTTTTTTTCCTTCTATAGTACCTCTTTTGGAAGTACTAAGTGTACTTCTGATCCAGCTGGGCTGCGGCCCAGGACGTCACATCCTCTTCTGCGGCAAGCTCCCCCGTTGTCTTCTGGGACCTGTGTGTGTCCCAGAAGACAAGCTAGCCATTCACAAAGCGCTGCGCGACTCGCACATGTGCAGTCGGAAACCGCCTGCACCCGATCTGATAAACGTATCGGCCTCCGGGGGCCGACATTGTGGGCTCCCTTGACAGGTAAGTGTCCTTATTAAAAATCAGCAGCTACAGTGTTTGTAGCTGCTGACTTCTAACCACTTCAATACAGGGCTTTTTGTACCACTTCCATACCGGGCCTATTCTAGCACTTCTCTCCTACATGTACAAATCATCATTCTTTTGCTAGAAAATTACTCAGAACCCCCAAACATTATGGGGTTGATTTACTAAAGGAAAATCCACTTTGCACTTGAAAGTGCACATGGAAGTGCAGTCGCTGTAGATCACTGTAAATCTGAGGGGAAGCTCTGAAATTAGGGGAAGCTCTGCTGATTTTATCATCCAATCATGTGCAAGCTAAAATGCTGTTTTTTATTTTCCTTGCATGTCCCCCTCAGATGTACAGCATCTGCACTTCCATGTGCACTTTCAGTGCACTTTCAAGTGCAAAGTGGATTTTCCTTTAGTAAATCAACCCCTATATATGTTTTTTTAGCAGACACCCTAGGGAATAAAATGACAGTCATTGCAACTTTTTTTCTTGCACGATATTTGCGCAATAATTTTTCAAACGCCTTTTTTTTTTTTTTTTAAATGGTTTCATGAATTAAAAAATAACAAAACAGTAAAGTTAGCCCAATTTTTGGGGAAAATATGAAAGATGATGTTACGCCGAGTAAATAGATACCTAAAATGTCATGCTTTAAAATTGCGCACACTCATGGAATGGCGCCAAACTTCGGTACTTAAAAATCTCCATAGGTGTTGCGTTAATTTTTTTTACAGGTTACCAGGTTAGAATTACAGAGGAGGTCTAGTGCTAGAATTGTTGCACGCACTCTAACGCACACGGCGATACCTCACATATGTGGTTTGAACGGCGTTTACATATGTGGGCGACTTACATGTGCATTCGCTTCTGATCGTGAGCTACCGGGGACAGGGGCGTTTTAATTTTATTTTTTTACTTATTTATTTATTTTTTTACAATTATTTAACTTTTTTTTTTTTTTATCACTTTTATTCCTATTACAAGGAATGTAAACATCCCTTGTAATAGGAATGTGTGTGACAGGTCCTCTTTATTAAGAGATGCGGTGTCAATAAGACCCCACATCTCTCCTCCAGGCTGGAAAGCATGAGATCAGTGAAAAATGTTTCACTGATCTCATACTTACTAGCCGCATAGCGCCCGGGCCTCCGACGATCATAGAGATGACTGGTGACCATCTGGTCACCAGTCATCTCTATGCTCGTCACGTGACCCACCAACGGCGCCAGAAGATTCTCTCCGGGTCCCCGATCGCACGGGAGAGCCCGGAGAAGCACCGGACGGCGGCGGGAGGGGGAGGATGTCCCCTCCCGCAGCCCATAAGAACGATCAATCAGTGGAACCACCGCTATGATCGTTCTTATGGTGCACAGAATCGCCGGCACTTCAAAAGGATATCTGAATGATGCCTCTAGCTGCAGGCATTATTCAGATATCACCCTACAAAGCCAGGACGTCATATGACGTCCACCCAGGATGGGAGATCCCATCTGTGGACGTCATTTGACTATGGCTGGGTAGGGAAGTGTTTTGGCTGGAACACAACTTTAATTATTTTTTCTTTCTGGTATTAAATGTAATGGTTTGTAGATTCGCCACTAGGGGTAGGGTAGGTTAGGGGTTACAATGATGCTGCCCAACCATGTAGCAACTGTTAAGCTGGCCATAGATGGATCAAACTTTGGCCAGATCAGCAGGGATCAGCCAAATTTTCATCCATCTGTGGTCATTTCCATTAGAGAGGAGTTGATCTAGCGAACAACACCTCTTGAACAGGAATGTTGGAAAATTTGTGTTCAGTCAGCACTGCAGCCACTCAACTGCAGTGTTGATCAGTGTATTCTGAGAGCGAGACAGTCCTGCTTTCAGAATACAATAGTGCAGCAGGGGAAGATTCCTTCATCCACCTCAAATGTGTGCATAGGGGAATCCCCCCTTTTTTTTTTGATCAGCTGGATAGTTGATAAAAAAAAAAAAAAAAAGGATAATTTATGGCCAGCATTAGTTTATATAAGATATCAGCCACACAGGGAGCACATTGTTTTTCATCGTCTAACCCACAGGGGTTGATTTACTAAAGGCTCTTCCACTTGCAAGGGAATATGCATCAGATCTTATTGGATGGGGTGAGGCAAGAAAGGGTGTGCAAAAAAAAACAAAAAAAAAACTTTTATTTTTACATTTTCCTTGCACACGATTGGGTATTCTTTGCAAAGTGCAACTCCCCTACATTCACTAAGCTCTGGGGAAAATTCACGTGCAAAGTGAACAGTTTATTTGTCTTTAGTAAAACAACCCATAGACTTGCTTTGGAGAAGAAGCAGTAAAACACAATGATTGTGTAGTCCTACAAAAGTAAAAAGCAGAGTCTGCATTTCTAAGTTCCTTACAAACTATACAAAGAATCAAATGACACATACTGAAATGTACATCAAGCTGATCTAATTTACTTGTATATCTGAAAATCACTAAAAAGGTTATGCATTGCTCGGGTTGCAGGTTGTTAAATGCATGTAAAATTCTAATGTATTCATGGTTCATGAACTAATATACTTTAAACCAGAAATATCTCAAGGTCAAATTCATCTTTTCTGCAAAGAAACAGTAAGGTCTTTATATCAAATCCCCAGAAGGGTTTTCTGCTACTGCACAGCCCTTTATAATTGGTGATTTCTTGGATGCCTCCTTCTCTACTGACTCTTACACAGAACCACTTGTGTCATGTACGTTAAAGAGGATCTGCGTTCAAAAGTGAAAAGACATGTATGTAAATAGTTACCCTCCATATTGGAATTAAATGCCAATGGTGGACTGCAAGTTGACTTTTTTTTTTTTACTGTAATAAGAAAAATTGAGCATCTCTCTGGTGTCTGGTAACAAGCCAATTCCGAGGCACTAGTCACGTGGGGGAGATTTACGAAAACTGGTGCACACAGAATTTGGTGCAACTGTGCATATTAACCAATCAGCTTCCAGGTTTTATTGTCAGAGCTTAATTGAACAAGATGAAGTTAGAAGCTGATTGGCTACTATTAAGACCCGGTTCACATAGGGACGACTCGTCAGGCGACTCAGTCGCCTGACGAGTCGCGTCCCGCTCTGTTGAATGGAACTGTTCTAATAGGAGCGACTCAGGTCGCTCCGAATTAGAAAAAGGTTCCTGTACTACTTTGGGGGCGACTCGGGACGACTTGCATTGACTTCTATACAGAAGTCATTTTGCAAATCGCCTCTCAAGTCGTCTTGAGATCCTGTCACTGAGTCGCCCCCAAAGTCGTGCCGCCCCAGTGTGAACCGGCTCTAACAGCTGCACCAGATTCTGTGTGCACCAGTTTTAGTCAATCTTCCCCATGGTTTTATCAGAGGATCCTGATCTGTTTACTCATTGACACTACCTAAATGCTAATTTTGACATCAGTCCTGCTAGAAAAATGCATTGACAGAGACTTAATGGAAAGACAGCAGAGGGAGGAAGAACTCGAAGAACTTGTATTAGAGTAACAAGTAAACTCTAATGGTTTGCCATTATGAAAGGAAAATATTACAGTGTATATCAAGCTGAAACTTTTTCGGTCAGTTTTGGACACAGTGAGTAAGAATTATAGCCTAGGTTTAGTCAGTCAAAAAAGAAAAAATATCAGCACAAGGGATGTTACTTACTATCAATGTGATGCATCCCTTAAACTGGATGTAAACCCACTCTCATCCTTTCTAAACTACTGCCATAGTGCTGATCTATAAGGATATAGATGCCTCCTGCATGTATCCTTATCTGTCAAATGTCTCCCCTCTGTCTGTTATAAGAACTGAAAAACTGCAGATTCTGTGGGTGGATCTGTTGTCTGGAGCTCGGTGGGTGGAGTCGTGATGTCAGTAGACTCCCCGCCCACCTCTACACTCCCCTTGTCAACATGCATTTTCTCCTGTGTATTCATTCTGCTATGATCACTAACATCTAGTCAAAATCCAGAAAAGTAACCACATGACTTCAGAAACGGAGTGGGAATTAAAAAATAATGCTAGTGCACGAGATATGTAAATAACCTGTCACTCAAAGCAAGGGGGCGGAACAGACAAAGGTTTTTCTCTGTTTGTCCGTTTTATCTCACTGAACAATAAAAGAGGATTGCTCAGAGCTGGATTAACTCTTTGTGGCAAGACCTGGCACAAATGATAGGAAATCTTATACTCTACATTGTGACAGCAAAAAACAAAAAATAAAAATTTCGGGTGTACATCCACTTTAAGCTACTGGCTGGTGCTTTAGTTGGAATCTTCCATCCTCTGATGTTCCCTCTACCCCCAATCTTCTGGAGCACTGAGGGTTAAGAGACGAGGGACCTGACCTGTCATTTGCACTCATTAAGGGTGCCCACTAAGCCCATCCTTACCACCCCCCTCCGCCATTCATAGAAACTGTACTATAGCTTCCATGAATGAAAAGTGCTCTATGAATGGAAACAGACCTTTCATTCACACGCCCCTCCTCCATTAATAGAATGATTTTCTTTGATGGAAACTATAGTACAGCTTCTATGTAGGGAGAAGGGAGGTGGGAAGTGTAGTTACTACTCTTGTCCTTTCAAAATTAGTGCATATTAACCCCTGCTGCACTGGAAGATTGAGGAAGTGGAGGAGAGGGCATCGGAAGAGAAAGAATTCAACTAAAGCACCAACCAGCAGCACAAGGGACGCATCACATTGATTGTAAAAAATGTGCCCTGCACTTTTTTTACATTTTTACTAAACTTAGGCTTTAAAATTCCCTCTGGGTTTTATTTGCATCCAGGGTTCCCATAGACCAGGGATATGCAATTAGCGGACCTCCAGCTGTTGCAGAACTTCAAGTCCCATGAGGCATAGCGAGACTCTGACAGCAACAAGCATGGCACCCAGAGGCAGAGGCATGATGGGACTTGAAGTTTTGCAACAGCTGGAGGTCCGCTAATTGCATATCACTGCCGTAGAGAGATACAGTATTTCCTCACTTATTGTCTCTGTAACTGTTTCACCAGACAGGAAGTGAGGGAAAATTCCTAAAAACAACATAAAACACAAATAAAAAGACTAGAACCCGTTACTGATTTTGCCTCACTTCCTGTCTAATGAAACTGTTGACAGTAGGTGAGTGGGGAAATCTCACTAATGGAGGCTTGAACAGCAGTTCAAATCTGACAAGGGTTCTAATCCTTCCCTACTCCATTTAAAACAAACAAAAAATTAGATTTCGATTTTAGTCAGCTGCATGTGGTGGGTATGTTTGCATGGTGGCAGGATCTGGCGGTCGGCCGAAGTAGGTAAAAACTTGTAGCCGGGGACTAATTCGATTTTGCCACTCCATGATACGTATATTGATAATGTGGATACTCTTTCTAGATGCTGATGCGTTGGGGACATGTCTATATGCAGGTGTAGTGGGTGACTATTGTAGAGAATTACAAGATGAGTCCCCTCCTCTATTTGTCTGACGAAACATGTAGAGATCCAATCAGTTGCATCTGTCTTATGTATTGTATGGTTATTTCTGACAACAATATGTTGATTTTTAGATGTATTTTTTTATATATTTTGTATGGTTGTGTTTTGGCACCTTTAAAATCCCATTTCTTGGTTTTTGTTATATAATGTTTAAACAAGGGATGTGGTGCGGATGACTCAGATGGTCAGCAAATCTGTCTAATGCCCTGTACACATGATCGGAATTTCCGATGGGATAAAATCCGATGGAATTTTCCATCGGAATTCCGTTCAAGCTGTCTTGCATACACACTGTCAGACCAAATTCCCGACCGTCCAAAACGCGGTGACGTAAAACACTACGACGAGCCGAGAAAAATTAAGTTTAATGCTTCCGAGCATGCGTCGACTTGATTCTGAGCATGCATGTTTTTTTCTCCGTCGGAGTTCCACACAGACGATCGGAATTTCCGATAGGATTTTCTTCCAGCGCAAAAAAATAAAACGTTCTATTTCTAAACTCTGACGGAAAAAAGTCCAATGGGGCCCACACACGGTCGGAATATCTGATGAAAAAATTCCGTCTGACTTTTTTCATCGGAAATTCCGATCGTGTGTACAAGGCATTACTGTTTCTAGCTGCTGATGTGTTGGGAACATGGCTATATGCAGGCATAGTGGGTGACTATTTGTAGAGAATTACAAGGTGAGCCCCCTCCTATATTTGACTTTTATTCCTTATAGGTGTGCCTGCCTTGCCAATTTATGTCTCCTGTGTGTGGGTATGCCTGGGTCCCCTATGCCTGCCCCTAGACTGTTTAGATTCCACCTATTACCACCATATCCATGTAAGTGATGCAGTCTCTAAATTTATTGAGAATAAGAATGATATAAATATAAGACAATGGTATGATTATATATGATCCAAATTTGTGTTTTTGTTTGATTATAATAGAATTGGTCCCCCTCATAAACATATGGTCCTGAAGAAGTTAAGCAGCGAAACGTGTTGACCTTTGCAAAATGGACTTGATCATCTGGACTATAGAGTATTGATCCAACATTGGGGTCGATGATCACTATTGTTCAGCACCTACTTGAGGCAATGGCGTCCCTGGGGGGGGGGACCAGAGGGGGCCCTGGCCCCCCCCCCAACATTATGCTGTGCCTCACCATGTTTTTTTTTCTCGGGCTGCCGCTGGAGTATCATAGTCTCTCCTGAGAGGGAGAGCATCCCCAGTCAGCTCCTGCGGGGGATTCCTCCCCCTGCGAGCGCTCACACAACCACAGCCGCCCAATCTGCTCCTTCCCCTGCATCCTCATTGGAACGGAGAATAGCAAGTTGCAGGAAGAACCCCACGAGCACTGTGGGGGAGGGGGAAGGGGGGCCCAAGCCTTCATCTCAGGGACTGAAAAAACAGATGGGTTTCTCCTGTCCTTAGGACAGGAGAACCAGCCTGTAAATTCCGAAAATGGTGACTGCAAGCTGAGCCGAGTGTCAGTCTATGACACTCTTTCACAGCCCAGCGAATCCAGCCACCCCCCCCCACTCTCCTCACATACGAGCAGGGAGGAATACAGCTCCTTCTCCTCCCAGTCCTGCCCACACTATCCCTGCATGCTGTATCTGAAGACAGGGGATGTGTGGGCGGGAAATATGAAAATCAGCAGCATTCCTGGCTGTGTGTGAATGATGCCTGAGATTCTAGCCTGGACCGTGGGTAAGTGTGTGCACTGCAGACTGCAGTACAATGTAATCACTGAACTGCATTATCTCCATTACTTCTCTCCCCCATCTGTCTCCCTCCCCCTCTCCTGTTCTTTCAAGACATTCACAATTTACTTTCACTTTAAGTTAGGCAGGTAATAGACGGTGCAAATTTATTTCCTGCATCCACAGATTGCAGGAAAGAAACTTGCATAATTCCCCCATCAACACAGACAGTGGTGACAGGGGAATATCCCTCCTGCCCAGCAATTGTATTCTCCCGACAAACAGTGATTATCACTAGTGGCTATAGCAACCACTAGTGATAATCATAAGGGAATCTGCTCATTAATGGTTTAAATCTCAGCCAGTTCCTGCTGAACCAGCTGAGATTTAAACTGTCTATGGCTGGTCTTGGCTCTTAGGCAGCCCATACATTGATCACTTTTTTTCATTCAACTATTAGGTTGAATGGAAAAAAAAAGAAATGATCCAATTCCCCCATCTACACATTATAGGTGGATGGGGGAATGTTCCCAGTGTGGACCAGTGCTGGAACAACCAGAGTTGCGCTGTTACTAGTGATAGAATCAAATAGTAATATTAGATAACTGATATCACCAGAATGGGAGTACAACAGATTGCTAAACACATTAATGAATGCTAAACGCATAAACATAAATCCAAAAAACAATAATAACAAAGTGCAGTGTGCATATGAAACTCAGAATCTGGAATATACATAAATATCCATAAGGGCTGTGCAAAATAGCAAAATAAATGTGCAAAGTCCAATATGTAATCCTGTGCAAAGTGCAAAACAAACACTAGGTGCAACTGTGCAAAGCAAAATATAAAAATTTACAATCTGTAATAAATAGTGCAAAGTCCAAAAACTATGTGCAAAATCGCAATCAAATTGTGAGCATAGCAATGAGTGATATTCTTTCTTCAGTGTGCAAACAGATTCCATGCGCAAAAGTGCTGGAGAGGTGTAACAGTCTCCTCTTCGTGCAAAGGACACACCAGAGAGAGTGGCTTCTTACCTTGCGGTAAAAGGACAACCGCATATATGTGTATATATATCACAGGGGTGGCTGCTCCTCCCTTTTGATCCTGGACCAGATCCTAGCTGTGATTAGCACTGTGGAGTGTCGGCTTCCTGGCGGGATTGGGCATGTGGGATTTCAAACACAACCGAGCCCATCTCTATTGGTTGTAGAAAGTTGAGCTCCCTGCAGGTTGCTTAGCAGCAGTGGAGCCTTCTCTGACATGCTGATCGTGATGCAATCCAGGTGATGCTCCTAGTCAAATCCTAGTGTTAAATATCAGTGATTTTTTTGATCAAAGCCCACACTTTACAGGCATAGAGCCCACATGGCTGCTGAACATAAGGTTGATTATATATATGCGGTTGTACTCTTGATGCTAATAAATACTGTGTTCATTAGATCTGACTGGGAGCATCACCTGGATCACATCCCGATCAGCATGTCAACAGAGAAGGTTATACAGCATTACTGCTGCTAGGTGACCAGCTGGGGGCTCGGCTCTCTATAACCAATAGTGCCAGCCTTCCCCTGCATGCACCCATAATGTCACCAGCACTAGGTCCTAATAGACTGCCGCCGCTGCCAAAGAGACAGATGCCAGACCAGTGCTGTCAATAACAGGGACAGGACAGCTGGGGAACCCCACAGTGGCAGAACACCAGGGCCCGGTGGCAAGACAACCTTTGCAACCCTGATAGTTCTCCCACTGCTTTGGACCCTTATATTTTCTTGGTGTGCTGGTGACATATATCTCTTGTTTTCTGCCACCCTTGGGGGCCACAGTATAGTAGGAAGGGAGCTCACTGCAGAACATGTGAAAGGGCCCATGGTGGATCGTAGTAAAGGGCCCCAGGATATATATATATATATATATATATATATATATATATATAATTGCATTTTATAGTTGGCCCCCCTACTTTTGTCCCTGTCCCCCCATGTGCCCCCCCTAAATATGAAAGCTGGAGACGCCACTGACTTGAGGGGAACTTGTTTATATAGAGGGAGCACATTCCTCTTATGATGTTTTTAGAATTTTGTATACAATAGGATTTTAACTATGTTCATAAAAAAAAGAAATGTCTTTTTATATATAAAGGATATGTCTCATGTTATTCCTTCAAAGTCCACCATTTTCCCCACTAGTTTCTTTGCGGCCCTTTTTCTAAAAAAAAATGTTTTTGGCAGGATACACACTTTCAAATAAATGGCCTTTCTCATAAATAACTGTTCAAAAGACACTATGACCTCACATGGAGTTCTAACTTTCTTGAAACCAATAAATTCTTTGGTAGAAATGTCAAGGGAATGTGATAGAGATCTATGAATAACATCCATCATATAAAACTAAAATACTGTTTAGAAGTTTATTTGTTTTAGAAATTTCTTAAGTTTAGAACGCCCTTCAGTTGTACCGACCATATTATTTCCTGAATAAAAAGAGTTCTTTGATCATACAAAGGCTTGTAGTGCCGCACAAAGACGAGGGTCGAGTGTCTCTTCGCCGGTGCTCAGAAGATGGGAGCAGGCATCTGCTTCACTAATTCAGGAGTGTCAAAGTACCATGCATAAGACACAGCTTAAACCGACCTGGTGCTTGCAAAATGTGTGGTCTCTGGCCGCACCCTCTGACTTGTTTCACCCTGCTCATCGGGGCTTGGTCACCAATGAGCAGGGTGAAACGCATCAGAGGGTGCGGCTGAAGCAGCGCTGGCTGAGGCCACACATTTTGGGTCGGTCTGAGCGGCATCTTATGCACGGCAAATAATTATTTGTTGGCCATCTTCAAATGGGAACATTTGTGTTAGGAAAACCTCTTCTAAGAAGGCTTAACTATCTCATTTTAACACATATACCAAAAATAAGAGGAGTATTCCTAATTTCAGGACAGTGAGTAGAGCCATGCAAATCATTGCTTTATACCTCATTGGCCAAATGAACATCCAGAACAGTGTTGCCAACCTCCTGCAGCATTTTTTACTAACAAAACATGGAAAAATCTACTGACAGAACACATTTTTTTAATGACAACCTGAAAAATGACAGAACTCCTATTAAAAACTAAGACAACCAATATTTAAACAGTATACACTGACAAAACCCATAACTAATAATTTGCCTGGTTCACCCTTAAAAAGTCAATACAGCATGACAGATTATCAGCCCCTGATAATTACAGACAGACGTAAAAGTCACAGATTTTTATAAACTGTCTGTAAATTTAAGCCCCTTTCACACTTGGGGGGGGGAGGCATGTGCGGTGGCGGTATATCGGCGCGATTTTCAGCGTTGATATACCTTCGTATTTACCGCGATATTCGGCCGCTAGCGGTGCGGTTTTAACCCCCGCTAGCGACCGAAAAAGGGTTAATACTGCCGTACCGCCATATTACCACCGTGTCCCATTGACTTCAATGGGAAGGAGCGGTAAAGGAGCGGTATACACACCGCTCCTTCACCGCTCCAAAGATGCGGCTTGCAGGAGATTTTTTTTTCTCCCACCAGCGCATTGCCTCAGTGTGAAAGCCCTCGGGCTTTCCCATTGAGAATGCTGGGGCAGGAGCATTTCAGGCATTATTTATACGCTATTTTTATCGCTAAAACGCCTAAAAACGCCTCAGTGTGAAAAGGGCCTTACTGACAAATGGCAACCCTGATCCAGAACCACTGGTGCAAATATTGAAAATATTATAGAGTAATTTATTTCAAACTCTATACAGATGTTTTAGGCTATTTAGCCATCATCAGAGCAAAGTATGGAAACCATGTCTTCTAATAATGTAGACAAAAAAACAAATATTTTGCAGCGCTAGCAAAGATAAGTGAAGTATAAACACATTTAAGCAATATAACATAAATAAAATATCCAAAATGTGACTAATAAACACTTGGGACAGAATAACATAAATGTTGCCACTATGTATCAAACTAATAAAGCTGACTGTCCCTTGATGTTAACACTGTGCTGATTAGCAAATAAATAATAAACAAGTGTCAGTAAAAAAGGTGAATATCTTGTGCGTTCTTAGCACAACTGTGCCAATCAAGAAAGACTGAGTGTTTCCACAACAGATTCCGAGTGGTTGAATTCCCTTTAGAGTTCCCCTCTTGTGGCCCCACTCACCAGAAGGAGATATGAAATTTGCATAAGAAATCACAAAGACTTTTATTCAATAAGTTCATGAGATACAGCAGATTGACTCCATAAGATCAGCAGAGACGGTAAAGACATATAAGGAAGAGAAAAGATCATGTGAAGTACCGCTTGGAAACATAAAACATTGCGCCGCTAACTGAGAGACTCACGAGACTGCAGTAATAGACAAGCGTCAGTGTGTTCCGGGTACACAGGCGTGCGTTCCACAGAAACCGGAAGTAGCGTCACTGGTTCTGGGCGGCCGGAAATTGCATCAACGCGTTTCGCCCCTTCTCCATGGCATCATCAAGGACATCACTTCCGGCCAAGGAAGTATAATTTAGATGCGCCGAGGTCCCCACCTCTTTGCGGAACAAGCCAATTGAAAAAAAGAAACAGAACCTCCAAGCGTAATAGAGCGCCAGCTTCCTATTCACATCATTGCCCATCAATTGTCAAAAGTAAAACACGACAATGATAGGAAATATAAGGACGGTGTAATGGAAGTTCATATTAAACAATAAAACGGGTTAAAAACATTATTAAAACATTGCAATTAGACAAAGGATTAATTTGGATATGCAAATATAAACATAAAAACAAAAATTATAATAAATGACTCAAATAAGTCATGTATTATCATTTTTGTTTTTATGTTCATATTTGCATATCCAAATTAGTCCTTTGTCGAATTGCAATGTTTTAATAATGTTTTTAAACTGTTTTATTGTTTAATATGAACTTCCATTGCATCGTCTGTTTCTTTTTTTCAATTGGCTTGTTCCGCAAAGAGGTGGGGACCTTGGCGCATATAAGTTATACTTCCTTGGCCAGAAGTGATGTCCTTGATGATGCCCTGGAGGAGGGGCGAAACGGGTTGACGCAATTTCCGGCCAACCCAGAACCAGTGACGCTACTTCTGGTTTCTGTGGAACGCACGCCTGTGTACCCGGAACACACTGATGCTGGTCTATTACTGCAGTCTCGTGAGTCTCTCAGTTAGCGGCGCAATGTTTTATGTTTCCAAGCGGTACTTCACATGATCTTTTCTCTTCCTTATATGTCTTTACCGTCTCTGCTGATCTTATGGAGTCAATCTGCTGTATCTCATGAACTTATTGGATCAAAGTCTTTGTGATTTCTTATGCAAATTTCATATTTCCTTCTGGTGAGTGGGGCCACAAGAGGGGAACTCTAAAGGGAACTCAACCACTCGGAATCTGTTGTGGAAACACTCAGTCTTTCTTGATTGGCACAGTTGTGCTAAGAACGCACAAGATATTCACCTTTTTTACTGACACTTGTTTATTATTTCTTTGCTAATCAGCACAGTGTTAACATCAAGGGACAGTCAGCTTTATTAGTTTGACACATAGTGGCAACATTTATGTTATTCTGTCCCAAGTGTTTATTAGTCACATTTTGGATATTTAATTTATGTTATATTTCTTAAATGTGTTTATACTTCACTTATCTTTGCTAGAGCTGCAAAATATTTGTTTTTTGTCTTTTTGAGGTGTTAGTACCTTATGCTGCAGCAGCTGCGGATCTATTTATCACAATCTATCACTGTTTGTTTTTCTAAACGCGAGTTTTAGTTTTGTTTATACATTCTAATAATGTAAGGCTTGGGACCCAAAGGGACAATATACTGTATTTATCGGCGTATAACACTCACAGGCGTATAACACACACTTTCAATTTAAGAGGGAAGTTTCAGGGAAAAAAAACAAACTTTTTTTTTTAAATAAACCACTTTAAAGCAAAATAATGGTCAGTGCCCATCAATGCAGCCTGATTAATGCCCATCTGCAGCCTCAAGGCAGCCTGATCTGTGCCCATCTGCAGCCTCAATGCAGCCTGATCTGCGCCCATCTGCAGCCTCAATGCAGCCTGATCTGCGCCCATCTGCAGCCTGATCTGCACCCAACTGCAGCCATCTCCCATCAATGCAGCCTCACCTTCTCTCATGCAGTGCAGGAAATCACCGAGCTGTCATCTCCTGTTTAATATAAATATCATTTTTTGTTTTGGAAATTGTTTTGGAGACCACTTGATAGCAAGATCCCTAACAACTAAAAGGTGAAGGTGGATTTCTTGCTCTCCGAAACGCATCGGATATAATTTCTCTACAGGTTGTGACTTCATTGTGATAAATACATTTATATGAACTTCTGAATGGCTTATTTGGTGCTTGGTATCTTCTGCCCACATAGAATTTCAAGAAGCCATGTCCTTAGATAAACATTGCGTATTTCCTTGACCACAGATGAGTATGGCAAGCACATAATGTACTTCTTTTCTAAGGAGGTTTTTTTTTATCTACTGCTATCATCCTGCTGCAGAACAGTAAAAGCACAATCCTTCCAATATACACACGTCTCTTTATTGATTCTTACCATCAGAATAGTTAGCTATAAAGTCTATATTAAGCAACAATTTGAAAAGTGCAAGTGTGGTTGTGATGATCTACAAAAATGTATGTACGAGTATTCGTTTTCATCTTGCCTTAGTCATGCACAAACCAAACAATTGTAAATCACTATAAAAAAGTCAGAAAGAGTTTTGCCTTTAGTTCTACTTCAATCCTTTTTTTTAAAACAAACAATAGCAATAGGCTAAAGCAATCCAAAATCACCGGGTAATCAACATAATGGCCAATTAGGAACAGCCAGCCAGGCATGCTAATTAGTTCCTTGAAATAAAAGGATTGTTCCCTAATTTGGAAAAAAAAAAACTGTCTACTGTACAAGGATCATGTCATTTCCATAGAAGGTCATTTCCATAGCTTTTTAGCAGAAAGTTAGATCTGGAAACGTTATTTGGCAATCTGAAGATATCTTTTGGCCTAACTTTGGCCCTAAACAGGAATGCCTGGGTTCCACAAAAATTCCAATTCAGGCATACGCAGAAGGAAAGACGGTATATAGTCCCTGGAAACTTCTGCTCATCTTGCTGCAAAGACCCACCCATATCTGGTGTAAGGCCTGGTTCACACCTACTGTATGTGTTTTTTAGTGCCTTTTAAGTTTTGCCGAAATACATTACAGTCCATTTAACATGGTTTCCAGGACGATCACAAACCAGAATCCTTCCTGAAGGATAAGTCAATGAGCGTGAAGCCACAACCCTCCCCCCTGACTTCCCTTCCTTGCTCTCCCCCTTGCTTCTTATCTCTTCCCCGCTCCACCCCCCTTTTCTAATTTTTTTTATATTTCGTTATTTTTACATCCTCGACGAGACATGGCTCGCCTGTGGTCTGGATGGTGCCCCCCCCGTGGCGGGGAGAGCCAGACCCCCCCCCCGACAGAAGGATGGGGGGGCTGGTGCTTCCCGGTGGGCGGGTATTCTCTAGCCCAGGGGTCTCCAAATTTTTCAAACAAAAGGGCCACTTTATTGTCCTTCAGACTTTAGGAGGGCCGGATTGTGGCCAGCGGGGGGCAGAAAATGTCCCGGACCCAGCTCCAGTGAGAATAAATGTGGCCTCAGGGTTGGTGGACAGTAGGAGGAGGAGTAGGGCCCCTATCAGTAGGGGGAATAGTATCCCATCATTGATATTAGTAGAAGAAATAGTGCCCCCTTGTTGGTGTCAGTGGAAGGAATAGTGCCTCATATCAGTTGAGGAATAGTGCCCCAAGGGCCGCATAAAGGCTAACAAAGGGCCACATCTGGCCCTCGGGCCGCAGTTTGGAGACCCCTGCTCTAGCCTGAGACATGGAGCATGCACAAGGCCATAAAAAGGGAAGTACAGTGTACAGTGTAGGTAGTTTGGTGGAGAGTGGTATGTACACCATAACACCAGTTTGCATAAGAGATGGTTTACATCAGGATAAGACAATAGGCCATGCTTGTTATAAGAGGAGGATTCCTTGTGTGTATTGCCTGTATTACTCACTAAAGACACTGTATGGTGATTAATGAGATGCCGAGATCATTGTTCTCTGTTCTGTTAAAACTTGAATAAAAATCATTGAAACATAACAGCTTGCGGTTTTGATGCATTTCTGCTGGTTTCTCCCGCAAGACAACAGACACTTCCCAAAAAACGCATTAACAACGTGTCAAAAAATGCACCTGGAAAACGTATCAACCGCAACCTGCAACCAGGCCTTAAGCCTTGCCATTTAGCAGTTCAGTCTGAGAGCCTCTACTGACCACTAAGGCTTCAACACTGGGTTGTTAATAGACAAGAAAAGTCTAAAGCCTAGTACACACGACCGAGAATCTCGTCAGGAAAAAACCAGTCGTTCTTCCCTGACGAGATTCTTGACAAGAATCTTGTCCCAGCCGAGTGTACACACACGCTCCATTCTAAAGAACCGCCGTTCTTTTGAATGGAACGAACGCGGTGACATCATCGTCTACGAGGAGCGTGCGCTCGTCACATTCGATGCCATCGCCGCCAACTTGCTACACCCTACCTATGCCTAGGAAGCTACTGCGCATGCGTCAAAGTCATTTCAAACGATTGCGCGGGTTTCCACAGCGACAGGTCAGTGTACACACTCTCAGGTTTCTCGTCAGGAAACAGGCCGACAAGAATCCAGACGAGAAAATAGAGAGCAGGTTCTCTATTTTTCTCGTCGAGATTCTGGCCAGTTTTCTTGACGAGAAACCTGAAAGCCTCGTACACACGCACGGTGTACTCGGCAAGAAAGCTCTGCCAGCAATTTTCTTGCTGGTTCTTGCCGATAAAACCGGTCGTGTGTACGAGGCCTAAGCCTTAGGAAGGGCGGGCCTACCTTAGCTCAGAGTCATGCAGGTATAAAGGCTCTATGTATGGTATCGGTCTGCTATCCACAAAATATTACTGTCCAAGAAATCTAGTTTAAGAATTGGGCCCCTTTCACACAGGCTTTCTGATCAGGTCCGGCTGTCAGTTTTTAGGCGGACCTGATCGGGCACTCTATTCATCCCTATGGAGCAGCGGATGTCAGCGGTGACATGTCTGCTGACATCCATCGCTATCCGATCCTGTCCGTGAAAACCAGATGGATGATGGAGACCCTATTTTCCACCCGTCTGGCGGATGGTTTGGGATGAAAACGGACAGGCGGTCCATTTTCATCCGATCTCCCTATAGAGGAGAGCGGGGCTCTGACAGGTCCGTCTCAGTTTAGTAGTGCTGCAACGGATCGGTGGTGATCCGTGATCTGAACGGGTCACCGTGTTCGGATCGGATCACCACGCGATCCGCGGAGCGATCCACGGCCTCGGCCTTAGGAAAGGCCGCGGCTTCGGCCTAGCTCCGGAGCCGCGGCCATCTTGGTACACCCGGCGGCGGCTGCCTTGTGCGCGCTGAGCGCCGCTGACGTCATCATCCCTCACCCTCGCTGCTGGGATCTGAACTGGCTGGTGGGAGATGCCTATTACAGAGATTGTGGGTAAGTGGGGGAGATGCCTGACTCAGGGGGGGGGGGGGGTGACTGTGGATATTACAGTGGGGGGGGTGACTGTGGATATTACAGTGGGGGGGTGACTGGATATTACAGTAGGGGGGGGGTGACGTGGATATTACAGTGGGGGGGGGGGTGACGTGGATATTAACAGTGGGGGGGGGGGGTGACGTGGATATTACAGTAAGTGGGGGTGACGTGGATATTACAGTAAGTGGGGGTGACGTGGATATTACAGTGAGTGGGGGTGACGTGGATATTACAGTAAGTGGGGGAGATGACGTGGATATTACAGTGAGTGGGGGATATGACGTGGATATTACAGTGGGGAGATGAGGGATATTAGTAATTTTTTTTTTTTTTGCTGATCCGAAAATGATCCGATCCGTGGCTCTGATCCGAGGATCGATCCGATCCGTGAGTTTTTCGATCCGTTGCACCCCTACAGTTTAGTGAGTTGAGACAGACCTGTCATCAACTTGAGATACTTGGCATTGCATTAAAGTCAGTTAGTAAAGTATTAACCCCAAAAGCAATCATTAATTATATTGCAGCTTACCACTTCTTAAAGCAAAGTTCCACCTAAAAGTGGAACTTCCCCTGATTTGTTTCCTCACCACCTCCGGTACCAGAGTTGGCACCTTTCGGGAGGAGGGGTGATGAGATACTTTTTGACAGGTATCCTGTTCCCACTTCCGTGAGCCCCAGCCACAGATATTGACGTCACGGCTCGGCTCTCTTCTCTTCCCCCTGTTGCCGGGCCAATAGGAAAGAGGAGCGGAGCTTCGCGCATGTGCAGTAGGGTTCCTGGAGTGAAACCGTAAGGCTGCACTGCTGGGTGCCCCTACCAGCAATGGCGGCGGCAGCACCCGTCAGCTGATGGAAACTTCAGCTGCGGTGCCGACATCGCTGGACTCCAGGACAGGTAAGTGTCCTATTAGTAAAAGCCAGCAGCTGCAGTATGTGTAGCTGCTGGTTTTTAATTTTTGCAGCGGTGGGCGGACCTCCTCTTTAAATGTGATGGTCTTATTCCCCTTTTTAGACTTTCTTTCTATTTTCATCTGGTGATCCAGCCAGTAAGTCTGTTTGTTTTTCAACAGAAAAGCTTTACCATAGTTACAGAGAAGAGATAGACCAATTAACACTGACAGGGGTGCTTACTATGATCAGCCTTTATTTATTTATGTAAAACCTTTATCCCAAAAGGAAAAAAAAAATGTTTGTTATAACTGATTATAAAGTATTAGCTGGAGCTTAGCTTCAATTTGGTAGTGTATTTAAATCTGCTAGTCTATCTTAAGCCCCATACAAACGGTCGGACTTCCATCTGACTTTTCCGTGGTTTTTTGTCCGAACGGAGTTGGTCGGGAACACCCATAGCATACGCATGCTCTGACTTTTCTGCAAACTTTCCCAAAACTTTTTGCAACATCACGTGGTTTTTCTGTTCTTTTCTGCTCTTTACCGCCACCCTTTGGTCAACTTCTGCTATTGTTGGTTGATTTTAACATTAGTTGTTTTGTCCATCGGACAAAAGTCCGATGGTTTTCTGTACACACGGTCGGACTTTGCTCCATCGGACTTTTGTTGGGCAAAAGTTTGTCCGTTTGCAGACCCAACTTTTGTCCGATGAAAACAAGAAAAAAGCAAAAAAAATTTGTCCGATGGAGCGTACACACGGTCGGATTGTTGGTCCAACTTGCTCAAAATGAAGTTTGTTGGCCAAAAGTCCGACCGTGTGTACGGGGCTTAACAATCCCTTCTCCCAGACTGACAATGCTGCTGTCTGAATGTGCCACTGTGCTCCTTCATCCAGAGTGGGGGCACTCTAATACAGGAGGTATGTTATTGGCCAGATCACCAGGGGAAACAGAGGGGAAAAAGTCAAAGAAAAGAAAACAAATACAGCCACCACATCTAAGGAATGGTAAGTAGGGATGAGCTCGGTGTTCGAGTCGAACATACGTTCGACTCGAACATCGGCTGTTCGATCGTTCGACGAAGATCGAACGATTTGGGCCGTTCGCGCCTAATTCGAGTGACGCGAACGGCCCACAATGCACTACGCCATCGCAGTGTCATCCAGGCGCTGTGATTGGCCAAGCATGCACTGTGACCCCGCATGCTTGGCCAATCACAGCGCCGGCAGCGAGGAGAGCAATGATTGGCCACAGGCAGGATGCCTGTGGCCAATTATTGCTGAGGGTGTTTAGTACACGCCCCACACTATAAAAGGCCGCCAGCACGGCGGCCTAGTGTAGTGTGTTCCGGAGCAGGGAAAGAGAAGCATAGGCAGGGACAGTAACATTTATTTTTTCTTGCTTAACCTGGATTCCTTTAGTTTAGGGAAAGAGAAGGATAGGTAGGGAGAGTGTCAGTGTGTTTTACTGTGCGAATCCTTGTTTCTAGGGACAGGGAAGGACAGTGAGGGAAATTCTCCTTGTGCTATAGTGTGCTTTAAAAAAACATTTTTTCTAGGGACAGAAAACTATAGGTAGGAAGAGTGTCAGTTTCTTTCACTGTGATAATCCTTGTTTCTAGGGACAGGGAAGGACAGTGAGGGAAATTCTCCTTGTGCTATAGTGTGCTTTAAAAAAACATTTTTTCTAGGGACAGAAAACTATAGGTAGGAAGAGTGTCAGTTTCTTTCACTGTGATAATCCTTGTTTCTAGGGACAGGGAAGGACAGTGAGGGAAATTCTCCTTGTGCTATAGTGTGCTTTAAAAAAACATTTTTTCTAGGGACAGAAAACTATAGGTAGGAAGAGTGTCAGTTTCTTTCACTGTGATAATCCTTGTTTCTAGGGACAGGGAAGGACAGTGAGGGAAATTCTCCTTGTGCTATAGTGTGCTTTAAAAAAACATTTTTTCTAGGGACAGAAAACTATAGGTAGGAAGAGTGTCAGTTTCTTTCACTGTGATAATCCTTGTTTCTAGGGACAGGGAAGGACAGTGAGGGAAATTCTCCTTGTGCTATAGTGTGCTAAAGCATTGATCATCAATCAGCTTTAAAAAAAACATTTTTTCTAGGGACAGAAAACTATAGGTAGGAAGAGTGTCAGTTTCTTTCACTGTGATAATCCTTGTTTCTAGGGACAGGGAAGGACAGTGAGGGAAATTCTCCTTGTGCTATAGTGTGCTTTAAAAAAACATTTTTTCTAGGGACAGAAAACTATAGGTAGGAAGAGTGTCAGTTTCTTTCACTGTGATAATCCTTGTTTCTAGGGACAGGGAAGGACAGTGAGGGAAATTCTCCTTGTGCTATAGTGTGCTTTAAAAAAACATTTTTTCTAGGGACAGAAAACTATAGGTAGGAAGAGTGTCAGTTTCTTTCACTGTGATAATCCTTGTTTCTAGGGACAGGGAAGGACAGTGAGGGAAATTCTCCTTGTGCTATAGTGTGCTAAAGCATCCCTCATCAACCATCTTTGAAATCCTTGTTTTTTGGACAGTCAGGGAAATTGTCGTTGTGCTATTCTGTGCAAAAGCAATCATCCTCAACCATATTTAGAAATCCTTAAGTAAAGGGACAGAGAAGGACACCTGAAGGTAGCCCTTATTGCTTTTTTACCATCTCCCTGCAGGCCATCTATTAGAATGTCTGGAAGGCAAACAAGGAGAGGCAGACAGTCAGGAGGCAATAAAAGAGGGCAAGCAGGCTCTGTGTCTGGGGGCAACAGTGCTGGTCGTGGACGCGGTGCATTGTCATCAGCACATGGCCATGGGACACGCTTGTCCTTCTTTTCGGCAGCTGGACATGTTGAGCCACATCATGCCGAAGACTTGGTAGAGTGGATGACCAAGCCCTCCTCCTCCTCCTCATCCTCTCTCACCCAGGCTCAGGGTACTGGCAAAGCAGCTGCCAAAGCGTCCTCTTCCCTGGTATCAATGTCAGACTCATCATCAGTCACTCCTTCCCTAGACCCACCATGTCCTCCTCCTGAGGAGTCCCCCGAACTGTTTGAGCACAGTGTTGGGTACATGCTCCAGGAGGATGCCCAGCGTTTCGAAGGGTCTGATGATGAAACCCAGCTACAGGAAGGCAGTAGCGTGAGAGCAGACAGAGGGGATGCTCAAGAAGGACACCAATCTGGCAGTCATGTTCCAGCAGCTGCAGCATACTGCCAGATTGGCTCCAGTGATGAGGAGGGAGGGGATGATGAGGTCACTGACTCCACGTGGGTGCCTAATAGGAGAGAGGAGGAGGAGGAGGATGAGGAGGAGGCACATCTCCAACGAGGCAGGATGCCCTTTGGTGGCCAGCGTAAGGGCAGTACACCGACGGAATCACACCGCAGAGCTCCGCCTGTGCAGGGCGCTGCCTCTGCCCGTCATTCAAAAAGTTCTTTGGTGTGGGCCTTTTTTGAGGCTAGTGCATCAGATCGCACAGCTGCTGTTTGCAACATATGTCTCAAGCGTATATCGCGTGGCCAAAACATCAGCCGCTTGGGTACCACATGCCTGACCAGACATATGTTGACCTGCCATGCAGCTCGTTGGCAAGCCTACCTCAAAGACCCACACCAAAGAACAAAGCGGACCTCTCCTTGCACCGCATCAGCTGGGATCTCCAACCCCACTATAACTTCAGTCCTCTCTGAAACATGCACTGAGAGGAATGAAGGTGTAGAATTAGGTGTGTCACAGCCAAGTACTTGCGGCCACTCTGCTAGCAGTACACCGACGTCCGATTCTAGCAGGCAAATTTCCCTGCCCCAGCTGCTGGACCGTCGAAAGAAGTTCACTCCCAGCCATCCACATGCCCAGCGGTTGAATGCTAGCTTGGCTAAATTGCTAGCGCTTCAACTGCTGCCTTTTCAGTTGGTAGACTCGGCCCCCTTCCGTGAGTTTGTGCAATGTGCGGTTCCTCAGTGGCAGGTTCCCAAACGCCACTTTTTCTCACAGAAGGCTATTCCGGCTCTCTACCGGCATGTGGAAGGCAATGTCTTGGCCTCGCTGGACAGGGCAGTCAGCGGTAAGGTGCATATTACCGCTGACTCATGGTCCAGCAGGCATGGATAGGGACGTTACCTTTCTTTCACGGCCCATTGGGTCACTCTTTTGGCAGCTGGGAAGGATGCAGGACAAGGTGCAGTAGTGTTGGAGGTTGTTCCACCGCCACGCCTCCAAAATGCTACTACTGGTTGTGACACACCTCTCTCCTCCACCCCCTCCTCTTCTTCTTCCTCCATGGCCTCTTCCTGTGGTTTGTCCTCTGAACCAGCGGTGCTCCGTAGCCGTTCAAGGGGCTACGCAAGTATGCAGGCAAAAAGATGCCATGCCGTGCTTGCGCTGGTGTGTTTGGGGGACAGAAGCCACACTGGGGCAGAGGTCCTGTCTGCTCTGCAGGGGCAGGCCGAGAGGTGGTTGACGCCACGCCAGCTTAAGCCAGGAATGGTGGTTTGCCACAATGGCACCAACCTCCTCTCCGCCCTCCGACAGGGACAACTGACCCATGTGCCCTGTGTGGCTCACGTCCTTAACCTGGTGGTGCAGCGGTTCTTGGGCAGGTACCCGGGCTTACAGGATGTCCTGAGGCAGGCCAGGAAAGTCTGTGTGCATTTCCGCAGATCTTATAATGCCAGTGCTCGCCTGGCTGAGCTGCAAAAGGAGTTGAACCTGCCCAAGAACCGCCTTATATGTGACATGCCCACCAGGTGGAACTCAACGTTGGCCATGCTGCAGCGGCTGCACACGCAGCAGAGGGCCATCAATGAGTACCTGTGCGACTACGGCACCAGGACAGGGTCAGGGGAGCTTGGTTTTTTTTCTCCACGCCAGTGGGGCATGATCAGGGATGCATGCACTGTCCTGGCACCATTTGAGGAGGCCACGAGGATGGTGAGCAGTGACAGTGCATGCATCAGTGACACTGTACCTCTTGTCCACCTGTTGGAGCACACACTGCGTGGAATAATGGACAGGGCACTTGAGGCAGAACAGAGGCAGGAAGAGGAGGACTTCCTTGCCTCTCAAGGCCCCCTTTACCCAGTGTTCCTTCTGTCCCACCCATCGCACAGGAAGAGGAGGAGGAGGAGGAGGATTGTGTCAGCATGGAGATGGAGGCTGGCACTCAGCATCATCAGCAGCAGTCTTTTAGGGATGATTTACAGTCCCAAGAAACCAGTGGACTTGTACGTGGCTGGGAGGAGGTGGCTGCGGATCATGTCGTCCTTAGTGACCCAGAGGACTCCGGAGCGAATGCCTCAGCAAACCTACGCTGCATGGCCTCCCTGATCCTGCAAAGTCTGCGGAAGGATCCTCGTATTCTTCGGATCAAGGAGAGGGACCATTACTGGCTGGCCACTCTCCTTGATCCACGGTACAAGGGTAAGGTTGCGGACCTTATGTTACCGTCGCAGAGGGAGCAGAGGATGAGACAACTCCGGGAGGCCTTGCAGAAAGGTCTGTGCAACGCGTTCCCAGAGACTGGGAGGTTACAAACTCCTGGTCCTGGACAACGAGTTGCTGAGGCTTCGGCCAGTCAAAGAAGGAGCGGTGGGGAAGGTGGCCGTCTGACCGATGCGTTCAGACAATTCTTTAGTCCGCAGCCCCAAAGTATGATTGGTTCCAGCAACCATCGCCAGCGTCTGATAAACATGGTGCAGGAATATCTAGGGGCAAGGTCAGACTTGGACACCTTCCCCACCGAAAATCCTCTGGCTTACTGGGTCTTGAGGATGGATCACTGGCCAGAGCTTGCACAGTATGCAATTGAGCTACTGGCCTGTCCTGCATCCAGCGTTCTTTCGGAACGCACATTCAGTGCTGCTGGAGGATTTGTCACGGATCACAGGGTGCGCCTGTCCACCGACTCGGTTGATCGACTGACTTTCATCAAGATGAACCAGTCTTGGATCACCACCAGCTACCACACACCTGATGATGATATAACAGACTAATTGATTTTAACATGTCACATCCCTTCAAGACTGATGCTGATGCTGAGTGCCTGTGCTGTTATGTTGACTGGCTATCCTCCTCCTCCAAGTCCTCAATGATACGATTGATGATGATAGCTTGGAAGATCATTTTTGTTTATGGGTGCCGCCACCAGTGGCTAAGGCCCAATTTTTCAGCCCCTGTTTTACAGGGGCGTGTAATTACAATTTTTTTAGCAATAATTTGCCATAGGGCTCATTGCTGTGCTCCAAGTACAGTATCTGTGAGGGGTTGTAGTGTTGTGGCACCAGTGCCTAAGGCCCAATTTTTCAGCCCCTGTTTAACAGGGGCGTGTCATTACAATTTTTGAAGCAATACTTTGCAACAGGGCTCATTGCTGTGCTCCAAGTACAGTATCTGTGAGGGGTTGTAGTGTTGTGCCACCAGTGCCTAAGGCCCAATTTTTCAGCCCCTGTTCAACAGGGGCATGTAATTACAATTCTTGATCTAATAATTCACAGCAGGGCCCATTGCTGCACCCACCAAGAGTAACTCTGAGGGCTTACAGTGTTGTGGCAACGCCACCACCACCACCACCACGAAAGGCCCAATTTTTCAGCCCCTGTTCAAAAGGGGCATGTAATTACAATTCTTGATCTAATAATTCACAGCAGGGCCCATTCCTGCACCCACCAAGAGTAACTCTGAGGGCTTACAGTGTTGTGGCAACACCACCACCACCACCACCACCACGAAAGGCCCAATTTTTCAGCCCCTGTTCAACAGGGGCATGCAATTACAATTCTTGATCTAATAATTCACAGCAGGGCCCATTGCTGCACCCACCAAGAGTAACTGTCAGGGCTTACAGTGTTGTGGCACCAGCACCACCATCAAAGGCCCAATTTTTACTACCACTGTTCAACAATTATATGTAATTAAAATTCCTGATATAATAGTTGACAGCAGGGCGTTCCAGCACCAACCAAGAGTAACTGTGAGTGCTTACAGTGTTGTGCCAACACCAACAACTAAGGGGCCTATTTCTGCAGAGTATATACGGCAGGTCCCTACTTTCAAACATCCAACTTACAAACGACTCCTACTTGCAAACGCAAGAAGACAACAGGAAGTGAGAGGAAATCTACCCCTTGGAAGGAAAATTCTCTCCTGTAAGAATTAATATGGGAGAAAGGTGTCTCCTCTGTACTGATGCTTTAACAGCAATCCTTGTTTCAAGAAAAACACCACATTTCAAAAACAGTTGTCATTGGGACGGAAAGTGAGGTGAAATGTTCTGAACAGGGGCACAGACAGCAAAACAAATGTTACAGGGGTGATAACCCTTACCTATGTTTTCCAAAAAGTTTAAAAATAGATTTTTGGGCTGGAGCTACACTTAAACAATGTACCTGTTCAAAATTACAAACAGATTCTACATAAGAACAAACCTACAGTCCCTGTCTTGTATGCACCGCCTGTATACGGCTGTTCAGAGTATATAGGGCCTTTTTTATTTTATGTGCGGGGTTCCCCTTAATATCCATACAAGACCCAAAGGGGCTGGTAATGGGCTGGGGTAGGGGGGGGGGGGGTCATGGGGTAGCTATGCCATTTTTCTTAAAGATTTTCATCCGTATTACCGGGACCAGACATTACATTAAAGCCGCAAGCAGTTTTAAATGGCTTTTTTTTCCTTTAGAAGTGTCATTTTGTGCAGGGACAGTTCTAAACACGGGAAACACGTGGCACTTCACAGGCATACTTTAGACACCCCCCAGGTACGATATTTAAAGGAATATTTGACTTTTTTTTTTTCACTTTATGCATCATTAAAATGACTGCTCCCGAAAAACGACCGTTTTTAAAACTTCTTTTTGCATTGATACATGTCCCCTGGTGCACAACCCGGGTTCCCAAACCCTTTTTAGGACAATAACATGCATAATAGTTGTTATAATTAGCACTTTAGAATTCGAACGTTCGCATCCATTGTATTTAATAGGGTTCTAATGTTCGTACGAACTTTCGGTCCGTTCGCGGGTTCTGGTGCGAACCGAATCCGGGGGTGTTCGGCTCATCACTAATGGTAAGCTGTAATATCTTACATTTGGTTTTGCATTTAATACCACTTTATGGTATCCATAGAGATTGCAGCCATATCAAGTTGCTTTTGGTCAAGGCAGAATCATACTTTCATGTCTGTGGCGTCTTCGTACCTACAGGCTTTCATAGGTAAATTCAATCAGACAGGTCTGCCTGTTCTGCAATCTCTTCCTTCTATCCTCCCAATTGCTATGATCAGGAATGTTTGACTCAATCCCAGTGGTGGCTGGTGTTTTTTTTGTTTTGGGGGGGGGGGCAGCAAACAACTATCCCCCCGGTCGGTCAGTTGGCCGGCAAAGCTCCCCCCCTGCGCGCGGTCGGTCATCCAGTCCCGCACTTACCCCATCTAGGTGTCAGGGTCACCTGTGGCCAGGTGACAGATGCACACCGTAGGGGGACAGGAGTGCACCGCGAGGTAGTGAACCCTATGGCTGGCTTCTGTGGGTAGGAAACTGGGTGGTTGTGGAAAGCGGGACCAGAGGAGCACAACCGGGATCCCAACGGAAGCGAGAGCCAAGATTCCCCAGGGCGCGGAGTCTAAGACCCAGCTGGTCTTCTCCAGGGCCTCTAGTGGTGAGGATGTTACGCTGCAGGCTGGGACCAGGTCGCGGCCCCTGGAGGTTCTAGCTCACGCCCCGTAGGATAAGGGGAAGCAGCGGCACACGATAGAGAGAACCGAATAACAAGCCGAAGGTCAGGGGCCACAAGCAGACAAGGATAACGAAGAACGAGCCGAAGGTCAAGGGTCACGAGCAGACAGGGATGGTCGGGGACAAGCCAATAACGTAACAGAGAGACAGACGTAGCACACGGCAGGCAGGAACCCAAACACACAATGCCTAACAAACACGTTGATCAGCAAAGCAGGCTTGCAGTGCACAGGTTAATATAGTGTTCAGTGATAGGGCCTGGGGTGGAGTCAGGCTGGGAGGAGATTATAAAGGAAGCCAGGTGAAGGAGGTCTGGTCTCTAGATGAACACATGAGGAGGAAGGTAAGATGGCAGACAGACATTAATGCATATCCATGACAGTACCCTCCCTCTTACGAGGCCTCCCCCTTCCCCGCCTGGGCCCAGGTTTAGAGGGAAACTTCAGATGAAACTCCTTTAACAGACGAGGTGCAAAGACCTCAGATGCAGTGATCCAAGACCTCTCCTCAGGACCAAACCCTTTCCAATGAACGAGGTACTGAAGAACGCCTTTACAGAGTCGGGAGTCCAGAATTTGACTGATCTCGTACTCCTGATTATCCTCCGAGACAGGCGCCACGGTAGGAAGAGGACGAGAGAATTTATTGAGGACTAAAGGCTTTAGAAGAGCAACATGAAAGGAGTTAGTGATTTTAAGGCTCTTAGGAATCTGGAGTTTGAAACAAACCGGATTCAGTTTAGCAGTTACCGTGTATGGACCGATGAATCGTGGAGCAAACTTCAGAGAAGGAACTCGGAGCTTGATGTTCCTGGTAGAGAGCCAGACTTTGTCCCCTGGCTGAAGAGAAGGCGGTTTACGCCTGCGGCGGTCTGCAAAGCCTTTGAATTTTTCAGCAGCTGCCCGGAGGGAATCATGAACGTGACCCCAAACGGAATTGAGAGACTCCTGAACCGAAGCCAAAGCTGGAATGTCTGGAGAACAGATCATAGGAAGAGGAAGTTGAGGGTGTTTTCCATAAACTGTGAAAAAGGGTGTCTTCTGCGAACTGGTATTCACATGATTGTTATGGGAGAATTCTGCCCACGGGAGTAGAGAGGACCAATCGTCATGGTGAGAAGACACAAAGGTGCGAAGAAAGACCTCTAACTCCTGATTAACCCTCTCAGTCTGTCCATTGGATTGGGGATGGTAAGAAGAAGAAAAATCCAAGACAATATTGAGGGATTTGCAAAAGGCTCTCCAAAAACGAGACGTGAATTGGACTCCCCTGTCGGAAACAATATGAGAAGGGACCCCATGTAGGCGGAGAATTTCTCGAATGAAAATGGGAACCAAGGCAGGGGCAGAAGGAAGACCAGGAAGAGGAACAAAATGAGCCATCTTGGAGAATCGATCGATTACCACCCAAATGACTGTATTATTCTCAGACAGTGGGAGATCGGTGATAAAATCCATGGCAATATGGGCCCAGGGTTCCTTAGGAATAGGCAAGGGCATGAGGAGACCAGCAGGAGCTTGTGTGGAGGATTTGGACTGAGCACAGACATGACAAGCTTTAACGTAGTCTTTGACGTCTGAGCGGAGATTAGGCCACCAGTAGTGACGACTGATGAGTAGGAAGGATCGGAGGAATCCAGAATGCCCTGCCACCTTGGAATCATGTCCCCAACGAAGGATCTTAGCTCTTAGCTCAGTGGGGACAAAGGTCTTACCAGGCGGAATTTTAGACTTCAGGGTGGTAGAGTGGGCAACAATGCATGAGGTGGGAATGATCGGCTCAGGTTCAGGGGCGGACTCCTCGTCCAAAGTGTCAAATGACCTAGAGAGCGCATCAGCCCGACCGTTGCAGGAACCAGGTTTGTAGGTAATCGTGAAATTAAAACGGGCAAAGAAGAGACTCCACCTGGCCTGTCTAGGATTCAGACGTTTAGCATTCTGTAGATACTGTAAATTCTTGTGATCGGTAAAGATCGTTATGGAGTGAGGGGAACCCTCCAAGAGATGACGCCACTCCTCTAACGCCAATTTAATAGCGAGAAGTTCCCGATCACCGATGGCATAATTCCTCTCTGCCTGAGAATTTTTTTTGGAGAAGAACGCACATGGTTGGCGTCTCTTCTCAAAGATTTGAAGAAGCACAGCTCCCACCCCCATTGAGGAAGCGTCCACTTCAATAAAAAATGCATTCCCAGGATTTGGTCTCCTCAAGAGGGGGCCAGAAACAAAGGCCTGTTTCAGGTTGTGAAATGCAGAGACAGCTTCGGGAGGCCAGTCTCTGGCATTCACACCCTTCTTGGTCAAAGCGATAATAGGCGCGGCAATGGAAGAGTAATTCCTTATGAACTGCCTATAATAATTAGTGAAGCCAAGAAAGCGCTGTGTGGCCTTGAGGCTAGCAGGAAGAGGCCAGTTGGTGATAGCCAAGACCTTCCCAGGGTCCATACGAAGCCCCGAACATGAGACAAAGCACCCCAAAAACAGGACCTCAGAACATTCAAAGGAACATTTCTCCAGCTTGGCATAGAGATTGTTCTCTCTAAGACGTTGAAGTACAGTGCGGACATGGTTTCTGTGGACGAGCAGATTTTCAGAAAAGATCAGAATGTCATCCAGATAGATGACAACAAACTGGTACAGCAGATCTCTGAAGATTTCATTGACAAAGTTTTGAAACACGGCTGGAGCATTACACAGACCAAAAGGCATCACCAGATATTCGTAATGCCCGTCTCTAGTGTTAAATGCAGTCTTCCATTCGTCACCCTCCCGTATTCGAATGAGATTGTACGCGCCTCTGAGATCCAACTTGGTGAAAATGGAGGCACCCTTCAACCTATCGAATAGCTCAGATATTAAGGGTAAGGGGTATCGATTTTTAATAGTAACCGCATTTAAACCCCGATAATCGATGCAGGGTCTTAAGGTACCATCCTTTTTGGCAACAAAAAAGAACCCTGCCCCTGCAGGCGATGAGGATTTCCGGATGAACCCTCTCTCCAGATTCTCTGCTACATACTCCGACATGGCCTGGGTCTCTGGGATGGACAGAGGGTAGGTACGACCCCTGGGTAGAGTTGCTCCGGGGACAAGATCAATAGCACAGTCAAAAGACCTGTGGGGAGGAAGCACCTCAGCTGATTTTTTACAGAACACATCCCGGTAATCGCTGTATGCGGCGGGAAGATCAGAAGAAACGGAAGTGGCAGCAACCGGAAGACTCTCCTTGGGGGTCACCTTGAGAAGACACGACGAGAAACATGAGGAACCCCAGGCCAGGATCTGCCCAGAGACCCAGTCCACATGTGGAGAGTGGAGCTGTAGCCAAGGGAGGCCCAATACAACTGGGGTAGAGGCCTTGGGTAGAATAAGAAAGGATATCCACTCCTGGTGGAGAATCCCTACCGACATCCTAATGGGTAGCGTCTGGAAGCGAATAGGGCCCCCTGGGAGAACAGTGCCATCAATTGCCGAGACTACCAATGGGGTAGTGAGAGGTGAAAGGGTAAGCTTCATAGAAGAAGCAGTTCTCCAATCCATGAAATTGCCGGCAGCCCCGGAATCCAGGTATGCAAGGGTTGACTGAGGAGAAGTGCCTACATGAAGGGACACCGGCAAGAGCAGGCGAGAAGGTGATGTTTCTGGGTCCAATACTCCACCTTCCAAATGTATTAGACCCGAGCGTTTCCCGGACGAAGCGAGCAGGAGTCACGAAAATGACCCTTGCCCCCACAATAGAGGCACAAGCCCAGAGTTCTGCGCCTAGCACGTTCTTCGGGGGTTAGTCTGGTCCGGCCCAGCTGCATAGGTTCTTCAGCAGGTAGAGGATGCTCCACGGAATGAAGGGAGGGGAGCTCAGACTGGCTAGGACCCAGAGAGTGCTGGCGTCTTTTTTCTAAGGACCTCTCTTGAAAACGAATGTCGATCTGGTTGCATAATGAAATTACATCGTCCAGACAGACGGGAATGGCTCTTCCCGCTAATTCGTCTTTCACTCGGTCAGAGAGGCCATGTAAAAAGGTAGCGACCAGGGCCTCATTATTCCAGCTCAATTCAGCTGTGTGGATACGGAACTGAAGAGCATATTGCCCCACTGAACTAGATTCTTGGCGAAGACGTAAGACAGCACTAGCCGCTGAAGAAGCCCGAGCCGGCTCTTCGAAGATATTACGAAAGAGCTTCAAGAATTCGGACAGACTGGAAACCACCGGATCGTTCCTCTCCCACAGGGGGGCAGCCCAGGCCAAAGCTTCACCGGAGAGGAGGGAAATGATATAGGCTACCTTAGCCCGGTCAGATAGGAAGCTTTGAGGCTGAAGCTCAAAATGAATAGTGCATTGGCTGAGAAACCCCCTGCAGGCCTTGGAGTCCCCAGAGAAACGGAACGGAGCTGGCAATCTTAGTGAGTGTGAGGCTGCGACTGGTGCGATAGGTACAGCCGCTGGTTGTACTTGGGGTTGCGGATTCGGGGTTCCCAAGGAGACCTGAAGCTGCTCGAATCGAGAAGCCAGATCCTGGAGGATTCGCATCACCTGGGTCTGATTTGATTCCTGGGTCTCAAGTCTGCGAACTATGCCCTGCAATGGATCATCCGCGGGAAGCGGGATGTCAGCCGGGTTCATGGCTGATCAAACTGTCAGGGTCACCTGTGGCCAGGTGACAGATGCACACCGTAGGGGGACAGGAGTGCACCGCGAGGTAGTGAACCCTATGGCTGGCTTCTGTGGGTAGGAAACTGGGTGGTTGTGGAAAGCGGGACCAGAGGAGCACAACCGGGATCCCAACGGAAGCGAGAGCCAAGATTCCCCAGGGCGCGGAGTCTAAGACCCAGCTGGTCTTCTCCAGGGCCTCTAGTGGTGAGGATGTTACGCTGCAGGCTGGGACCAGGTCGCGGCCCCTGGAGTTTCCTAGCTCACGCCCCGTAGGATAAGGGGAAGCAGCGGCACACGATAGAGAGAACCGAATAACAAGCCGAAGGTCAGGGGCCACAAGCAGACAAGGATAACGAAGAACGAGCCGAAGGTCAAGGGTCACGAGCAGACAGGGATGGTCGGGGACAAGCCAATAACGTAACAGAGAGACAGACGTAGCACACGGCAGGCAGGAACCCAAACACACAATGCCTAACAAACACGTTGATCAGCAAAGCAGGCTTGCAGTGCACAGGTTAATATAGTGTTCAGTGATAGGGCCTGGGGTGGAGTCAGGCTGGGAGGAGATTATAAAGGAAGCCAGGTGAAGGAGGTCTGGTCTCTAGATGAACACATGAGGAGGAAGGTAAGATGGCAGACAGACATTAATGCATATCCATGACACTAGGTAGCGCTCCTACGGCTTCCATCGCATCTTCTCCTTTTCTGCATAACGGCAGCTTCCGCCGTGCGTCTTCTCCCTCCTCCTCCTAGGTGTCCAATAGGATCGCCTGTCCTTTCAGCCAATCGGGTGACGGGTCTCACGACCCGCTTCCTGAGTGGTTGGGAGGAGAATCAGTGTGATAACAGCGAATATTCATTCGCTATAGTCACATAACTGGGTGGGCTCAGGGTGCAGTACTCTGTGTCCTGAGCCCACCCTTTTTTGAAGCCTATTAGAGCCACAGGCTCTAATCACGTGTTTAAAAAAAGAAAAAACCATTGGAATCCATACGTCTGGCGCCCTGAATGTAGATTAGGGGGCCGGACGCATTGATGGGGGGGGGCGGCACCCCTGCGCCCCTTATGAACAGGCCGCCGCTGCTCAATCCCAGTACCTGAGGGAAATGTGAATGTTCATGTGTGTCAAGCTGCCCTTGCACATTCATGGGCTACCTTAGTGTTGTCAACAGCAACCAGTAAAGCCAGTCATAGATGGTTCGAATCTCATCCGGTTTAGCAGGAACCGGATGAGTGTTGAATGATGTATATGCAGGCTGAATGTACCCAAGTAGATCGATCAATCAACTTGGGTACAACCAGCCTGTCAGATTTTACATGCAATTAATGCAGGCGGCTAGCCGCTAGCAATAATAGCTGTGTTCTCCCAGCTCCCCCCGCTGGGAGAAGACAATGGCTCCATGGGAGGGATTCCCCCGTCAACACTGTCCGTGTTGATGGGGGAATAGAGCGATTTCTTTCCTGCAACCTGTCTATAGCTGGCCTTAGCTTCTCTCTTTTATTCCTTCAATTCAGTATTGGAAAGTGAATGGACAAATCTGATTGCAATCAGCAGCGTCGCTATGGGGGTGAGGACCGCACCCAGGTGACACTCGCCAGAATGGCACCACCAGGGGCAGACTGACCATTTGGGCACTCAGGAACTGCCCGAGGGCCTGTGGTCAGTAAGGGGCCCCAATGAGAGGCTGCTGGTTTCTTTTATCTTTGATTTTCATACATGTGTCCCACAATGTGTCCCGGCATTGTGGCTCTGTCAGTACTGTGTTTATATTCCTTCCATCTTCCCGTTCTGTGCCTAGATTCTGCATGCTACCGAGTCCATACACTACTGCCAATTCTCCCAGATTCGCTGGTACACTGGCCACAGCAGATACCGCCCCTGTCACCGCCCACCTCGTCCTCATAGCTGGGCGCACACTGTGCCCAGGGTCTGGGTGCTGCTGGGCTAGGATGCCCTTGGATGAGAATCTGGGGAGGGGGGTTTCACCCTTACTGGAGAGTCTTCTGTATCCCCCACTTCTATTCTGCACTGTCTTCTACCTGCATGACAACAGCTCATAGATGAGTGAGTCTAAGAAACCATACTCACCACAGTGCTGGAGGGGGACACACAAGTCCACTTGCACTGCATCTGTACCGGGGGGGGGGGGGTAGTTCTACTACTCAGGGTTTCCGTACTGTACTGGGGGAAGGGGGGGTTTACTACTGAGGAGTCGGTACTGGGAGGAATAGGGTGGGGGTTCTACAACTGCTCAGTGCCCTACTGCCTATCCTGCTGTCACTCAGCCTGCCACAATGCTCTCTTCTGCTGCTGCAAACATTGTGGTCTGTACTGGGGGAAAGGGGGGATTTCACTACCGAGGGGTCTGTTCTGGGGGAAGGGGGGGTTTACTACTGAGGAGTCGGTACTGGGAGGAATGGGGTGGGGGTTCTACAACTGATCAGTGCCCTACTGCCTATCCTGCTGTCACTCAGCCTGCCACAATGCTCTCTTCTGCTGCTGCAAACATTGTGGTCTGTACTGGGGGAAAGGGGGGTGGGTTCTACTACTGAGAGGTCTGTACTGGGAGGTTCTACTACTGAGGAGGCTGTATTGGGGGAAAGGGAGGTTCTAATACTGCTCAGTGCCCTACTGCTTATCTTGCTGTCACTCCGCAGCAGCAGGACAGAGCACTGTGTCGGGTTAACATAGGGGGGGTCTGTACTGGGAGAAAGAGGGGGGGTTCTACTACTGAGGGGTCTGTACTCGGGGAAGGGGGGTTCTACTACTGAGGGGTCTTTACTGGGGGGGGAGGGGGTGGGGGTTCTACTACTGCTCAGTGCCCTACTGCCTATCCTGCTGTCACTCTGCAGGGGCAGAACAGAGCAATGTGGCAAGCTAACACCATCTTTTACCGCACCAGGTGACACCAACCCTAGTGAGCCACTAATTGTTATGGCCAACCACTTTGATGCTCAGTCCTGATGAACTTCTGAAACATTTACATAAGAGTAAGGCAATTTATTACTTTCTGTTCTTATTATATGAATCAATGTTTAAATTAGGTTTAATGTCTTCTTGAACTGTTCATCGTACTTAGTGATAAGAGCTGTTCCCTCTACCCTTAATGCTCATGAATATTCATATAAAACAGGAAAATCACACAGTGGTAGCCTAGTCATGGAATTTGTCTAGATACGTGTCGTTATGTGGACGTGACACATGCCATTTAATCATTTACGTCACTTTCATGGAGGGCTTTGATGAGAAAAGTCTAGGCTCCACGACGAGTAATGCCTTACAGGAAAATATTACACAGCAATGTGCTATCTTCACTTGTACAGTGACACTCCCTGCTAAGCACTGATACATACCACAACTGATATACACACAGGCATAGTTTACTCAGCAGGCGAGATCCTGCACTTACACAATAACCATTGTTTAAAAGGCTAGGGTGTCTAATTCAGTGAAAGCTACACATATTATTACTTTCTTTTATCTGTCATGTCACTTTAAAATGCTAGATGACAAACAAAGTCTCTATAATCGATAACTTGAATAACCCGCAGTACAGCAGGTTAGAATGGAACATTGATTTACACATCTACATACATACCTAAAGAGGAGTGTCAGCATTATGTAACAAGCTTGTATTAGGAATCTGCACAGGCAACCTCACCACAGATAAGAATCCACTGGATTTACAGCTTAAAGGGGTTGTAAAGGTTTGTTTTTTATTTTCTAAATAGGTTCCTTTAAGCTAGTGCATTGTTGGTTCACTTACCTTTTCCTTTGATTTACCTTCTAAATATTTGTTTTCTTTGTTTTCTTTGTCTGAATTGGTCACTTCCTGTTCCTCCTCAGTAAGCTGTTCAGTAAGCTGTTCTGGCTGACTAAACACCACTCGGATGATGGTGTGAAGTTTAGTGAGGAGAAACAGGAAGTGAGAAATTCAGACAAAGAAAAAAAACATTTAGAAGATAAATCAAAAGGAAAAGGTAAGTGAACCAACAATGAACTAGCTTAAAGGAACCTATTTAGAAAATAAAAAAACAACCTTTACAACCCCTTTAAGCCAGCCATACACAGTGTAAAATCCTTTCCTGCAACCATGGAAGAAGACAGTGAGTATCGCTAGCAGCTAAAGGAACCGTTAGCGATAATCACAAGAGAAAACCCGGCAGTCTGGTTGTACCCAAGTTGAGCAATCAATCAATCAACTTGGTACATTCAGCCTGCCCATTAATAGTTCATGTCACAGCCAGTTCCTGCTGAACCGGCCAAGATTTGAACCGTGTATGGCCAGCCTAAGCGACGCTGCGTTCTAGAACTGGTTGAGGCAACTGCCGCCAGATATAACGAGAGTAGGGCTTAGTGTTTCTCCAACATTCAAGAGACGCCTTGTATTATTTTCAAGGAATACAGGCTGATTGACTGAGGTGAAGATTGTGACATCAACCACCTGCTTCTCCACCTCAGCCAATCAGAGGAAGGCTTGTTTTCATTGACAAAAATGCAAGGCGTCTCCTAAATGGCAGAGAAGCTCTAAGCCCAATTCTGCTTATATACAGTAGCAGACAAGAAGTTGCCCATACAGTGCCTTGAAAAATTATTCATACCCCTTGAAATTCTCCACATGTTACAACCAAAAATGCAAATGTATTTTAAGGGATTTTATGTGATAGACCAACACAAAGTGGCCCATAATTGGGAAGTGGAAGGAAAGTGATAAATGGTTTTCCAATATTTTTACAAATAAATATGTGAAAAGTGTGGGGTGCATTTGTATTTAGCCCCCCTGAGTCAATACTTTGTAAAACCACATATTGCTGCAATTACAGCTGCAAGTCTTTTTGGGGATGTCTCTACTAGTTTTGCACATCTAGAGAGCAGTGTTGCCAAACCCCCCCCCCCCCCAAGTTAAATTTACTGACAAGATGCCTAGAAATTACGAACAACACCAATTTTTTTTTTTACTGACACTTTCAAAAACCACCTAAAATGCCTGTTTTCAGTGCTAAACTGTGCAACTTTTAGTATTTAAACTATAAACATGTAGCTAAAGCTATTAGCAATGTGTTTAAGTTCAACAAAAGTAAAAAACTGAACCATCAGCCCCTGTCACCATCAGCCCCTGTCACCATCAGCCCCTGCCTCCATCACCCCCTGTCACCATCAGCCCCTGTCACCATCACCCCCTGTCACCATCATCATCCCCTGTCACCATCAGCCCCTGCTTCCATCAGCCCCTGTCACCATCAGCCCCTGTCACCATCAGCCCCTGCCTCCATCACCCCTTGTCACCATCATCATCCCCTGTCACCATCATCATCATCCCCTCCCCTGTCACCATCATCATCCCCTGTCACCATCATCATCCCCTCCCCTGTCACCATCATCATCCCCTGTCGCCATCATCATCCCCTCCCTTGTCACCATCAACACCAACTGCCTCCAACACCTCCTGCTGCCTCGAGTCCATCCCCCTCTGCCACCATCATAAACCCCCTCTGCGGCCTGCTACCATCACCTGCAGTCATCTGTCACCGTCGTTGGCTGGGCTGTCACTCCATGCCCGAAGCTGGATGCAGGGCTCCTCCGTTCCGCGTGCTGTAGTGCTTAGCCTTCTGGCTGCTCCAGTGCTCCTGGTTACAATTTTAAAAACTGGCGCTGTGGCGGGATGTGTTATTACATCACTCGCCTCGTCAGCATAGCGCGCTGCACAGCCCCTGTGAGATCCGCCCCCCTGCCGGGCCCGGCCGAATACAGGATCGGCTCGGCTCGGCAAGCTCCGGAACTGCGCATGCGCAGTTCCAAGTCGGAACGGTCAGGGCTATTTTTTACTGCCACTTTCCCGCTAGCACGGACAATTATGAAAAAGTGCCAGTTTTTACGTAATGTCCGTAAAAATATGTACGGTTGGCAACACTGCTAGAGAGTGACATTTTTGCCCATTCTTCTTTGCAAAACAGCTCAAGATCTGTCAGGTTGGATGGAGAGCGTCTGTGAACAGCAATTTTCAAGTCTTGCCACATATTCTCAATTGGATTTAGGTCTGGACTTTGACTGGGCCATTCTAACACATGAATATGCTTTGATATAAACCATTCCATTGTAGCTCTGGCTGTATGTTTAGGGTCGTTGTCCTGCTGGAAGGTGAACCTCAGCCCCAGTATCATGTCTTTTGCAGACTCTAACAGGTTTTCTTCTAAGATTGCCCTGTATTTGGCTCCATCCATCTTCCCATCAATTCTAACCAGCTTTCCTGTCCCTGCTGAAGAAAAGCATCCCCACAACATGATGCTGCCACCACCATGTTTCACAGTGAAGATGGTGTGTTCAGGTTGATGTGCAGTGTTAGTTTTCCACCACACATAAAGTTTTGCTTTTAGGCCAAAAAGTAAAATTTTGGTCTCATCTGACCAGAACCCCTTCTTCCACGTTTGCTGTGTCCCCCACATGGCTTCTCGCAAACTGCAAACGGGACTTCTTATGGCTTTCTTTCAACAATGGCTTTCTTCTTGCCATTCCTCCATAAAGGTCAGATTTGTGGAGTGCACGACTAACAGTTGTCCTGTGGACAGATTCTCCCACCTGAGCTGTGGATCTCTGCAGCTCCTCCAGAGTTACCATGGGCCTCTTGGCTGCTTCTCTGATTAATGCTCTCTTTGCCCGGCCTGTCAGTTTAGGTGGACGGCCATGTCTTGGTAGGTTTGCAGTTGTGCCATACTCTTTCCATTTTCAGATGAGGGATTGAACAGTGTTCTGTGAGATGTTTAAAGCTTGGGATATGTTTTTATAACCTAAACCTGCTTTAAACTTCTCCACAACTTTATCCCTGACTTGTCTGGTGTGTTCCTTAGCCTTCATGATGCTATTTGTTCACTCAGGTTCTCTAACAAACCTCTGACGGCTTCACAGAACAGTTGTATTTATACTGAAATTATATTACATACAGGTGGACTCTATTTACTAATTAGATGACTTTTGAAGGCAATTATTTCCAATAGTTTTTAGTTAGGCCAGGGTATCAGAGTAAAGGGGGCTAATTACAAATGCACGCCACACTTTTCACATATTTTTTTGTAAAAAAAGTTTGATAATCATTTATCATTTTCCTTCCACTTAACAATTATGTGCAACTTTGTCTTTCATATAAAATCCCAATAAAATACATTTATGTTTTTGGTTGTAACATGACAAAATGTGTAATATTTCAAGAGGTATGAATACTTTTTCTAGGCACTGTACTTCTGCTGGAACACAGGGCTACTTACTGTATGTAGCTAATCTTTCTACAGTCCATTACAGCACACGCCACAGGCACATTGTTCTGTAATGGGGATAGTTTGTTTGAATACCATTTGCACAGATACATTGACCTCTTATTTTGCCACCCTATCATCTCATTGGGCCAGTGGAAACAGTGGAAATTAAACAGCAAACATTGAATAAAATAAATGGCATGACAGCAATGTAAAAAAAAAGACATATATTTTGAGCAGGGGGGGGGGGGGGGTGCGTTGGCTAGAGGGCGGTCCTAGTATAATTTAGTTTGACAATTTTCATCTTGGGAATGTTCATCGATTTTCTAATGGTTAGCGGGGTCAAATTGAAGTAAATTTTTAACAAAAATTCGAACGAGCAAGATGATACATTTTTCTTGAACAAATGAATTTCTAACAGCGAATGTGGGTTTTGTTCATTAAAGGCCATTCATTGGACGATCACAAACTAGACCTATTCTTGTGAGATGGGTATCCGGGCACGGAGCCGTAGTCCCCCCCCAACTTTTCCTTCTCTGCTCTCTCCTCTACACGTCTTCTCTACTTTGTTTCACCCCCCCCCCCCCTTTTAAAATGTTTAATTATTGGGTTTCAATGTTTGTTTTATTGGTTATGTTGTTTTTCACATTCACCCTCGGCGGATCATTGTCTATTTAGGCTATGGAGGGAGACGCCCGCGCAACTGGAGGAACCAGACTCCCCCGATAGTCAGATGGGAAGCTGGTTTTTCCCAGTGGGTGAAACATACGCTAAGGCCTAGGATTGGGAACATGCTTTAGGTCATAAATGCAGTGGTACTCTGTACAGTTTAAGATTCTTAGTTGTAAAAAGGTATACATACCACACTTATTTGAGCAAATGTGTAAAGCCCTGTACACACGATCGGATTTCCTATGGATTTTAAACCGATGGATTTTTCCATCGGAAATCCGATGAAGCTGACTTCCATCAGTCTTGCCTACACACCATCAGTCAAAAAACCGATCGTCCCAAATGTCGTGACATAAAACACTCCGACGAGCCAAAAAAAATTAAGTTCTATGCTTCTGAGCATGCGTCAACTTGATTCTGAGCATGCGTGGGTTTTTTATCCGATGGAGTGCCCCACAGACGATAGTAACTTGCTATCGTTTTTTTTTCCATGGGATAAATTTAAAACATGTTCTATTTTTTAACACCGATGGAAAAAAGACAGATGGGGCCCATACACGATCGGTTTGTCCGATGAAAAAAGTCCATCGGACTGTTTTCCTCTGTAAAACCGATCGTGTGTACACGGCTTTACAGTCCACATCAAGAGGTGATTATGGTCCATGTATGCTAAACGAGGAGGATTCCTCAAGTATAATAGAATACTCAATGTATGACTCCCTGAATAGCGTGTATACTGCACAATGAAAAGTTGAGATCTTTGTAACTTGTATTGAAAAACTTTAATAAAAACTATTGAAACATAAAGGCCATTCATTTCAAAATGTTGAAGTACATTAAAATGACATTTGTCAAGTCATCAAATGTACTGGGAAATTTGGTACAAATGTTTGTACAAATATTTCCATGAGCATTCATTCAAAAATCTACAAGTGTATGGCCAGAGTAAATGTGCATAGAAAATACGAGAATTATGTTGTTTGCTACACTATTATAATTACGTATTACCTCCTTAGGCCCGTTTCTTTTTCTTTCTTTCTTTTTTTTTAGCAATTAATGCAAGACTTCCTCTGATTGCTTGAGGTGGAGATTGTTAAGCCATTAGCCCACCTTTCCACCTCAGCCAATCAGAGGAAAATTAGGCCCGTTTCTTGCGGGCGCCTCCTCTTGGCGGAATCCGCTTGCTCAGCGGGGGATCGCTCGGCTTATCCCCGCTAAGCAGGCGGATGTAAGGTCCCTCTCCACTCACTATGCAGAGTGGAGACGGACACAAGCCTCGTACACACGATCGGATATCCTATGGATTCTAATCCGATGGTTTTGTCCATCGGAAATCCGATGAAGCTGACTTCCATCAGTCTTGCCTACACACCATCAGTCAAAAAACTGACCATTCCAAACGCGGTGGCGTAAAACACTCCGATGAGCCGAGAAAAATGAAGTTTATTGCTTCTGAGCATGCGTCGACTTGATTCTGAGCATGCGTGGTCTTTTTATCCGATGGACTTGCCCATAGACGATCGGAATTTGCTATCGGTTTTTGATCCATCGGAAAAATTTAAAACATGCTCTATTTTTTAAAACCGATGGAAAAAAGACCGATGGGTCCCATACACGATCGGTTTGTCCAATGAAAAAAGTCCATCAGACTGTTTTCATCGGTAAAACCGATCATGTGTACAGGGCTACACTCTATGGGGAAATCGGCTGAGAACGGATCGCCTGTCCATTTTCACCCCATCATATCCGATCCGCCAGACGGATGGAAAATAGGACCACCATCTGTCTGGATTTGGCAGGATCGGACAGAGGTGGATGTCAGCGGACAGGTCACCGCTGACATCCGTCGCTCCATAGGGGAGACTTGAGGGTCCAATCAGGTCCACCTGAAAAACTGACAGGGAGACCTGATTGGACAGCCCGTGTGAAAGGGGCCTTAGAAAAAAAAGGGTTAAAGTGGAAGTAAACCCCCCTATCCTTTTCAGCCATGGAAGCTGCCATCTTTGAGTCTGTTTAATCCACAACTGCCATGATGATGCACATGTGATCAGTTATGACACCAGCCATTGGATGGTTTGACGGTTTGGTTGAGAGCGCAACCAATGGGAGTGTTACATTTTTGGCATGTGCCGGGAATGAAACTGTTTTATGGATGGGTTCACTACCGCTTTAAGCATTCCTGTAGCCAAATCTACTTTTTCCTCTACTTCCATCATGCATACCGTAAACAGGTATGAACAGGAAATGCTAAATATATAATAATTCAATTAATAATAACTAGCAACACAATACTTCTTAAAGTGGTTGTAAACCCACTTTTTAAACAAAGACCTACAGGTAAGCCTAGATTAAGGCTTACCTGTAGGTGCATGAAATATCTCCTTAACCTACACGGTTAAGGAGATATTTGTATGTAAATGCGGCGACGCTGACGTCACCCCATTCACAAATTCGGCTAGGTCGCAACATTCGACGACGTAGCCGAATTCGACAGCTCACGCGCGCATGCGCGGAGTCACGTCTTCGCCGCTCCGGCCAATCACAGCGCCGGAGCGGCGCTGTGATTGGCTGCAGCGGCGATACCCGGAAGTAACATTCCGGCTATCGCCGCAGCGATGGATGCGGCTAGAGGAGGGACACAGACGACTTTGGGGGCCCCGATCGAAGGTAAGTGGTACATAATGAGCTAGTATGCTAGTCATACTAGCTCATTATAGCTTTGTCTTGCAGGTTAGTAAAAAAGAAGAAAAAAAGATAAAAGGGTTTACAACCACTTTAACAAGGGAATTATCTTCTTGATATGGAATTACAGTGGTATATTTGTTAAAGCAGAACTTCACCCAAAAGGGCAAGTTCCACTTATTTGCATGCTCTCCCCCACCACCTTTATTGCCACATTTGGCACTTTTTTTGAGGGGGGGGGGGAGTGGGTTCCTGGTTTTGACAAGTACCCACTCCCACTTCCAGTCAGATGCACCGCGACGATCTGAGCTAGAAGTTTAGCCCTTCACCTGCAGCCTTCTGGGACACATCACAGGTCCCAGAAGACTGCGGAACCATTCGCATGTGCAGTAGGAAACCGGCTGAGAAGCTGCAAGGCTTCACTGCCTGTTTCCCTTACTTACAATGCCAGCCCCTGTACCCAAAGCCGATTAAAGAATCCGCTTGGGTGATGACATCGCTGGATCCCTGGACAGGTAAGTGTCCTTATTTTAAAAGTCAGCAGCCCCTAACAATCCTGAATGGGGATTGTCCCAGTGCGGGATTGAGTCTAGTGTGGTGAGGGAGGGGGTGCACCATCTAAGAAGATGTGGATCCCCTCCTTTCACACATACGGCAAATCATTCATGCACCTACCACCCACGAAGAGTTTTCAGTTGACATCTACTATGACATAGTTAAAGGTGGAGATATTACCGCTGACAGCTTTGGGTGATTGAGAGGCATTGTGGTAATGTTGCATTATGAATAATAAATGAGAACGGGGGCTCCCCCATGGAAACACAGTTAATATAAACTATATCACAAATGAAAGTCTCCATTTGGGGGAGTGCCTACTGTAGGTGTAACATTCTGCCTAGAAATGATCGGATATCAGTCCCTATAGCATATATTTTGTACTGTACATGTTCTTTTCGAATACATTGTGCATTTTATTTTGTGGAAAATTTTGAATAAAAATATTGAAAAAGAAAAGTCAGCAGCTACAGGATTTGTAGCCGCTGACTTTTATTTTTTTGGGGGGAGTCTGGAGCTCCTCTTAAAGGAAAAGAGTAATATGCAAAGGGTAGTAATGCAAAGCATCCAATCAGAAATTGCCTATTATTACCAAGACTTTAACCACTTAAGCCCCGGACCATTTCGGGCCATTAGGACCAGGCCTGTTTTTGGGATTCGGCACTGCGCTGCTTTAACTGTAAATTGTGCGGACATGCAATGTTGTACCCAAATGAAATTTGCGTCCTTTTCTTCCCACAAATAGAGCTTTCTTTTAATGGTATTTGATTGCCTCTGCGATTTTTATTTTTTGCGATATAAACAGAAAAAGACCAAAAATTTTGAAAAAAAATGATATTTTCTACTTTTTGTTATAAGAAAAATCGAATAAACTCAATTTTACTCATACATTTAGGCCAAAATGTATTCAGCCACATGTCTTTAGTAAAAAAAATGTCAATAAGCGTATATTTATTGGTTTGCGCAAAAGTTATAGCGTTTACAAACTAGGGTACATTTTCTGGAATTTACACAGCTTTAAATTTATGACTGCCTATCTCATTTCTTGAGGTGCTAAAATGGCAGGGCAGTACAAAACCCCCCCAAATGACCCCATTTTGGAAAGTAGACACCCCAAGGAAATTGCTGAGAGGCATGTTGAGCCCATTGAATATTTTTTTTTTTTGTCCCAAGTGATTGAATAATGACAAAAAAAAAAAAAAAAAAATTACAAAAAGTTGTCACTAAATGATATATTGCTCACACATGCCATGGTTATATGTGGAATTGCACCCCAAAATACATTCTGCTGCTTCTCCTGAGTACGGGGATACCACATGTGTGGGACTTTTTAGGAGCCTAGCCACGTACGGGACCCCGGAAACCAAGCACCGCCTTCAGGATTTTTAAGGGCGCAAATTTTTGATTTCACTCCTCACTACCTATCACAGTTTCGAAGGCCATAAAATGCCAAATAGCACAAAACCCCCCCAAATTACCCCATTTTGGAAAGTAGACACCCCAAGCTATTTACTGAGAGGCATGTTCAGTCCATGGAATATTTTATATTTTGCCACAAGTTGCGGGAATATGACAAACTTTTTTTTTTTTGCACAAAGTTGTCACTAAATGATATATTGCTCACACATGCCATGGGCATATGTGAAATTACACCCCAAAATACATTCTGCTGCTTCTCCTGAGTACGGGGATACCACATGTGTGGGACTTTTTGGGAGCCTAGCCGCGTACGGGACCCTAAAAGCCAAGCACCGCCTTCAAGGTTTCTAAGGGCATACATTTTTGATTTCGCTCCTCACTACCTATCATAGTTTTGAAGGCCATAAAATGCCAAGATGGCACAAAACCCCCCCAAATGACCCCATTTTGGAAAGTAGACACCCCAAGCTATTTGCTGAGAGGCATGTTGAGCCCATTGAATATTTTTTTTTTGTTCCAAATGATTGAATAATGACAAAAAGAAAAAAAAAAAAAAATGTACAAAAAGTTGTCACTAAATGATATATTGCTCACACATGCCATGGTTATATGTGAAATTACACCCCAAAATACATTCTGCTGCTTCTCCTGAGTACGGGGATACCACATGTGTGGGACTTTTTGGGAGCCTAGCCGCGTACGGGACCCCAAAATCCAAGCACCGCCTTCAAGGTTTCTAAGGGCATAAATTTTTGATTTCACTCCTCACTACCTATCACAGTTTTGAAGGCCATAAAATGTCAAAATAGCCCAAAACCCCCACAAATGACCCCATTTTGGAAAGTAGACACCCCAAGCTATTTGCTGAGAGGCATGGTGAGTATTTTACAGCTCTCATTTGTTTTTGAAAATTAAGAAAGACATTTTTTTTTCTTTTTTTTTTTCTTTTTTTACATTTTCAAAACTTTGTGACAAAAAGCGAGATCTGCAAAATACTCAACATACCTCTCAGCAAATAGCTTGGGGTGTCTACTTTCCAAAATGGGGTCATTTGGGGGGGTTTTGTGCCATCTGGGCATTCCATGGCCTCCGAAACTGTGATATGCAGTGAGGAGTGAAATCAAAAATTTACACCCATAGAAATCCTGAAGGCGGTGCTTGGTTTTTGGGGTCCCGTACGCGACTAGGCTCCCAAAAAGTCCCACACATGTGGTATCCCCGTACTCAGGAGAAGCAACAGAATGTATTTTGGGGTGTAATTCCACATATGCCCATGGCATGTTTGAGCAATATATAATTTAGTGACAACTTTTTGTAATTTTTTTTTTTTTTTTGGTCATTATTCAATCACTTGGGACAAAAAAAAAAAATATTCAATGGGCTCAACATGCCTCTCAGCAAATAGCTTGAGGTGTCTACTTTACAAAATGGGGTCACAACATTAAGAAGCTTATGTCACACATCATCCACTCTTCTAACCACTTGAAGACAAAGCCCTTTCTGACACTTTTTGTTTACATGAAAAAAAAATTTTTTTTGCAAGAAAATTATGTTGAACCCCCAAACATTATATATTTTTTTAAAGCAAAGGCCCTACAGATTAAAATAGTGGGTGTTGCATTTTTTTTTCCACACAGTATTTGCGCAGCGATTTTTTAAACGCATTTTTTGGGGGAAAAACACACTTTTTTTATTTTTAATGCACTAAAAAACACTATATTGCCCAAATGTTTGATGAAATAAAAAAGATGATCATAGGCCGAGTACATGGATACCAAACACGACATGCTTTAAAATTGCGCACAAACGCGCAGCGGCGACAAACTACATTCATTTTTAAAAAGCATTTAAAAGCCTTTACAGGTTACCACGTTAGATTTACAGAGGAGGTCTACTGCTAAAATGACTGCCCTCGATCTGACCTTCGCGGTGATACCTCACATGCATGATGCAATTGCTGTTTACATATGACGCTAGACCGACGCTTGCGTTCGCCTTTGCGCAAGAGCAGGGGGGGACAGCGGTGCTTTTTTTTTTTTAATTTTTTTTATTATTTATTTGGCTTTTTTATTTTATTTTTAAACTGTGCCTTCCATATTTTATTTTTTTACCATTTTTATCGTTATCTCAGGGAATGTAAATATCCCCTATGATAGCAATAAGTAGTGACAGGTACTCTTTTTTTGAAAAAAATTGGGGGGTTAGACCCTAGATCTTTCCTCTGCCCTCAAAGCATCTGACCACACCAAGATCGGTGTGATAAAATGCTTTCCCAATTTCCCAATGGCGCTTTTTATATCCGGGGGGGGGGGACATTCCCTCCCACTGCTTGTAAAAGCAGTCTAGAGGCTAATTATCTGCTAGAATTGCTTTTACATGAAAGCCGGCTGCTGGCTGAAAAGAATGATACCAAGATGATACCTAAACCCGCAGGCATCATTCTGGTATAAACATTCAAAGTCCAGCAACATACCAGTACGTTGCTGGTCCTTGTTGGACATGTATTGTAATCTTTTTTTTCATACAGCCTATTGGCTGAACGAAAAAAAGAGATTGATTGGTGGGTATGCCCACCATTAGAATACCTCCCTTCATCCACCCACTTCTAATGATGGGCATATATGCCGAAGCATGGGGGCATCCTCCCGCAAAAAAGTTATGCCGCGTACACACGGTCAAGCCTTCGTCGGAATTTCGACCGTATGTACGCGGTGTGACAGCAGGAAGGTAAAGTCACCTGGTTGCATCCAGGGGGGTAGATATATTTCGCCCAGATTCAGGCTTTACGCCGACTTATACAACTAGGTGGAGAGTTGTATAAGCCCAGCTGAGGCTAGTGGGCTCATGGATGACTCATACCTCTAGGGAGAGTGTGGGGCGTCGTGCAGACAGGGAGTTGATGAGACCAGCTGAAGCTTATCAGCTCATTTAGGCCTCTATAAGAACTCCCAGCTTCATTAGATGTTAGCTCATGCCTGGAACCAGACCTGTGTGGACTGTCTAGGGAGAGTGAACCCCTGTGCGGTGAGACAAAGCCTGTGTGGCTATTTGCTTGGACATTTAAAACCAGGGACTTAGGGACTAGGACAGCACTAGGCTGATCCCAGTTGTTAGTTAGGAAACCTGTATGTTTAGTCAGAGGTCAAGTTGACCAGGATTTATTTTGTTTATGTTTCTTTTGCTTTGCTGTGTTTTGTCACTGTAAATAGAAAATAAACCGCACCTTTTTGATTTTGAAAACCACAACCTCCGTTTGCTGGGCCTGTTTTTGTGTGGGGAGCCCATCTCGGGGGTCACACACACCCGCTGCCGAGCTAACCCCCTCACAGCGGCATAAAAGGTTATGCCGCGTACACACGGTCGGACTTTTCCACGGGCAAGCCTCCGTTGGAATTTCGACCGTATATACGCGGCATTAGGAGCAAAATCGCTCCTCCGCCCCTGCTGCCCCCATGCTTCGGCATATATGCTCTTTTTTTTAACTGTGGTGGTGAAATCACCTCCTACAGCGTTGGAGTCACGGCTTTATGTATCGTGGGAGCAAACGCTGTTGCTGTCAAGATAAATAGATCCGCGCTGCAACTGAATGGCGTACCTGCTAAGCAAATGGTGGTTAACATTAAAAAAAAGTAACATTACAGTACAACAGTAAGACCTTACCATGCCATACCTGCAAAGCAAATACCAAAACAAAACCTAGTAAAAAATAAAAAAATGTTTTAACGCAACCTGTGCCTAAAATATATATATGCCGAAGCATGGGGGCATCCTCCCGCAAAAAAGTTATGCCGCGTACACACGGTCGGCATATATGCTCTTTTTTTTAACTGTGGTGGTGAAATCACCTCCTACAGCACTGGAGTCACGGCTTTATGTATCGTGGGAGCAAACGCTGTTGCTGTCAAGATAAATAATTCCGCGCTGCTGAATGGCGCACCTGAAAACAAAAAATTACATACCTGAAAAGCAAGCATGATAAAACATTGCAGAATAGAATACAGTAAAAAAGAGCAGAACAATAGAGAGAAAATAGAGAGAGAGAGAGAACAATAAAACGACAACTATTTTTGGTTTTTTTATTTTATATTTTTTTTGTGTTTTGTTTTTTACGTTTTTTTTTTTCTTTTTTACACTTTTTTTTGTAACTTTACAACTGTAATGGTTCGGGTCTCTCAAAATGTAATGGCATCTTGGGAGACCCTGTGTAAGTGTGTCCTAGTCTGTGAAATGCTGTACCCTACGCTAAAACTTCACTTTTGAGTGGTAGTGTTCAAAACATTCACCTTGGCAAAGACCAGGCTTGTCAGGACAGAGTGGACAAAAACTACGGGTGTCACGCCTAAATCCGCGCTTGCTACAGACACGACATCTTTTTTGGGGGTGGCTTTGGGTAGGGGTACTCGGGAGGACATACGAATAATGCCTCTCATGCAGCCGGCTTACTGCATTTGGTTGGGGATGGTGAGGTGCAGAACCGCCTGGATACAGGAGTTCTGTGACTATCTCATTCTGGAATTTTAGGAGAGATAACGTCCCGCCTGAAGCTCTGTATAGCACATGAGCGTTCAGCAAAGCCAATTGGAATAATGATAGAGACACTTTTTTGTACCAGCGTCTCGCCTTACAGTCAATTAGATACGGCGCCATCAACTGGTCGTTGAGGTCCACCCCTCCCATATTTTGGTTATATTCGTGGACACAGAGGGGTTTCTCCACAACACCAGTCGCCGTACGAATTTGGACTGTCGTGTCTGCATGAAGGGAGGTAAGAAGGAAAACATTCTTATTGTCCCTCCACTTCATAGCGAGCTAGTTATTACACTTCAACCAGGCTCTCTCCCCCAGCCTAAGACGGGCATCTACAAGCCGCTGGGGAAAGCCCCGGCGATTAGGTCGCACGGTGCCACATGCTCCAATCTGATGATCAAACAAGTGACTAAACAGTGGCACGCTCGTGTAATAATTGTCCACATACAAGTGGTACCCCTTTCCGAATAAGGGTGACACCAAGTTCCACACTATCTTGCCAGCGCTCCCTATGTAATCCGGGCAGTTGACCGACTCAATCTGACTATCTTTTCCCTCATAAACCGTAAAGTTCACTACATAGCCTGTTGCCCTGTCACAGAACTTGTAGAGCTTGACCCCGTATCTGGCACGCTTGCTGGGAAGGTACTGCTTGAAAGACAAGCGGCCAGAAAATTTAATCAGGGACTCATCAACGCAGACAACTTGATCGGGAGTAAACAAGGCTGCAAAACGTTCGTTGAAGTGGTTTATGAGGGGCCGAATTTTATAGAGCCGGTCGTATTCAGGGTCCCCACGTGGACGACAAAGTTCATTGTCGTTGAAGTGCATGAACCGCAAAATCTGCTCGTATCGTGCCCTGGACATGGAGGCAGAGAACACGGGCATGTGGTCAATTGGGTGCGTGGACCAATAAGCACGCAATGACGGAAATTTATGTGTGCCCATGTTGAGGGAAAGGCCCAGAAAGGTCTTAAATTCGGAAACCGTAATTGGTTTCCAATTTCTGGCAATTTTAGGCAACTGGGGGTTAGCGGCGATAAATTGACCAGCATATAAATTACTCTGGTCCACAATAGATCTATAGAGATCTTCCGTGAAAAACAGTGAATAAAAATCAATTGGAATAAAATCAGCTGTTTCCACCTGAATACCGGGTTGGGCAGTGAATGGGGGAAGTACGGATTCTGCAGAAGTGGTGGGGACCCAATCAGGATAGGCGAATTCTGCAGGAAGGGCACTATGGGCACGACGGGCCTGCCTTTGTCTTCTTGGTGGCAGCGGGACACTACTTGTGCTTGCCACCTCGCCAGCTTGAACTGCACTTATGGGACTCGCCACGTCACCAAGTGTTACTGCAGTGCTGGATGTAAGTCCAGGCTGTACTAGGCCGCTGGTGCTTGCCAGTTCACCAGAAGGAATAGCAGCGCTAGTACTACTCTGCTCCATGATACGAGAGACCTGCGGTTCTTGCTCCTCAACAACCTCAGAAGATCGGGATCGGGTACACCTGACCTTAGCAGGGACCTCAACTTCGTCGTCAGAGCTATCTGACGTGGGGCCGCTGACGTCACTGTCTTCTACGGGAAGATATTCTGAGCCTGAATCTGACAGATACGTGACCTCCTCTTCACTATCTGTCATGCTCAGAATCTCGTAGGCCTCTTTACTAGTGTACCTTCGTCTTGCCATTTTGGGCTCTAAATTTAGGGGTACACTAGTAAGATTCACAGGAAAAAAAGCACCTGACTGTCGTCAGCAAATATATCAAACGCTACAAAAAAACTGTTAGCGATCGCAGGGATCAGGACTGTCTCTGCGAACGCTGCAGTTATGTGTGTTGTGTTTGGTAAGTGACAGTGATCGATCGATACTGCACTTGGGTGGGCTGGGCTGGGCTGGGCGGAGGGGCTAAACGCAGGCGCTAGCAGGTATCTGGTATGATCCCGCTAACACTGCGTTTTTGGGAACCCTAAACCGCTGGGGATGCTAGTATAGATCTGATCAGATACTATACCACTAAGGGGGGTGTATGCTTTGTGCGTGGGTGTTAGCGTTACTGGCACTAACCTAACACTGCCTGGGGCGACGCAGACCCTCTCTGGCGCTAAAACCTAATTGATCTCACCCGCCGGGCGATCAGGGGGGTTAAACCTTTATTGGGTTATATACGGCGGGTGCCCTGATGCTATAAAAAGCAAACTAATCAACCAGCGTCACCCGTAACCTTTATATGGTGAAAGGGTTAACTAGGGGCAATCAGGGGGTTAAAACCTTTATTAGGTTAAATATGGGGGTACCCGACGCTATATAAAAACCTGACGGGTAACCTAAATAACTAAATAACTTACTGGCTAACCAGTGACACCAGTGACGCTTATACGGCGATCACTGGTGAAAGGGTTAACTCTAGGGGCAATCAGGGGGTTAAAATAATATATGGGGGTACCTGACACTAATAAAAACCTGTGGCGAACCTAAAAAAAAATAACTGCCTGTCTAAAACACCAGCGACACGAATACAGCGATCGGAAAAACAATCGCTTAGTGACGCTGAAGTTAGGGGGTGAAAGGGTTACCTGGGGGGTGATCAAGGGGTTAAACCTTTATTAGGGGGGGGTTAGGGGGCTACCCTGGACCTAAAGGGGCCTAATCCTAACTGCCCTGCAACTTTTTACAATCACAGATGACACTAAATGCAGTGATCAGTAAAATAAATGATCACTGCAATCAGTGACACTGTGATTGGGGGCTTTGGGGTGACCTGGGGGGTGATCTGGGGGGTGATTTGTGTGCCTATGTGTACCTACGTGTCAGTGGACTGTTGGAGCACTAACCTCTGTCTTCTCTCCTCGGCGCCGGGAACGAAAAGACCGCGGCGAGGGAGATGACATCACTTCCTCCAGCCTCTGTTTACATCACATGGCGGAGGAAGCATTTTCATTGGCCGGGAGCGATCGCGAGGGGGGGGGGGGCGGAATCGAGCGGCCGCCCCCTCATGCCTGATCACTCCCGAACACTTAACGGCCGCTCACTGCAGTGAAGGGGGGTCCGGATGGACCCCCCAACTGCACAAAGGCGATCACGTAGATCTACGTGATTCTGCCTGTCGGTGCCATTCTGCCGACGTAAATCGGCGGTGGGCGGTCGTTAAGTGGTTAAGGAACTGATGAAAGGTGAAATTGGGTTGGTTCCTGTAGTTTTCTGCACATTACTGTACTTTGCACCCTTTTATCCAAAAAGGACTTCTACATTGAAATTATACATGAAGATTTATTGTTCCTGCTATAGTTAAAGCTACACCCCAGGATAAAGAAACATTGTCTAAATATAAGAGACGTGTTTTCTTTCTTGAATCTTGCCGTGCTTTGTGTATTTCTTCCAGATCTGTGCAATAATCCTAGGTGAAACTTTGCCTCTGTGCAGGAGTTTCCTGTGATAAAGACCAGTCACTGCTGCTCTCTCTTCTTGTGCAGGGTGACTGGTCTGGTATCCGCCCCCTCCTGTAGTTTTCTGCAGGCAGCCTGTAGTGGGTGGACCTAATGGGTCACTTCCAGAGCTCTGCTCGCTGCACAGGCTAGGTAAAGCACAGTGATGATATCAACATTACTTTTAATAATATTACAAGGTAATATTTGGGTTTGCAAAAGATATTTGGAGCACACAAAGTGGACTGATATCCTTTGTGACTATTGAGAAGTATATTAAAAGCTTATATTTATTATATAAGTATTCTGGAATAATTTTTTAATTAAAAGAATAAACATGTTATACTTACCTGCTCTGTGCAATGATATTGCGCAGAATGGCCCTGATCCTCCTCTTTTGGAGTCCCCCCACTGGCACAATTGGCTGCTCCTCTTCTCTGTCTGCCCCCATAGCAGGGGGCAGACACGTGGGCTCAATTCCGAGCCAGGCTGTGTGCGTCCATTGACACACACACAGTGTGGTTCAGCCCCCCCCCCCTACTCCCTCCTCATAGCCAATGACTCCTGCTGCTGCCTGTGTGAGTAGAAGGAGAGGGGAGCAGTGGCGGCTGGTGCTCAATTTTCTTGGGGGGGGGGCCCCATGGCCTCCCCAGCCAGCCACCCCCAGCCCCTCCAGCCAGTCAGGCGTGGATTAGGGGGGATGGCTTTTTGCAGAAACGCAGGACATTTTTTTAACATGGGCTCCTATGAAACATGTTCACATCAATGCTTTTATGGGCCTCTGCGTTTTTGGAAAGGGTCATGAACTTTTTTTAAAACGCAAAATTGTGTTTTTTTGCTTTTTTTGGTTCAATAGACTTCAATGGAGAAGCTGCAGAAAAGCATGGTGTGCGTTTTACCGCGTTTAAACCATGATTTTGCCACGATTTTCATTTTGCATTTTTAAATCTACCCAACAACAACCCCCCCCCCTCCAAAAAAATGCATTAAAAAAAAAACAAAAAAAAAAAACGCAAATTGCTGCTAAATCGCGGTAAAAAAAACACATGGAAAGCACAGCAAAAAGCACTGCAGAAATGCTCAAAAGCAACATGCATAGAAGTGAATCGAGCCTAATGCCGCGTACACACGACCGTTATTCATGTCATGGAAAAAAACGACGTTTTTTTAGACGTAATTTTTCGTGTTTCCTCTCAAGCCTGCCTTGCATACACACGTTCGTGAAAAAAAATGTTCGAGCAAAGCGCGGTGACGTCCAACACGTACGACGGCACTATAAAGGGGAAGTTCTATTCGAATGGCACCACCCTTTGGGCTGCTTTTGCTGATCCTCGTGTTAATAAAGTTTGGTGAGAGACGATTTGTGCTCTTCAGTCCGTTACAGCGTGACGAATGTGCTATCTCCATTACGAACGCTAGTTTTACCAGAACGAGCGCTCCCGTCTCATCACTTGCTTCTGAGCATGCGCATTTTTTTTCCCCTCGTAAAAGCCTACACACAACCGTTTTTCACGGCGTTAAAAAGAACGACGTGAAAAACGACGAGAAAAAATAGAGCAGGTTCTAATTTTTTTTCGCCCATTTTTCTCATTGAGAAAAATGCTTTGGAGCATACACACCACCGTTTTTCACGACCATTTTCAAAAATGCATGAAAACCGGTCGTGTGTACGCGGCATAAGGCAGTATTAAACCCAAACTCAAATGTTTATTTCTTTGACGCTTACCAGTTTTTAGGCTTTCTTTCTTCTATTTATATTGGTTGATCTAGCCAGTAAGTCTGTTTTTTTCAACAGAACAAGCTCTCTTGCAAATGTATCAGTTAGAAGGGTGAGACAAACCAAGTAGGGGTGCTTACAATGATCAGATTTTTTTAAATAATAATAAAAAAAAAAAAACAGTTTGCTGTATCTGCTTATAAAGTCTTAGCAGGGGTTTGGCTTCAATTTGTTAGTGTACCTAAATCTGCTACTACATCTAACACTCCCCTCCTCCCAGACTGACAATGCTGCTGTCCAAAGGTGCCCCCTGTGCTCCTTTATCCAGTGTAGAGGTGTACTCTATCTAATACAAGGGGTGTATTACAGGCCAGATCACCAGGGGAACAGAAAGAAAAATGCCTCAAAAAAAGAAAACAAATGCAGCCACCACATCTAATGATTGGTAAGCTGCAACCTATTACATTTTTTGGTTTTAAAAATCCCAAATTGTGTATTGCCATTATTTGCACATCCAATCCAGAATGAACTATGCGCTCCATAGCAGGACAGTGGAGCGATATGACGGGGATACGGTGTGGGAAATTCAGGTACAACAGGTGTGACAAGCCACATAGTTTTGTGTATCTGCTGTCACTCCAATGACAGGTGACACCATTCCAATAAACTGATTGCAGACAATATCTATGGCCAGCATGCAGCATGTTTGTATTTGTCATGCTGGGGACTCCTACAATCTAATGTAAGTGATATGTGATACAATTCTACACCCTTCTCCAGATATATTGACAAACATACAAAGCTGGAAGTATACATCTACCAGAGAGATATAGCAAACATTTACAAGTCCCTTATCTATATTATGATACCTATTAACTTCTCCTGTGTGTTAGCAGGAGATAATGATTGCAGGTTACTACCTCGCCCTCCCCAGTCATCTAGAAGGAATGCTGCAGGGGAGGAAAGAACAGTATAGGAGTATAGGCAGAGGGGTACCAATGGCAATGTTCATCTGACAGCCCATTTCATGTGGAGTCACATAAGAGGCTGAGGAGGATCCATAGGTGGAACACCATTTGTATGTATTTCTAGCTGGAAAGCATGCACATGATTGTCAGCCCACTATAGTAGTCAAGTGACTGAAGGTACGCCTTGCATTGCACTCACATTGGCAGTGCCATCCAATGCACCAAGTGCATACACATTGCTTTTGCCATCTGATGCACTCAGATCAGACACATTGGCAGTGCCACCTGATGCACTTAAGACACACACACACACACACACTGATATTGGCTCTGATGCACTCAGAGCACACACATTGACGGTGCCATCTGAATGTTGAGGGCACATTGGCACTGCCATCTGATGCACTCAGAGCACACAAGTTAGCAGTGCCATTGAATGCTCTCAGATCAGAGTCTTAGATGATCATCAGACACATTGGCAGTGCCATCTAATGCACTTTGTGCACAGGCATTGATATTCCCATTTTTATGCACTTAGAACACACATTAATACAGCCATCTGATGCACTTAGAAAAATACATTGGCACTGCCATCAGATGCACTTAGAACACACACTGGCACTGTCATCTGATCTACTTAGTGTAAACACACTTTAATACTGTCATCTGATGGACTTGGAGCACACCCTGGCAGTGCCATCTGATGTTCCTAGTGCACACACATTGATACTGCCATCTGATGCACTTAAAACACACATTAATATCACCATCTGATGCACTTAAAACACACATTAATATCACCATCTGATGCACTTAGAACACACATTGATCTCACCATCTGATGCACTTAGAACACACATTGATCTCACCATCTGATGCACTTAGAACACACATTGATACTGCCATCTGATGCACTTAGAACACACACTGGCAGTGCCATCTGATGCACTTAGAACACACACTGGCAGTGCCATCTGATGCACTTAGTGTACACACACACTGATACTGTCATCTGATGGACTTAGAACACACACTGGCAGTGCCATCTCATGTACTTGATGCTCACACATTGATACTGCCATCGGATGCACTAAGAATACACATTGACAGTACCATCCGATGCACTTAGTACCCACATCGATACTGCCATCTGATGTACTTAAGAGGCACATTGGCAGTGCCCTGCGATGGACTTAGAAGACACATTGGCAGTGCCCTGCGATGGACTTAGAAGACACATTGGCAGTACCCCCTAAGTCTATGAGCCCCAGGAAAACTTTCTCCCGACCAGCGTTGCTGGTGATGAGGGTGCACCCACCTGACAGAGGCTCTGGTGTGTGGGGCTGGCAGCAGGGTGGCGCTCCTGTCCCGGGTGTCGCAGTGTATACTGTGTCCTGCCTCTGTGTATACACAAGTCCTCATGATCCCTGCCCGACCCCTTTTTTCTCCTTGTGTCTTCACTCGGGAGCGATCTCCTCCTCCGACTCTCCTCCTCCTCCTCCTCCTCCTCCGACTCTCCTCCTCCTCCTCCTCCTCCTCCTCCTCCCAGACTGACATCACTGTCCTCTCCCTCCCACTCCATTCTCCAGCCCTGACTCAGAATCCTCCATCGCCCATCCCAGGACACAGGGCCAGGTGTGATGACAGCCGAGTCCTCACTATCACTTATCAATAGGCTGATGATTCATGGGGCCTATCGTGAGAACTTTCTATTCTCAGCAGCAAGTCATGACCTATAATACACTCAGCATCAGGTGACTGCAGGTGCATGGTGTCCACTGTCTACTCAGTGTTGTCATCTATTAGATTGTAAGCTCTTAGGAGCACAGCCCTTTTCAGCTTCTTCTATTGTATTATATTGTAACTGTACTGTCTCCCTTTATATTGTAAGTGCTGTACATTGTAATTCCTGTATAACCACCTCAGCTCACTTCACTTTAGTGTTACCCCCTTTCATGGAACGCTGCAACCAATCGAAATTTGTCTCCCCCCCCCCCCCCCCATACAAATAGAGATTTCTTTTGGTGGTATTTGATCACTTCTGGGCTTATTATTTTTTATTATATAAACAAAAACTTTTGGGAAAAAAATAAATAAATAAATATATATATATATATATATATATATTTTACTTTCTGCTATAAAACATATCCCATAAAAATAAATTAAATCTCTTAATACATTTTGGCCAAATGTATTCTGTTACATGTCTTTGGTTAAATAAAAAAAACTAAAAAACTAAAAGTGTAAATTGATTGGTTTGTGTGAAAGTTATAGCGTCTACAAACTATGGGATATATACTGGAATTTTATTTTATTTTAATATACTAGTAATGGCGGTGATCAGCGACTTATAATAAATATTACTGCAATAGTGCGGTGGGCACTAACTAACTAACTAACCATAGGGGAACTAACTGCCACCAGTGGCGGTGTCTCCATAGTGGGTGCAGGAGCGCCGCCCCCTCTCGATCCTGCGCCCGTCACTCACAACAATACATAGGTTCATGCATTGCATGAACCTATGTATTGTCACCGCCGCTGCCGCCCACTATTCAGATGGCCGGCCCCCTGTTGAGCGCCGGCCATCTGAATAACAGCAGCTAGTTGGTGTTTGGAAGTGCCTATCAGAGCCAGCAGGCTCTGATAGGCTTCCCGATTACAGCCTGAGGGCTGTAATCGGCTTCCAAATAGCTAACCAGAGGACGCACGGGGGGTGCGTTCCCTGGTTAACACTGACAGGCAAATCAACCAATCAGGTTCACCGGGTCTGGTTACCGGTAACCTGATTGGCTGAAGCGACATCGAGGACGGAAGAAGGACGCCGCTGATCCAAGGAAGGTAAGTGCATGGCTGGGGGGAAACTGTCTGCATTTGGGGACGAACTGGCTGTATATTGGGACAAACTGGCTGTATTTGGGGGGAAACTGTCTGTATTTGGGGGGAAACTGTCTGCATTTGGGGACAAACTGGCTGCATTTGGGGACAAACTGGCTGCATTTGGGGGAAACTGGCTGTATTTGGGGGGAAACTGGCTGCATTTGAGGGGGCAAACTGGTGGCGTTTGGGCACAGTGGCTGTGTTTAATAGGCACAGTGGCGGAAATTGATGGGTTTTTTTTTTTCAATTTGTTTGCGCCCCCCCTAAAATTTTGAGCACAAGGCCGCCACTGACTTCCACTGACATCACCAGTGACAAAAATTACAGTGATCTGTGCTAATAATATACACTGTCACTGTACTGACACTGGGAAGTAAGGGGTTAACATATAGGGCGATCAAAGGATTCCATATGTGCCTAATAAGTGTTTATGTGTGTACTGTGTGCTGTTTTTACTGGGGATCTAGTTGTTTTCAATCCCTGTTTAGTAGGGAATAAACAAACAACGAGATCCCCTGTCACTGAATACACCTCTGTGTTGTTTGTATTCACAGAGCTGTGTTTGGGAAAGCTCAGAGCCGATCACCAGAAGCCAGCGGTCAATCATTGATTGACGAATCACAGTACAGCCGGGTGGGCAGGCGTGCATACCCCCTACCTGGACATGCAGGGATCACACACACACACACACATATATATATATATATATATATATATATATATATATATATATACGTAATTATGCAAAGCCAGCCCCTACTGTAGCGGTAAAGATACAGTGCGTAGTCAGGAAGTGGATAATAAAAATATAGGGACATTAAAGTTGTTCTAAAGGCATTATTTTTTTTCTACCTTAATGCATTGAAGGCATTAAGCTAAAAAACCTTCTGGGTGCAGCCCCCCCAGTTTCCTCTTATACTTACCTGAGCCTCATCTGAATCCAGTGATGTGCATGAGAGCAGCGGCTCTCCCAGGTCTTTCTCCCCCTCATTGGCTCACACAGCAATGGGAGCAGTTGGCTCCTGCTGCTGTCAATTACAGCCAGTGAGCCAATGAGGAGAGAGCAGGGCCAAGCCATGCTCTGTGTATGTAAATTGACAATGTCCATTCACAGGTGCATGGCGCGGGAGCGAGCCTGCTCAAATGCCTCCATAGCAAAAGAGTTGCTATTAGGGGCACCCAGAAGGGGGGAGGAGCCAGGTCCCCCAGCGGGGGACCCAAAAAGAAGAGGAGTTGGGGTGCTCTGTGCAAAACCATTGCACAGAGCAGGTAAGTATAAAATGTTTTTTTTTTTTTTTTTAATTTACAACCTTTAGAATCACTTTAAATCTGATTAGGTGCTTGGGTGGACATACCATTATGGGGCTGCACAGGGTCCCGCATTTATGATAGAGGTAGGTCAGGCAGGTGCCAGGAACCCTTCTATTGTTATGTGGGATCTGTTCGGCCTCGTACACACGGCCGAGATTCTCGTTGAAAAAAACATGTCGTTTTTTTCGACGAGATTCTTGGACAAGAAACTTGTCCCGGCCGAGTGTACACACGCTCGTTTCAAAGAACCCGCGGTTCTTTGAAAGGAGCGTACGCGGTGACGTCATCGACTACGTCGAGCATGCGCTCGTCACATTCGATGCCGTCGCCGCCATCTTGGTATACCCTACGTATGCCTAGGAAGCTACCGCGCATGCGTCTAATTCATTTCGAACATGCGCGGGCTTCCGGGAGGACAGGTAAGTGTACACACACTCACTTTTCTCGTCGAGAAACATGCCGACGAGAATCTCGACGAGAAAATAGAGAGCAGGTTCTCTATTTTCTCGTCGAGGTTTCTTGTCGGTTTTCTCGACGAGAAACCCGATAGCCGCGTATACACGACCGATTTACTCGGCAAGACCTCTCTGCCAGCAAGTTTCTTGCTGGTTCTTGCCGAGAAAATCGGTCGTGTGTACGAGGCCTTACTTTCTAGTACAGATAAGTAGGAGATGATCTTTGTGATGTCACAAGCGGTTTACTGGTTTGTAAAAAACAACTGGTTTTGGGCAGTGAGCACTGTCATCACTCGGTACCTGAGCAGAATTCTCCCAGTTACTTTTCAGTTGCAAGCATGGGTGGATGTACCATTGGTGACTCGTCAGTAGAGTTGGGCAAACAGTACAAGCTGAGAAAAAGTTTGGCCCAAACATCGCCTGTTCGCCCGCTCGGCGAACACCCAAATATGCGGGGTGCTCGGGGGGTGTTCACCCACTTTGCTCCCCACAATTCACTGCGCCCTGCACAGTGCATTCTAAGCCCTGTTTGGGCAAAGCTTTGCCCAATCAAGGAAACTGTAAATAGCTGGCCAGGGGAAAAAAATGGCAGGGGGGTAACCCCCAAAATCCCGGCCCCCCTCTGTGTGAATGAGTATGGGGTATATTGTACCCCTACCTGTTCCCTAAAAAAGTGTCAAAAATAAAGACAAGAGGCAGTTTTTGACAACTCTTTTATTAACCACTTCGCGGCCGGGCCATCATGAAAAGACGGCCGCATTGCGGCGCTCAATTGCCGGGAGGGCGTCCATGGACGTCCTCCTGTTTACTTCCGCGATGCGGCGCGCATCGCGGAAGAGCTGTGCCCGCCGTGTCACGCGGGTGCCGATGCACGTGCCTGGCGGCCGCGATGTCCGCCAGGTACCTGCGATCGGCTGTCACAGCCAGGAACGTGGATCTCTGTGTGTAAACACAGAGATCCACGTCCTGTCAGGGAGAGGAGACCGATGGTGTGTCCCTTGTACATAGGGACAACCATCGGTCACCTCCCCCAGTCTGTCTCCTCCCCCCACAGTAGTAATCACCTAGCAGGGAACATATTAACCCCTTGATCGCCCCCTAGTGTTAACCCCTTCCATGCCAGTCACATTTATACAGTAATCCGTGCATATTTATAGCACTGTTCGCTGTATAAATGTGAATGGTCCCAAAAATGTGTCAAAGGTGTCCGATGTGTACGCCATAATGTCGCAGTCACAATAAAAATCGCAGATCGCCGCCATTACTAGTAAAAAAAAAAAAAAATGTCATAATTCTATCCCCTATTTTGTAGGCGCCATAACTGTTGCGCAAACCAATCACTATACACTTATTGCGATTTTTTTTTTTTTTTACCTAAAATATGTAGAAGAATACGTATTGGCCTAAACTGAGAAAAAAAAAGTTTTTTTAAAAAAAAATGGCATATTTCTTATAGCAAAAAGTAAAAAATATTGTGTTTTTTTCAAAATTGTTGCTCTTTTTTTGTTTATAGCGCAAAAAATAAAAATCGCAGAAATGATCAAATACCACCAAAAGAAAGCTCTATTTGTGGGAAAAAAAGGACGTCAATTTTGTTTGGGAGCCACGTCGCACGACCGCGCAATTGTCATTCAAAGCGTGAGTGCTGAAAGCTGAAATTTCGCCTGGGCAGGAAGGGGGTTATGTGCCCAGTAAGCAAGTGGTTAAAAAAATAAGAAAACAATGTCCCCCGACCCAGCATGCACCGGTCGTGACATCACAAGGGGGGCGGTGCCACCAGGTTATGTCACCAGGTGGACACGCCCCTTACCTATTTAAGGACTGTCAAATGGCAGAGCAGGTGTTTGGTGGTTAGCCTTCGTCGTGGGTGGATAATTTTCTTTTCAGGTCCGAGGGTGCGGCGGGCATCGTGATTGACGATGGATATGGGGAGTTGTTTTTTTATTTTTTTATTAAAGGAATTGTAAAAACTGTCTCCTGTCTTTATTTATTTTTGGTGAATGGGTTGGGGTACAATGTACGCCATACTTATTCATATGGGGTACAGATCACCCCCCTCCCCATGGTGAGGGCATGTGGCCTTATATGGTTCAGGAGGGGGGAGGGGGCGCTCGCTCGTCCCCCCCTTTCCTGGCCTGTTTGGAAAAGGGTCTGGTAGAGACTTTGTGGGAGACCCCATGCTGTTTTTTGTTTTTTTGGAATGGGGTTCCTCTAAAAAAACATATGAGACCCATTTTTTTTTTTTTTTTTGTATTGCCGGAAATCGTATTGTATTGCCGGCAATTTAAATGTCATTTTTTTAAAATAAATGTCAGTTTTGCTGCAGCAGGTTCTATATACGGTACAGATGTGCCACTTTACAGGAAGACTAAGGGGACCCCCAGGCACTGTATTTAAAGGAATTTTTTATGTTTATTGTTTCACTTTAAGCACCATTAAAATCACTGCTCCTGTAAAAACTATCTTTTTTAAAAACAATTTTTCCATTGATACCCGGGCCCCCATACCCTTTTTATGAAAAATAACTTGCATATAAGCCTTCAAAATGGGGACTTTTGATTTTTCAAAATTGGGTCTCAAAGACTTTAATAGGGTTCGGGGTTCGGGTCCAAACTTTTGCGATGTCCGAGAGTTCTGTTGCGAACCGAACTGGGGGGGGGGTGTTTGACCCAACTTCACTCTTCTGCTGCAGAAATACTTTCTGAGATTTAGGGCCAGTTCACACCATAGAAACGCAATCCGGATGCGTTCCAGGTGCTTTTTTGCATGCGCGTTTTTGATGCGTTCCAGTGCGTTTCTGGTACGTTTTTAATGCAGTCCAGTGCTTTTTTTCACCCCTCTTTTTTATTAACCTTAGATAAGGCCAAGTGTGTTCCAGTGCGTTGTTGGTGCATTTAGGTGCGTTCCGGTGTGTTTTTGATGCGTTTTACAGCGTTCCAGTCCAGTGCAGGTAAAATGCAGCATGTTCTACTTTTTTTTCTGGAACTGGAACGCACTGGAACTGCAAGCACTGGTGTGAACTATGCCATTGAAAACCATATAACCAACTTTCCATGCGTTTTTGATGCAGAAAAAAAAAACGCACTGGACTGCATGTGGTGTGAACTGGCCCTTAGGGATCCATTAAAGTGATATTAAAGTCTTGTTTTTTGTTTTTTTTTTCTTAAAGTGATTGTAAAGTCTTGTTTTTTTTTTTCTATTAAAATAACAAACATGTTATATTAACCTGCTCTGTGTAGTGGATTTGCACAGGGCAGCCCAGATCCTCCTCTTCTTGGGTCCCTGGCTGGACCTCCTGGCCCCTCCTTTTTTTTTGAGTGTCCCCACAGCAAGAAGCTTGTTATAGGGGCATCCGAGCCGAGCTGCAGCTCCGTGTGTCCATTCAGACACGGAGCCGCGGCCTGGCCCTGCCCCCCTCTCTCCTGATTGGCTAACTGAGTTTGACCGCAGCAAGAGCCAATGGCACCAATCGGGAGGAAGAGTCCTGGATGTCTGATTCACTCGTGGACATCGCTGGATAGAGAGGGGGATCAGGTAAGTATTAAGCGGGCTGAGGAGGGAGATTCACCCTCACTATTTGTCCTGGTGATTGTTATCTCCGAGAGTGAATGTGAAAGAAAATCCCACGTTTTGGGTTTTCATAAGCCCAGGAATAGATGGAAAATTAGGACACTAGTTCGATGACAACCAGGTATTCCCACACTTTGGAAGGATTTCATCTCACTTCCTGTTTTGGCACAGGAAATGAAGGGAAATCTCCCCAGTGACAAAAAAAAAAAAAAACACACACTGGTTATGACTCCTTTATTTCATCCTATATGGAAAAAAAAAGTTTTGCTTTTAGTTGAAGTTTAATGATAAAACAGTTTATTTAGAGGGCATACAGTATCAGGAGTAAAGCTGCTAATAGGTCCACTATTGTTCAAACTAAGATGTGGGCAGTTTTAATGCTAGGACATCATTTTCTGAAATATTTTCCTGGTGCCTAAAATCTCTGGAGGTTGTCCAGTATGCAGTTGCTGTGCCTCCAACCAGGTGGCTGGATGTCAAATGGCTTTGTTCTTTAGGTGGTTTCTTTGTTTTTATATTGGCTTTTAAACTATGCATGCCTATTGTCCAAGATAACAGATTGCTCTGTTTACTTTTACTTCTGCTCTTTAAATTTGTCATTGACTTCCTATTGTATTGTAATTTTACATATTTTATTTATAGAAACTGTAAATAACAATTGCTTGTCTGCCTGAATCACCCGGAATGGATGCTGTTACAACCATTTTAAATGACTTGGTTATTGCAATTATATTTCCTATCCTTAGGTATAAACTATAGAATGATACATTTAGGGCTTCTGTTTAGTCAAATAATTTTATGGATTTAAAGCTTTATAGCACTTAAAGTATTTTCACTTTAAAAGAGATATGGGTGGTTGGTCTTAAAGTGCTATTAAACCCAGGAGCCTGCATTCACTATATCTGGTCTCCCACAGTACATGGAAATGCAATCATGTTAGTAAATATAAACTGCTAAATACCTTTTCTTATCAGCAGTATATAGCAGTCTTGTGACTTCTATCAGCGTCTAGTTAAAGCTTGTAGGAGGAGTTTTCATTTTACTCTGACTGTCCTATGAGGCTGCATGACCCCTGATCCACTGTCTGGACAGTGCTGATTGGCTCTGTGCTGATCACATGCACCCTCCTAAGAAAAAAAAACTCTCTAGCAATACACACTAAACTGAGCATGTGCAGAGTGCCTCCAAGGCTCTGTACTATCAGGAGATAGATTGGGGACTGTGGAAGAAGGGCAGGATACAAGAAGACGGGATCAAACAGCCTTTTTACACAATGCGCAGGATTAACCCCTTAGGTTCCACAGTGAGTATAACAAGCCTGCTTTACTGCATATACAGACTGCTTTTACTGCTGTGGGTTTAGTAACACTTTAACCACTTCCCGCGCAACGACATCATATGACATTGTGGACTTTGAGCGGTGATATCTGAATGATGCCTGCAGCTACAGGCATCATTCATATATCTTATTTTACAGCTGGCGATTCCCTTCAGCCACTTGATTGTTCTTACAGGCAGCGGGAGGGGACGCCGCCCTCCGGTGCTTCTCCTGATTTGCCTGTACGATCGGCGAGAGGGAGAAGGAATCGGTCCATACTGGAAGTTTACCATAGAAATCACGGTGGGTCAGATGGCCCCCGGACTTCTCTATGATCTTTCGGAGGCCAGGCGCAATGTTATGATTTCACGCACAGCTTCTGCGTTTGAATAAATTCCGCCGCCTCGGCTGGAAAGCCAGGATCATTTTTTTTTTTTTTTTTCAGGCTTCCCAGCCTAGAGGCGAGATCTGGGGGCTTATTGACCCCAGATCTCGCTGTAAAGAGGACCTGTCACGCACTATTTCTAATAAAAGGGATGTTTACATTCCTTGTAATTAGAGCTGCATGATTCTGACTAAAATTATTATTTTTTTGCTTAGAATAAAGATCAAGACTCTCGCGGTGTAACATCTTTCACAATATGCAAAAAAATTGGGCTAACTTAACTGTTTTTTTTTATGCATGAAACTTTTTTTCCCCCAAAAAAACACGTTTGAAAATTACTGCGCAAATACTGCGCGAGATAAAAAGTTGCAACAACCACCATTTTAATCCCTAGGGTCTCTTTTATAAAAACATATATACTGTTTGTGGCAAAAAAATTATGATTTTTACATGTAGGAGCGAAGTGTCAGAATTTGCCTGGGTAACAAGTGGTTAAAGCGAAGCTCCACCCTAAAGTGGAACTTCCGCTCATCCGAACCCTCCCCCCCCTCCGGTGTCACATTTGGCACCTTTCAGGGGGGAGGGGGGTGCAGATACCTGTCTAAGACATTTGCACCCACTTCCGGGAGTCCTCTCTGTGGGAAATCTGCGGGTAGTACGTCACTTCGCAGAATACCCGTTGTGTTCTGGGAAACACTCGGCTCCCAGAACACAACGGGGACCAGTTGACTCGAATACGCGCATGCGCCGTAGGGAACCGGGCTGTGAAGCCGCAAGGCTTCGCTTCCTGGTTCCCTCACCGAGGATGGCGGGGGGGCAGCAGAGTGACGAGTGATTGCTCATCTTCTGCTGCTGACATCGCTGGACTCCAGGACAGGTAAGTGTCCTAATATTAAAAGTCAGCAGCTGCAGTATTTGTAGCTGCTGGCTTTTAATATTTTTTTTTCGGCGCGAGCTCCGCTTTAAGCTGGCTATAGATGGATCTTTTTTTTTTTTTTTTTTTTTTAGCGTAGTCCTCCATCCACACAATCAAGATGACACATTATATTCCAACAGCGAGAACTCTCCACTGTCAAAAAACACTGATCAGTGAGTGGCTACAGCCACCGAACGAGAAAGATTTTCCAACTAGCCCATTCATCAGAAGTTGATCATTAGATTGACTTCTGCAGATTGGAAACAGCCATGCATGGATCTAATCTCGTCCTGCTAAACCACGGCCAGCTTTAGGCTAAATAAAAGCTCTCCAGCACAGGATAGGACAATATTCAAATAGCAACTCATGACTAGGGTAGCTAAGAGCTAACCACCCAACTTACCCATTACCTTCTCCTTGCGACCCCTGTAATCCCTTACCTTTACATAAAAAAACACACAACACCTGGGGTGGGGTAAAATGGCCAAAAATTGCCTTTTATTAACAACACAACTTTATTTACCATAACCAACATAATATTTAAATGACCAAAACCAGATATAATGATTTTGAGGTCCTTGACGGTACCAATATACCCATACCCTTTTATTGTGTCAGAGGCACCAGCTAGCTGAGTTGCCACCCCAGCCGCGACCTATTGACTCAGGGCCTAAACCCAGCTGGCCTCAGCCACCCCCTATGTGAATTGGTAACGGGGAACATTGTACCCCTACCATTTCACAGAAAAAAAAAAGTCAAAATGTTAAAAACCACAGGAGACAGTTTGGGAAAAGTCCTTTATTAACTACTTCCCACCCGACCACTGTACATATACGGCCAGGTGGGCACTCTGTCCTTCTGAGTGGATGTTCAGGAACGTCCCTCAGAAGGAGGGGGATTGCGCGCGCGCGTTCCCGCGCAGCGGCGCGATCCTGATGCACTCGTGTCACCTGGACACAGCGCATCTCGATTCGGCAGGAGGGCTCTGTGATTGGCCCTCCTGATCACATGACGGCCGTGTCCAATCACAGCCGTCATGTGATGTAAACAGAGAGCCGGTTGCTAGGCAACCAGCTCTCCTCTCCTCACACAGAAGTCGTCGGTGAGGAGAGGAGAGCGGATCGCTGCAGCTGGCTGGTGATCAGTGAGTATGAGCTGTTTTTTTCAGCTTTTTACTCACTGATCACCAGCCTAGTGTCCCACACAGTCTAAAACACAGAAAGTAAACATACATGTCCCCAAAATACATGTCCCCACTAGGGATGAGCTTCGTGTTCGAGTCGAACATACGTTCGACTCGAACATTGGCTGTTCGATCGTTCGACGAAGATCGAACGATTTGGGCCGTTCGCGCCAAATTCGAGTGACGCGAACGGCCCACAATGCACTACGCCATCGCAGTGTCATCCAGGCGCTGTGATTGGCCAAGCATGCACTGTGACCCCGCATGCTTGGCCAATCACAGCGCCGGCAGCGAGGAGAGCAATGATTGGCCACAGGCAGGATGCCTGTGGCCAATTATTGCTGAGGGTGTTTAGTACACGCCCCACACTATAAAAGGCCGCCAGCACGGCGGCCTAGTGTAGTGTGTTCCGGAGCAGGGATAGAGTAGCATAGGCAGGGACAGTGACTGTTATTTCTTTCTTGCTTAACCTGGATTCCTTTAGTTTAGGGAAAGAGAAGGATAGGTAGGGAGAGTGTCAGTGTGTTTTGTGCTTCTGCTATAGTGTGCTTAAAAAAAACATTTATTCTAGGGACAGAAAACTCTAGGTAGGGACAGTGTCAGTTTCTTTCACTCTGCAAGTCCTTGTTTCCAGGGACCTGTAAGGACAGTGAGTTAATTGTCCTTGTGCTATATTGTGCTTAAAAAAAACATTTATTCTAGGGACAGAAAACTCTAGGTAGGGACAGTGTCAGTTTCTTTCACTCTGCAAGTCCTTGTTTCCAGGGACCTGTAAGGACAGTGAGTTAATTGTCCTTGTGCTATATTGTGCTTAAAAAAAACATTTATTCTAGGGACAGAAAACTCTAGGTAGGGACAGTGTCAGTTTCTTTCACTCTGCAAGTCCTTGTTTCCAGGGACCTGTAAGGACAGTGAGTTAATTGTCCTTGTGCTATATTGTGATTAAAAAAAACATTTATTCTAGGGACAGAAAACTCTAGGTAGGGACAGTGTCAGTTTCTTTCACTCTGCAAGTCCTTGTTTCCAGGGACCTGTAAGGACAGTGAGTTAATTTTCCTTGTGCTATATTGTGATTAAAAAAAACATTTTTTCTAGGGACAGAAAACTGTAGGTAGGGAGAGTGTTTTTTTTCTTTCACTCTGCAAGTCCTTGTTTCCAGGGACCTGTAAGGACAGTGAGTTAATTGTCCTTGTGCTATATTGTGCTTAAAAAAAACATTTATTCTAGGGACAGAAAACTCTAGGTAGGGACAGTGTCAGTTTCTTTCACTCTGCAAGTCCTTGTTTCCAGGGACCTGTAAGGACAGTGAGTTAATTGTCCTTGTGCTATATTGTGCTTAAAAAAAACATTTATTCTAGGGACAGAAAACTCTAGGTAGGGACAGTGTCAGTTTCTTTCACTCTGCAAGTCCTTGTTTCCAGGGACCTGTAAGGACAGTGAGTTAATTGTCCTTGTGCTATATTGTGATTAAAAAAAACATTTATTCTAGGGACAGAAAACTCTAGGTAGGGACAGTGTCAGTTTCTTTCACTCTGCAAGTCCTTGTTTCCAGGGACCTGTAAGGACAGTGAGTTAATTTTCCTTGTGCTATATTGTGATTAAAAAAAACATTTTTTCTAGGGACAGAAAACTGTAGGTAGGGAGAGTGTTTTTTTTCTTTCACTCTGCAAGTCCTTGTTTCCAGGGACCTGTAAGGACAGTGAGTTAATTGTCCTTGTGCTATATTGTGCTTAAAAAAAACATTTATTCTAGGGACAGAAAACTCTAGGTAGGGACAGTGTCAGTTTCTTTCACTCTGCAAGTCCTTGTTTCCAGGGACCTGTAAGGACAGTGAGTTAATTGTCCTTGTGCTATATTGTGATTAAAAAAAACATTTATTCTAGGGACAGAAAACTCTAGGTAGGGACAGTGTCAGTTTCTTTCACTCTGCAAGTCCTTGTTTCCAGGGACCTGTAAGGACAGTGAGTTAATTGTCCTTGTGCTATATTGTGATTAAAAAAAACATTTTTTCTAGGGACAGAAAACTGTAGGTAGGGAGAGTGTTTTTTTTCTTTCACTCTGCAAGTCCTTGTTTCCAGGGACCTGTAAGGACAGTGAGTTAATTGTCCTTGTGCTATATTGTGCTTAAAAAAAACATTTATTCTAGGGACAGAAAACTCTAGGTAGGGACAGTGTCAGTTTCTTTCACTCTGCAAGTCCTTGTTTCCAGGGACCTGTAAGGACAGTGAGTTAATTGTCCTTGTGCTATATTGTGATTAAAAAAAACATTTATTCTAGGGACAGAAAACTCTAGGTAGGGACAGTGTCAGTTTCTTTCACTCTGCAAGTCCTTGTTTCCAGGGACCTGTAAGGACAGTGAGTTAATTGTCCTTGTGCTATATTGTGCTTAAAAAAAACATTTTTTCTAGGGACAGAAAACTGTAGGTAGGGAGAGTGTTTTTTTTTTTTCACTCTGCAAGTCCTTGTTTCCAGGGACCTGTAAGGACAGTGAGTTAATTGTCCTTGTGCTATATTGTGCTTAAAAAAAACATTTATTCTAGGGACAGAAAACTCTAGGTAGGGACAGTGTCAGTTTCTTTCACTCTGCAAGTCCTTGTTTCCAGGGACCTGTAAGGACAGTGAGTTAATTTTCCTTGTGCTATATTGTGATTAAAAAAAACATTTTTTCTAGGGACAGAAAACTGTAGGTAGGGAGAGTGTTTTTTTTCTTTCACTCTGCAAGTCCTTGTTTCCAGGGACCTGTAAGGACAGTGAGTTAATTGTCCTTGTGCTATATTGTGCTTAAAAAAAACATTTATTCTAGGGACAGAAAACTCTAGGTAGGGACAGTGTCAGTTTCTTTCACTCTGCAAGTCCTTGTTTCCAGGGACCTGTAAGGACAGTGAGTTAATTTTCCTTGTGCTATATTGTGATTAAAAAAAACATTTTTTCTAGGGACAGAAAACTGTAGGTAGGGAGAGTGTTTTTTTTCTTTCACTCTGCAAGTCCTTGTTTCCAGGGACCTGTAAGGACAGTGAGTTAATTTTCCTTGTGCTATATTGTGATTAAAAAAAACATTTTTTCTAGGGACAGAAAACTGTAGGTAGGGAGAGTGTTTTTTTTCTTTCACTCTGCAAGTCCTTGTTTCCAGGGACCTGTAAGGACAGTGAGTTAATTTTCCTTGTGCTATATTGTGATTAAAAAAAACATTTTTTCTAGGGACAGAAAACTGTAGGTAGGGAGAGTGTTTTTTTTCTTTCACTCTGCAAGTCCTTGTTTCCAGGGACCTGTAAGGACAGTGAGTTAATTTTCCTTGTGCTATATTGTGATTAAAAAAAACATTTTTTCTAGGGACAGAAAACTGTAGGTAGGGAGAGTGTTTTTTTTCTTTCACTCTGCAAGTCCTTGTTTCCAGGGACCTGTAAGGACAGTGAGTTAATTGTCCTTGTGCTATATTGTGCTTAAAAAAAACATTTATTCTAGGGACAGAAAACTCTAGGTAGGGACAGTGTCAGTTTCTTTCACTCTGCAAGTCCTTGTTTCCAGGGACCTGTAAGGACAGTGAGTTAATTTTCCTTGTGCTATATTGTGATTAAAAAAAACATTTATTCTAGGGACAGAAAACTCTAGGTAGGGACAGTGTCAGTTTCTTTCACTCTGCAAGTCCTTGTTTCCAGGGACCTGTAAGGACAGTGAGTTAATTTTCCTTGTGCTATATTGTGATTAAAAAAAACATTTTTTCTAGGGACAGAAAACTGTAGGTAGGGAGAGTGTTTTTTTTCTTTCACTCTGCAAGTCCTTGTTTCCAGGGACCTGTAAGGACAGTGAGTTAATTGTCCTTGTGCTATATTGTGCTTAAAAAAAACATTTATTCTAGGGACAGAAAACTCTAGGTAGGGACAGTGTCAGTTTCTTTCACTCTGCAAGTCCTTGTTTCCAGGGACCTGTAAGGACAGTGAGTTAATTTTCCTTGTGCTATATTGTGATTAAAAAAAACATTTTTTCTAGGGACAGAAAACTGTAGGTAGGGAGAGTGTTTTTTTTCTTTCACTCTGCAAGTCCTTGTTTCCAGGGACCTGTAAGGACAGTGAGTTAATTTTACTTGTGCTATATTGTGCTTAAAAAAAACATTTTTTCTAGGGACAGAAAACTGTAGGTAGGGAGAGTGTTTTTTTTCTTTCACTCTGCAAGTCCTTGTTTCCAGGGACCTGTAAGGACAGTGAGTTAATTGTCCTTGTGCTATATTGTGCTTAAAAAAAACATTTTTTCTAGGGACAGAAAACTCTAGGTAGGGACAGTGTCAGTTTCTTTCACTCTGCAAGTCCTTGTTTCCAGGGACCTGGAGAGACATTGAGTGAATTGTCCTTGTGCTATATTGTGATTAAAAAAAACATTTATTCTAGGGACAGAAAACTCTAGGTAGGGACAGTGTCAGTTTCTTTCACTCTGCAAGTCCTTGTTTCCAGGGACCTGTAAGGACAGTGAGTTAATTTTCCTTGTGCTATATTGTGATTAAAAAAAACATTTATTCTAGGGACAGAAAACTCTAGGTAGGGACAGTGTCAGTTTCTTTCACTGTGAAAGTCCTTGTTTCAAGGGACAGAGAAGGACACCTGAAGGTAGCCCTTATTGCTTTTTTCCCATCTCCCTGCAGGCCATCTATTAGAATGTCTGGAAGGCAAACAAGGAGAGGCAGACAGTCAGGAGGCAATAAAAGAGGGCAAGCAGGCTCTGTGTCTGGGGGCAACAGTGCTGGTCGTGGACGCGGTGCATTGTCATCAGCACATGGCCATGGGACACGCTTGTCCTTCTTTTCGGCAGCTGGACATGTTGAGCCACATCATGCCGAAGACTTGGTAGAGTGGATGACCAAGCCCTCCTCCTCCTCCTCATCCTCTCTCACCCAGGCTCAGGGTACTGGAAAAGCAGCTGCCAAAGCGTCGTCTTCCCTGGTATCAATGTCAGACAAATCATCAGTCACTCCTTCCCTAGACCCACCATGTCCTCCTCCTGAGGAGTCCCCCGAACTGTTTCAGCACAGTGTTGGGTACATGCTCCAGGAGGATGCCCAGCGTTTCGAAGGGTCTGATGATGAAACCCAGCTAGAGGAAGGCAGTAGCGTGAGAGCAGACAGAGGGGATGCTCAAGAAGGACACCAATCTGGCAGTCATGTTCCAGCAGCTGCAGCATACTGCCAGATTGGCTCCAGTGATGAGGAGGGAGGGGATGATGAGGTCAATGACTCCACGTGGGTGCCTAATAGGAGAGAGGAGGAGGAGGAGGATGAGGAGGAGGCACATCTCCAACGAGGCAGGATGCCCTTTGGTGGCCAGCGTAAGGGCAGTACACCGACGGAATCACACCGCAGAGCTCCGCCTGTGCAGGGCGCTGCCTCTGCCCGTCATTCAAAAAGTTCTTTGGTGTGGGCCTTTTTTGAGGCTAGTGCATCAGATCGCACAGCTGCTGTTTGCAACATATGTCTCAAGCGTATATCGCGTGGCCAAAACATCAGCCGCTTGGGTACCACATGCCTGACCAGACATATGTTGACCTGCCATGCAGCTCGTTGGCAAGCCTACCTCAAAGACCCACACCAAAGAACCAAGCGGACCTCTCCTTGCACCGCATCAGCTGGGATCTCCAACCCCACTATAACTTCAGTCCTCTCTGAAACATGCACTGAGAGGAATGAAGGTGTAGAATTAGGTGTGTCACAGCCAAGTACTTGCGCCCACTCTGCTAGCAGTACACCGACGTCCGATTCTAGCAGGCAAATTTCCCTGCCCCAGCTGCTGGACCGTCGAAAGAAGTTCACTCCCAGCCATCCACATGCCCAGCGGTTGAATGCTAGCTTGGCTAAATTGCTAGCGCTTCAACTGCTGCCTTTTCAGTTGGTAGACTCGGCCCCCTTCCGTGAGTTTGTGCAATGTGCGGTTCCTCAGTGGCAGGTTCCCAAACGCCACTTTTTCTCACGGAAGGCTATTCCGGCTCTCTACCGGCATGTGGAAGGCAATGTCTTGGCCTCGCTGGACAGGGCGGTCAGCGGTAAGGTGCATATTACCGCTGACTCATGGTCCAGCAGGCATGGACAGGGACGTTACCTTTCTTTCACGGCCCATTGGGTCACTCTTTTGGCAGCTGGGAAGGATTCAGGACAAGGTGCAGTAGTGTTGGAGGTTGTCCCACCGCCACGCCTCCAAAATGCTACTACTGGTTGTGACACACCTCTCTCCTCCACCCCCTCCTCTTCTTCTTCCTCCATGGCCTCTTCCTGTGGTTTGTCCTATGAACCAGCGGTGCTCCGTAGCCGTTCACGGGGCTACGCAAGTACGCAGGCAAAAAGATGCCATGCCGTGCTTGCGCTGGTGTGTTTGGGGGACAGAAGCCACACTGGGGCAGAGGTCCTGTCTGCTCTGCAGGGCCAGGCCGAGAGGTGGTTGACGCCACGCCAGCTTAAGCCAGGAATGGTGGTTTGCGACAATGGCACCAACCTCCTCTCCGCCCTCCGACAGGGACAACTGACCCATGTGCCCTGTGTGGCTCACGTCCTTAACCTGGTGGTGCAGCGCTTCTTGGGCAGGTACCCGGGCTTACAGGATGTCCTGAGGCAGGCCAGGAAAGTCTGTGTGCATTTCCGCAGATCTTATAATGCCAGTGCTCGCCTGGCTGAGCTGCAAAAGGAGTTGAACCTGCCCAAGAACCGCCTTATATGTGACATGCCCACCAGGTGGAACTCAACGTTGGCCATGCTGCAGCGGCTGCACACGCAGCAGAGGGCCATCAATGAGTACCTGTGCGACTACGGCACCAGGACAGGGTCAGGGGAGCTTGGTTTTTTTTCTCCACGCCAGTGGGGCATGATCAGGGATGCATGCACTGTCCTGGCACCATTTGAGGAGGCCACGAGGATGGTGAGCAGTGACAGTGCATGCATCAGTGACACTGTACCTCTTGTCCACCTGTTGGAGCACACGCTGCGTGGAATAATGGACAGGGCACTTGAGGCAGAACAGAGGCAGGAAGAGGAGGACTTCCTTGCCTCTCAAGGCCCCCTTTACCCAGACAGTGTTCCTTCTGTCCCACCCATCGCACAGGAAGAGGAGGAGGAGGAGGAGGAGGAGGAGGAGGAGGATTGTGTCAGCATGGAGGTGGAGGCTGGCACTCAGCATCATCAGCAGCAGTCTTTTAGGGATGATTTACAGTCCCAAGAAACCAGTGGACTTGTACGTGGCTGGGAGGAGGTGGCTGCGGATCATGTCGTCCTTAGTGACCCAGAGGACTCCGGAGCGAATGCCTCAGCAAACCTACGCTGCATGGCCTCCCTGATCCTGCAAAGTCTGCGGAAGGATCCTCGTATTCTTCGGATCAAGGAGAGGGACCATTACTGGCTGGCCACTCTCCTTGATCCACGGTACAAGGGTAAGGTTGCGGACCTTATGTTACCGTCGCAGAGGGAGCAGAGGATGAGACAACTCCGGGAGGCCTTGCAGAAAGGTCTGTGCAACGCGTTCCCAGAGACTGGGAGGTTGCAAACTCCTGGTCCTGGACAACGAGTTGCTGAGGCTTCGGCCAGTCAAAGAAGGAGCGGTGGGGAAGGTGGCCGTCTGACCGATGCGTTCAGACAATTCTTTAGTCCGCAGCCCCAAAGTATGATCGGTTCCAGCAACCATCGCCAGCGTCTGATAAACATGGTGCAGGAATATCTAGGGGCAAGGTCAGACTTGGACACCTTCCCCACCGAAAATCCTCTGGCTTACTGGGTCTTGAGGATGGATCACTGGCCAGAGCTTGCACAGTATGCAATTGAGCTACTGGCCTGTCCTGCATCCAGCGTTCTTTCGGAACGCACATTCAGTGCTGCTGGAGGATTTGTCACGGATCACAGGGTGCGCCTGTCCACCGACTCGGTTGATCGACTGACTTTCATCAAGATGAACCAGTCTTGGATCACCACCAGCTACCACACACCTGATGCTGATATAACAGACTAATTGATTTTAAAATGTCACATCCCTTCAAGACTGATGCTGATGCTGAGTGCCTGTGCTGTTATGTTGACTGGCTATCCTCCTCCTCCGAGTCCTCAATGATACGATTGATGATGATAGCTTGGAAGATCATTTTTGTTTATGGGTGCCGCCACCAGTGCCTAACGCCCAATTTTTCAGCCCCTGTTTAACAGGGGCGTGTAATTACAATTTTTGAAGCAATACTTTGCAACAGGGCTCATTGCTGTGCTCCAAGTACAGTATCTGTGAGGAGTTGCAGTGTTGTGCCACCAGTGCCTAAGGCCCAATTTTTCAGCCCCTGTTTAACAGGGGCGTGTCATTACAATTTTTGAAGCAATACTTTGCAACAGGGCTCATTGCTGTGCTCCAAGTACAGTATCTGTGAAGGGTTGCAGTGTTGTGCCACCAGTGCCTAAGGCCCAATTTTTCAGCCCCTGTTCAACAGGGGCATGTAATTACAATTCTTGATCTAATAATTCACAGCAGGGCCCATTGCTGCACCCACCAAGAGTAACTGTCAGGGCTTACAGTGTTGTGGCACCAGCACCACCATCAAAGGCCCAATTTTTACTACCACTGTTCAACAATTATATGTAATTAAAATTCCTGATATAATAGTTGACAGCAGGGCGTTCCAGCACCAACCAAGAGTAACTGTGAGTGCTTACAGTGTTGTGCCAACACCAACAACTAAGGGGCCTATTTCTGCAGAGTATATACGGCAGGTCCCTACTTTCAAACATCCAACTTACAAACGACTCCTACTTGCAAACGCAAGAAGACAACAGGAAGTGAGAGGAAATCTACCACTAGGAAGGAAAATTCTCTCCTGTAAGAATAAATATGGGAGAAAGGTGTCTCCTCTGTACTGATGCTTTATCAGCAATCCTTGTTTCAAGAAAAACACCACATTTCAAAAACAGTTGTCATTAGGACGGAAAGTGAGGTGAAATGTTCTGAACAGGGGCACAGACAGCAAAACAAATGTTACAGGGGTGATAACCCTTACCTATGTTTTCCAAAAAGTTTAAAAATAGATTTTTGGTCTGGAGCTACACTTCAACAATGTACCTGTTCAAAATTACAAACAGATTCTACATAAGAACAAACCTACAGTCCCTGTCTTGTATGCACCGCCTGTATACGGCTGTTCAGAGTATATAGGGCCTTTTTTATTTTATGTGCGGGGTTCCCCTTAATATCCATACAAGACCCAAAGGGGCTGGTAATGGGCTGGGGTAGGGGGGGGGTCATGGGGTAGCTATGCCATTTTTCTTAAAGATTTTCATCCATATTACCGGGACCAGACATTACATTAAAGCCGCAAGCAGTTTTAAATGGCTTTTTTTTCCTTTAGAAGTGTCATTTTGTGCAGGGACAGTTCTAAACACGGGAAACACGTGGCACTTCACAGGCATACTTTAGACACCCCCCAGGTACGATATTTAAAGGAATATTTGACTTTTTTTTTTCACTTTATGCATCATTAAAATGACTGCTCCCGGAAAACGACCGTTTTTAAAACTTATTTTTGCATTGATACATGTCCCCTGGTGCAGAACCCGGGTTCCCAAACCCTTTTTAGGACAATAACATGCATAATAGTTTTTATAATTAGCACTTTAGAATTCGAACGTTCGCATCCATTGTATTTAATAGGGTTCTAATGTTCGTTCGAACTTTCGGTCCGTTCGCGGGTTCTGGTGCGAACCGAACCCGGGGGTGTTCGGCTCATCACTAGTCCCCACACACACACACATGTCCCCACATAGTAAAAACACCTGTCCCCCACATATGTGACAGTAAAATCATATGTCCCAATGATCATTTGCACACATATGTCCGTGATCACCTGCGCACATCTGTACATGATCATTTGCGTACATGTGTCCGTGACAGTGTTGCCAACCGTACGTAGATTTACGTACAGCTCGCGATTTAACCCCTTTTTCGGGCTGTACGTAAAAGTCCGTTTATGGGCACCGGCGCCCATAAAAAAGATGGCCGCGAGCCGGCCATACAACTGCGCATGCGCCGTTCCGAATGCGCCGGCCGAGCGCATTCGGAACTCGGCCGGGCGGCGGCGGCGCACACGCAGGAACGTGATGGCGCCGCTGGCGCCATTTTTGAAAAGGCCACAGTGGTTGCAGTGGCGGGACACCGTCCTGCAGTGAGTGCATGCCATGCACTCATCATAGGTGGTCGGTGGAGAACTCGGAGCGGAGCACTGACAGGGCCCAGCCAGGGGTGAGGAGGACGGACTCAAGGTCAGTGAAACAGGGGGGATACAAGGGGACAGCGTCATCAGTGTGCTGTATCCTCCTCTGGTTCCTGTGTCCCTTTCACCTCTTTACAGGTCAGGGCAGCACAGTGCTGCCCTGACCTGTGGAGTGGTGAAAGGGGTACAGGAGGAGGACACAGCACACTGATGATGTGCAGAAGTAATATGGTGGTGGACAGAGGAGGAGGCTACTGTAAGGGGGTGAGGAGGGCACCATCATGTTCACAGCCTCTGTCCCCCTCCTGTAGTATGTCCGCAGCCTCTGTCCCCCTCCTGTAGTATGTCCACAGCCTCTGTCCCTCTCCTGTAGTATGTCCGCAGCCTCTGTCCCTCTCCTGTAGTATGTCCGCAGCCTCTGTCCCTCTCCTGTAGTATGTCCGCAGCCTCTGTCCCTCTCCTGTAGTATGTCCGCAGCCTCTGTCCCTCTCCTGTAGTATGTCCGCAGCCTCTGTCCCTCTCCTGTAGTATGTCCGCAGCCTCTGTCCCTCTCCTGTAGTATGTCCGCAGCCTCTGTCCCTCTCCTGTAGTATGTCCGCAGCCTCTGTCCCTCTCCTGTAGTATGTCCGCAGCCTCTGTCCCTCTCCTGTAGTATGTCCGCAGCCTCTGTCCCTCTCCTGTAGTATGTCCGCAGCCTCTGTCCCTCTCCTGTAGTATGTCCGCAGCCTCTGTCCCTCTCCTGTAGTATGTCCGCAGCCTCTGTCCCTCTCCTGTAGTATGTCCGCAGCCTCTGTCCCTCTCCTGTAGTATGTCCGCAGCCTCTGTCCCTCTCCTGTAGTATGTCCGCAGCCTCTGTCCCTCTCCTGTAGTATGTCCGCAGCCTCTGTCCCTCTCCTGTAGTATGTCCGCAGCCTCTGTCCCTCTCCTGTAGGATGTCCGCAGCCTCTGTCCCTCTCCTGTAGGATGTCCGCAGCCTCTGTCCCTCTCCTGTAGGATGTCCGCAGCCTCTGTCCCTCTCCTGTAGGATGTCCGCAGTCTCTGTCCCCCTCCTGTATCGTGTGTCCGCAGCCTCTGACCATCTCTTGTCATGTCTACAGTCTCTGAGGGGATCCTAGAAAGGAGTCAAGAGTGGGAGTGCCGCCGGGATGGGGGTTACGGACCAGGAAGAAACAGACGTGTGGACTGGGAAGAGGAGATCAGAGCCACCAAGCTGGAGCCGTCTGACTGAGCCCCACACTGTGCACCCGAGAGGAGGTAAGTGACAGTGCCGCCAGGCCATTCTGAGGGGGGAGGGGTCACTGATGTAAGGAGGTGAATGAATACAATAATGTAAGGGGGCACTGATATAAAGGTTTCCCCCTTATATTAGTACCCCCCTTACCTTAGTGTATACACTCTGTGGAAGGTGGTCTCTATTCACCAGAGCCCCCCTCCACATCAGAGTTCCCCCTTACATCATGATCTGCAGCGTTCCCCTTTACATAAGAGTTCCCTTGCACTGTAAGGGGGCATCCTGAAGACTCTGATGTAAGAGGGAACTCTGTGCTGGCTGGGTTATAGTAACCTAACCTTCATGTGAATTGAGAAATATGTTTTTTTACTTTTGTTTAACTTAAACACATTAATATTAGCATTAGCTGTGTGTTTATAGTTGAAATATTGATATTTGCACTGTTTAGTACTAAAAACCGTAATTTTAGGTACTTTTTTGCAGCATCAGTAAAAAATCCGGCTCTGCCAGTAATCTTCATTATTTTTGCCAGTAAGAAATTGGTGCCGTACAGAAATTTTGGCATCCTTGCCAGTAAATTTCACTTCAGGGGGTTGGCAACACTGGTCCGTGATCACACGAACCAATTATTATACACTTAACGGATTTTTTTTTTACTAAAAACATGTAGTAGAATACATTTTGGCTTAAATTTATGACAAAATTTAATTTTATTGGATTTTTTTAAAAATATAAAGACGAAAATATAATTTTTTTTTCTAATCTCTGCTCTTTTTTCGCTTATATCGCGAAAAATAAAAAACGTAGTCGTGAATAAATACCACCAAAAGAAAGCTCTATTTGTGTGAACAAAATGATAAAAATTTAATTTGGGTACATCGTAGCATGACCGCGCAATTGTCATTGAAAATGCGAGAGCGCTGAAAGCTGAAAATTGGTCTGGGAAGGAAGGGGGCTAAAGTGCCCAGTATTGATGTGGTTAAAAAGAGAAAAACAAAAAAAAAAAAAAAAGATTCCAACGATGCAATCCTGTCTTTACCGCCGACGCCTAAGGCCCCTTTCACACTGGGGCGGGAGGTGCATCGGCAGTAAAACGCCGCTATTTTTAGCGGCGCTTTACTATACCGCATCAATAGGTAAAGAGGTAGCTGAGCCCCCCTCCCCCCACGACACACCTCGTGGGATCAATCTGTGTCATGAGGCGAAGGGCCGCCCAGGCCACAGATTGATCCCACGAGGTGTGGGACCCTCTAAGGGCTCCCAAAGTGAACCATATGTATTGGTAGCATTGGAACCTGAGGAAAATTCCTAAGAGAGATCTTATTCTATGGTATAAGCAAATCAACAGTAAAAATATCCATATACAGTCATGGCCGAAATTGTTGGCACCCCAGACATTTTTCCAGAAAATCAAGTATTTATCACAAAAAAGTATTGCAGTGACACATGTTTTGCTATACACATGTTTATTCCCTTTGTGTGTATTGGAACAAAACAAAAAAAGTGAGGAAAAAAAGCTAATTGGACATAATGTCACACAAAACTCCAAAAATGGGCTGGTCAAAATTCTTGGCACCCTTTCAAAATTGTGGATAAATAAGATTGTTTCAAGTAGGGTTGTCCCGATACCACTTTTTTAAGACCGAGTACAAGTACCGATACTTTTTTTCAAGTACTCGCCGATACCGAATACCGATACTTTTTTTTAATCTCACGTGTCAGATTTTTTTTTTTTTTTTTTACTATTTATTTTATTTATTTATTTTTTACAATGGTTTATTTTTTTAAGGGGGGGGGGGGGGGGGTGGACAGTGTCAGTGTGTGTGTTTTTCTTTTCTTTTTTTTACAATTCATTTTTATTTTACTCTTTTTTTTTATCAGCCCTGTTGTGGGGGGCTTTGGTGAGATATCAGGGGTCTTAACAGACCTCTGACATCTCCCCTTTGAGACAGAGAAAGGGACTAGGGACACATATTCCCCAGTCCCTTTCTCAGCAGCCTCTGCTGCGCTGAAAATGAATGGAGAGAAGACAGCGGCTCCTCTCCATTCATAAACTGAAACATTGTAAACACAGTTTACGATGTTTCAGTTATGTGAATGGACAGAGTCAGTGATGACTCGGTACATTCAGACAAGTAAGGAGCCGGATTTATCGGCTCCTACCTCCGCTCTCCATCCTGAGATACCAAGGGGGTGGAGGAGGAGCACGGAGGGGGCGGCAGCATGGAGGGGGACGGCGGCATGGAGGTGAAGGGGGAACAGCGGCATGGAAGTGAAGGGGGCACAGCGGCATGGAGGTGAAGGGGGAACAGGTAGCATTTGAGCAGCAGACAGGCAAGGCAATTGGATCAGATTAATTTTACTTACCCGCCTGAAGACCCGCTCTGCTCTCCGCTCTGGTCTCTGCCACGCTCTCCGTCTTGGTCTCCGCCCCCGCCACGCTCTCCGCCCTGCTCTCCGTCCCGCGCCGCACACTCTCCGCCCCCCGCCGCACACTCTCCGCCCCGGTCTCCGCCCTGCTCTCCACCCCCCGCTCTGAGAAAAAAAAAAAAGTATCGGACTGGGCATCGGGAGCATTTGCGCGAGTACAAGTACTCGCGCAAATGCTTGGTATCGGTACCGATACTAGTATCGGTATCGGGACAACCCTAGTTTCAAGCATGTGATGCTCCTTTAAACTCACCTGGGGAAAGTAACAGGTGTGGGCAATATAAAAACCACACCTGAAAGCAGATAAAAATTTGAGAAGTCCACTTAGTCTTTGCATTGTGTGTCTGTGTGTGCCACACTAAGTATGGACAACAGAAAGAGGGGAAGAGAACTGTCTGAGGACTTGAGAACCAAAATTGCGGAAAAATATCAACAATCTCAAGGCTACAAGTCCATCTCCAGAGATCTAGATTTGCCTTTATCCACAGTGCGCAACATTATCAAGAAGTTTGCAACCCATGGCACTGTAGCTAATCTCTCTGGGCGTGGACGGAAGAGAACAATTGATGAAAGGTTGCAACACAGGATAGTCCGGATGGTCAATAAGCATCCCCAAACAAGTTCCCAAGAAATTCAAGCTGTTCTGCAGGCACATGGAGCTTCAGTGTCAGCACCAACTATCCATCAACATTTAAATGAAATGAAAGGCTATGGCAGGAGACCCAGGAGGACCCCACTGCTGACCCAGAGACATAAAAAAGCAAAACTACAGTTTGCCAAAATGTACTTGAGTAAGCCAAAATCCTACTGGGAAAACGTCTTGTGGACAGATGAGTCCAAGATAGAGCTTTTTGGTAAAGCACATCATTATACTGTTTACAGAAAATGGAATGAGACCTACAAAGAAAAGAACACAACAGTACCTACAGTGAAATATGGTGGAGGTTCAATGATGTTTTGGGGTTGTTTTGCTGCCTCTGGCACTGGGTGCCTTGAATGTGTGCAAGGCATCATGAAATCTGAGGATTACCAAAGGATTTTGGGTCGCACTGTAGAGCCCAGTGTCAGAAAGCTGGGTTTGCGTCCGAGATCTTGGGTCTTCCAGCAGGACAATGACCCCAAACATACATCAAAAAGCACCCAGAAATGGATGGCAACAAAGAGCTGGAGAGTTCTAAAGTGGCCAGCAATGAGTCCAGATCTAAATCCTATTGAATACCTGTGGAGAGATCTTAAAATTGCTGCTGGGAAAAGGCGCCCTTCTAATAAAAGAAACCTGGAGCAGTTTACAAAGGAAGAGTGGTCCAAAATTCGGGGTGAGTGGTGTAAGAAGCTTATTGATGGTTATAGGAAGCGACTGATTTCAGTTATTTTTTCCAAAGGGTGTGGAACCAAATATTAAGTTAAGGGTGCCAAGAATTTCGACCAGCCCATTTTTGGAGTTTTGTGTGACATTATGTCCAATTTGCTTTTTTCCCTCCCTTTTTTTGTTTTGTTCCAATACACACAAAGGGAATAAACATGTTTATAGCAAAACATGTGTTACTGCAATACTTTTCTGTGAGAAATACTTGATTTTCTGGAAAAATGTCTGGGGTGCCAACAATTTCGGCCATGACTGTAAGAGGTCGGGAGAACATTATGGCTATGAACTAAGCTCTTGGAGTACCAAGTCAAACAAATACAATGGAAGATATGAAAAAAGGTTATAAACAAGAGAGAAGAGTATTATGTTAATTAGTAATATGTGATACTCGTATCAGGTCCTCGAGAGAATTAAGTGGTAGTGGAAGCTTCTCCAGGAGGGGACCTATGGATTCTATCTCCTTGTAACTTTCTCTATTATTTTTAGTAGGTACCCCAGCCATCGGAGACAAACCATGAGGATTGTCCTTGTTCCCATGGAGGAATCCCAAAGTCAGGGATGTAGTAGCACCAGATCAAGGGTGAGATGTAAAAGGAAGAAGAAAAAATTATAGGAAAAGAGAGAAGAAAGGAAAGAAGAAGTAGCAACCTGAATAGCCCCACACCATCCAACAAATATGTAAACCAGATCAGGGGGTGATCCCCAACCGTACATATTGTGACCAGGGTTCCCAGATGGCTTTGTATTTTTCAGTAATATCTAGTAGTGTGCTTACCATTTTTTCCTGGGCCATTATCCAGGAGACTTTCCTTTTAACTAAAGTGAAGGGTTTACTTGGGGTTTTTTCCAAGCTCTAGCGATGGTTAATTTGGTCCTGATTAGGATGAAAATAATGAAGCGGCTTACCAGTTTGGATGCAATCGGGACAGGGAAATTGAGGAGTGAGCTGAATGTGAGCTGATTTCTGTATATGGAGGCCAGAAACCTTTCGGAGCATATAGACTCCCTTCTATGCATTTTATTAAACACAAATAAATAAATATATAGGATGTATATATATAAGTAATATATATTTAGCAGTAAATAAGTAATATACTTTAATATAAATTGAAAATGTAATATACTTTACTTTATAAGTAAAGATATCCACATTGTTGATAGAAAGCATATTGGGCAAACTCAGTATTTTAACGGAATACGGACATAAACCAGTTAAACTGAGAATGGACTAAAATAGGCTTGCTGATATAGCATTTTTATTTTAAGCTTTGATCATGTAAATCTATTTTTGGCTTTCTCTTAGAACATCTAACAGTGACAAATAACATTTTAACTCGGAGATCTGGTTCCCATGAAAAATAATGGCATCTGAATAGTTCTCAGGTGAAAACGGAAATACAAATTTAGTGAATACATTAGTTATACCCTATTTGTTACACAATTGAGCAAAAATAGACCGCACAATTCTCATGCTTAGGAGAAAATGTTTTGTAAGACATCATACTAGTCTAATGTTTGAAGGTTTAGTCTTCTAATATTCCAGTTTTGCATAAAATGGAGAAGGGTTAGACATTCAGATTTTTATTACTGGTACCCCTGGGGATTTTTACCCCTTTTATTTATTTTATTAGTACAAGTGGTAAGGGGAAAATCCTCAACAATGACACCTCTTCCTATGGCAACTTTCTAAGATGGGAAGTCCATTCACTTTATGAAGATTTCTTTTTATTTCATTTTGCATCTCCAGGACGACAGGAAGTGAAAGGAGATCTTCCCAGCAGGACACAGACAGGAAGTTTTAATTATTCTCTACTCTTTGTAAAACGAAAAAAAGTATTGGTATAACATGTATGTACACATATATTCAGGGCCACCTTTAGAAATCAGGGGGCCCTGTACAGCCTACCTGACAGGGCCCCCTTCCTTGCTCCACTTGGTGTGCCTGTAATGTCAGTGCAGAGCAGTACATAGAAAAGTGCAGTAAACAGTATGTAGTGCAGGGCAGTAAAAAATGGCAGTTCAGAGCTGAGGAGTGTATGGTATGCAGCAGTAGAAAAGTGCAGGGCATTCACTGAGCAGTTGGTAGTGGTAGGGCGTTTACTAAGCAGTATGTAGTGGTAGGGTGTTCAGTAAGCAGTATCTGGTGGTAGGGTGTTCAGTAAGCAGTCTGTTGTTTTAGGGTGTTCAGTAAGCAGTATGTTGTGGTAGGGTGTTCAGTAAGCAGTATGTAGTGGTAGGGTGTTCAGTAAGCAGTATCTGGTGGTAGGGTGTTCAGTAAGCAGTATGTGGTGGTAGGGTGTTCAGTAAGCAGTATGTAGTGGTAGGGTGTTCAGTAAGCAGTCTGTTGTTTTAGGGTGTTCAGTAAGCAGTATGTGGTGGTAGGGTGTTCAGTAAGCAGTATCTGGTGATAGGGTGTTCAGTAAGCAGTCTGTTGTTTTAGGGTGTTCAGTAAGCAGTATGTAATGGTAGGGTGTTCAGTAAGCAGTCTGTTGTTTTAGGGTGTTCAGTAAGCAGTATGTGGTGGTAGGGTGTTCAGTAAGCAGTATGTGGTGGTAGGGTGTTCAGTAAGCAGTATGTAGTGGTAGGGTGATCAGTAAGCAGTATGTGGTGGTAGGGTGTTCAGTAAGCAGTATGTAGTGGTAGGGTGTTCAGTAAGCAGTATGTGGTGGTAGGGTGTTCAGTAAGCAGTATGTAGTGGTAGGGTGTTTAGTAAGCAGTATGTAGTGGTAGGGTGTTTAGTAAGCAGTATGTATTGACAAGGTGGTCATTGGGCAGTATGTAGTGGAAGGGTAGGAAAGTATGTAATAGCCAGGCTGCCAATGAGCAGTATGTAGTGGCAGGGCAACCAGTGAGCAGTATGTAGTGGCACGGTAGGGCAGTATGTAGTGGCAGGGCAGTTTGCCAGTCAATTACCATTTATACTGCTATTTCTGCTCCTCGACCATCTTCAGTTGCTAGATCAACAAAGGACACAATGAGGTCCTGGGTCCAGTACAGGAGGACTGCCTGTATCCCCCATTGGCAGCCCTGTATATATTTTATATACACTTTAAACCACCTGACAGTTTCTTATCTCTTTAACTCTGTTGGTGGAATCTCTGCATTTGAGTTGCTTCATATCTGCTACGACTTTTATGAGGTACCACTCTCTGTTGGATTATTTTAAATGTATTTTATATTATGGAGTATGCAATAGGAGGTACTGGACCATGCCAGCAGGGCCAGGAACACCCAAAACTCTCAGGTGGACAGAAATAAAGTCATGGATTATGTCACAGAGATCTCACTGTTGAAAAACCCCAATAGTTATAGGAATCCATGGCACCAAGTAATATAGTTTTGGGTTTACTGACACTTTAAATTAGGGTGACCAGACATCCCCAGTTTCCGGGGACAGTCCCGGATTGGGGACACTGTCCCCGGACCACGTCTGTCCGCGGTTTTGTCCCCGGATTGGATTTGAACAGGGGCTCGGGCAATTTCAAAGACAGTCAGTGCAGAATAAAAAAAAAAAATTCTGAATTACACACCCCACTCCGCCGCTCCTTCTAGCTTAGAGGGTGTATGCTTTTCCATGATCTGCGCCCCTTTCTGATGATCATGTGCTGGTCGGAGCGGAGGGAATATTTCTTCAGTTTCGGGCGCATGCCCATTCAGCTCCGCTCGCTGTCCTTCTGCCTTGGCTCAAGTCCCGACCAGCCGCCTGCCTGCTTATCTCCTCGCCTTCCCTGGTGGAGTGATCTTCCTCCACTCCCCACCCAGTAGTAGCCGGGGCCCGGAGAGTAAGACTTGACAGGCTGTGAGGCAGGCAGCGGCGGTGACAGACAGAGAGTCGCTGATTGCTGCCATTAATAGTAAAAAAAAAAAAATATGTCCCCGGATTTCATTTTAAAAATCTGGTCACCTTACTTTAAATGGATAAGTTTATGCTGCGATGGTAGTTCACGGCCACAAGAAACCAATGTCAATACATGTTATGCTGGCCATACACTAGACGAAAAATCGGACGACATCGCTCTCGAAAAACGAACATACGTTCGTGAGAGCAAACGATCACGCCATCAGCTAAGTAACGATATTTGAACGATAAAACGTTTGAGAACATTAATGTATCGTTTTTTCGAGCGGCTTTTGCATTTAAAAAGGAAGTGACAAAATATATTTGACATCTGCTCCCTGGCTTCCTGTAAATTAGGTATACGCCCAGAGAAGCAACGTGCGTTCGTCAGAACGAACCTTGTGCGTAGTGAGCATCTCTAGTGCATCACCTACATCAGTACCACCTTCAATATGGATGTGGATGAGAGGACCATTGCCATAGTAATGCTTGGAGTGATGGCTATACAGCAAGCAGAGGAGCCCCCCAAAAAAGGCGAAGGTTATGGAGTAAAGAGTGGCTGAAGAACCGTGATATTTTCTCACATATGAGATTGGTTCGAGAGCTAAAGGAAAACAATCCCGATGATTATCGGAACTATCTGAGGATGCCTGATGAGTCATTTCAGCTGCTACTGAGTCAAGTTTCACCCCTCATAACAAAAAAGCACACCGTCTTAAGAAGTAGCATCACAGCGGAGCAGAGACTGGTAGCAACACTTCGTTTCCTGGCAACTGGTCGAAGTTTTGAAGACCTCAAGTTCACTACTGGAATCTCTGCCCAGTCGCTCGGTCGCATCATACCTGAGACCTGCCAAGCCATCATAACAATACTGCAAGACGAATACTTAAAGGTAATAACACAATGCTTTTATTTTAAACTATGAAAAACACCGTAAAGCTAGCTTCCTTGAACATTGAAGCTGTAAACATCATATTAAACTTAAATTAGTTCATAACATATAAAAGTGAAAAAATGTAACACCTTTTATGTGATTCACAAAGCTGTGTACTGAAAATCATGTCCCACAACTGGGGACGATCCTGCTGTTGTGTATATGGTATGGGCCACTGATGAGGGTGAGGTTGTTGGGGTGATTGGGTGTGTGTGGCTTTGTGCTCAGCCAAGTGAGTATTTGTGGTAAGCTCCCCTTTCAACCCTTTATTAAGAAGTAGAATCAGTAAGGGTTCCAGCAATTGTTTTTGGTCTTCTGACATCCGGCGTATTTTCTTGGCAGTAAATCCACCCAGGTCATCACATTCATCCCACTTCTGATTCAACGCTGCAGATGCCTGTAATAGAAAGTTGCCTGTAGACTGTTGAGTTGTCTCTCTTTTTGTTCCTGTTTACTGCTGGTGATGTGACAGTCTGTGTGTCATTGACAAATAGATCCTGTATAATATAGCAAAATAAATGAATGTATCAAGAAACAAAGACTGAACATTTTTATATTTTTACCTTTTACAGCTCCCGTCATCTGTGGAGGAATGGAAGGCATCAGCCAAACAATTTCACGACTATTGGAATTTCCCTAACTGTGGTGGTGCCATAGACGGAAAACATGTTCCCATAACACCCCCAGCAAAATATGGCTCTTTCTACTACAACTATAAAGGCTACTTTTAGCATTGTCCTAATGGCAATCGTGAATGCAAAGTATGAGTTTATGTTTGTGGACATTGGCAAAAATGGACGAAATTCAGATGGGGGTGTAATCGAGAAAACTGTTTTCTCTCATCGTTTAAAAAATGGACATTTAAATCTACCATCCAAAGAGGACACAGTGAAAGGCCTGAATTATGTATTTGTCGCAGATAACGCATTTGCATTATCTGAACATGTGTTGAAACCATTTGCCCTTAAAAACCTTACACCTGATCAGAAAATATTTAATTACAGGTTATCTCGTGCTAGACGAGTGGTAGAAAATGCCTTTGGTATTATGGCCAACCGCTTTCGGATCTTCCATACACCAATAAATGTAACCCCCCCAAAAATTGACATTGTGGTTCATTGTTGCTGTGTGTTACATAATTTTCTAAGACGTACTAGCTCCACCTACATGTTACAAACCATGATGGACCGGGAAGATACTCTGTCTGGGGATCTCATACCTGGTGATTGGCGTAATGATACAGAAGGGCTGCTAGACCTAGGCCGTGCCCCACCACGTCTCTCTAGTCAACTAGCCCGTCAGAATCGTCTTGACTATATGCAATATTTTATTGGTCCTGGCGCAGTGGATTGGCAAAACAATCTCTAGATCTTCAAATGAAATGTCAGTGGCTGAATTAATATATTCTTTCATCAAGAAAAACAGGTGTCATGTTATGTCTGTCTATAAGAAATATCAACAAAAGTACATTTCCAAGAAAAATAGATGTGTAGTGTAATATTTTATGTATTATATTCAAATTAGATTACTTTATCTGTGTATATCAAAGTGTATAATAAAAAAGAATATGATTACTTTACCTGACTGTTTGCCATTTCCTCAAATGTTCCATCTTCTTCATCTCCTGAATTAGTTGCACTGACACTACTGTCTAAACTTGATACAGAGGCTCGTAGTTCCTCCTGTTCAGTCAGAAATTGTAAGCTCTCAAAATACCACAGATGTGGCACGTATACTTGGTCTGCACCTGCACCAGATCTTTTGGAATCGTGTATTTTATTTAATTCTTTTTTGAATATAGTATGCAGATTTGATATTTTTTGTTTAACATAGGCTACATCTGCTTTAGAATACATAACAGTGCATAGTTCAGCTAGTTTGGTATAAGCATCATTGCGTTTTTGGCGGTCTGAATACTCTTTGGAGTGTACTTTCCATAAACATGAAAGGTCACGATACATTTCAATGAATTGGGGAAGGAAATGTGGTGATGTAAATTTGTCCACCATTGCTCCTGTAATAAGAAAAAATGCATTGTTTAGTTGCTAATTTACACCAAACAATATCATAGAACTATTGTACTGGTCTGCTTACCTTCACTTGTAACGAATCTTCTGTAGATTGGTCTGTATAATCGTTCGTTTAGTCAGTGTGTGTGCTCGTTCCTCTACTCGGTAAATCGTGCGTGACAACGTTCTGTGTGCATGAGAACGTTCTGTGTGCCGGGTCAGAGTGTAAAACGCAGTGCAATATGGGAGTTTGCAAGCTCCACCCTTCTTCATTCGGCGCCATCTTTAGCAGCAGAACGATGGCTGAAGAACAGGAGCATGCCCTTTCCAAACAATTTCGCCTGGAAACTTAAAAAAAAAAGGCAAAACCTATGTCCCTGGAAGAAATGAAAACGATGGTGAAGATTTTGGAAAAAAATGACTATGATGGGAGGCACAAAAACTACCCCAGGCCTAATAGAAGAAAAGATGACATCATGGAGAAGGTTATCCATGTGCTTGGGAAGAAATATGGTGTGGACCGAACAAAGGACCAGCTGCGCAAGAGATGGTCTGACTTGAAGCATAGGGAGGAAGCACAGTTGTATAAAATACATACAATGATCAAAAAAGGTATTTATAATTAATTTCTGCGAATTCTGCTCTCTCACCTAGGCATGCAATCCATGTAGTCTTTCTGCAATGTCTTCATCAATGCAAACTATAATCTTTAGCATGCATGGTTTTTTCATGTATTTTTTAAATATTTTTAACTTGGAAAGACCCAAGAAAGCACACTGTGGGAACAGCACTGTGACAACAGGCCTGGATATTATTGTGGTTGATGACACATCTCCAGTTAAAGCGGAGGTTCCGCGGTCCCTCGTTTTTTTTTTTCTAGGTGCATGTAATGGGGTTACAGAAAACATGTAAGCACTCACTTGTCCTGCGATTAGAAACAACCCCCGTCTATTTCAGTTATAAATTCTGACTTTTATAAATTGATCTTCTTTTTGCCATTTTGCTTGTGGGCACTGTGAAGCCCACAAGCAGAGACTTCCGGGATGCGGTGAATGCATCCCAGCATTCACCGCTGTATCATCAGTATTGTCGGCGAGCGAGCGAGGTTGCCATGATAACGGGTGACGTCATTCAAAGGGCGCCGGGGAAAGAAAAAGATACGCCCACTCCCGCGGGAGGAATACCCGGAAGTCCTGATTCGGAACGACTGATTCACGGTAAGTACAAGCGCAAAAAAAAAAAAACAATAGGCATATGTATATGTATCTCCTACATAGATTAGTATAATATAATGTCAGGATTTAGGGTGAACCTCCGCTTTAAAGGACCTGATGATGATTGATGACACAGCTCCAGTTACTGAAAAAGGACCTGATGATGATGACACAGCTCCAGTTACTGAAAAAGGACCTGATGATGATGATGATGCTGAACCATGCCAAAGTATTACAGATGTTGAAGCAGACTAGGCACAGCATTCCTGTGAAACCATCACAAGCAGCACAGGTAAGCCAGTACACATACACTTTAAGATCAACTCCATTTTAAAAACATTTCCCTCAATCTTTTTTTCTTATCTTCAACAGCACATCATCTGTCCGTGGAACAGGAATTAAATACAATTACTGCCCAAACATTGTTATCTGATCTGTTGAAATGCTCATCAGAGTTAGAGAAGTGCTCATCTGAGTTAGAAAAAGTGAAAGAGCACCTGACCTCTGTCCAAAAATATATTCTGGTTGCACTTGACACACTTTGTAAGATTTAACATGTGTCACTTTGGTCCATGTATGTTTTCTTGTCTTTTTCGTTGATGTGTTAATTGTTTGTAAAAGTTTGCACAAAACTTTAAGGGGTTGTAAAGGTTCGTTTTTTAGTTCCTTTAAGCTAGTGCTGGTTGGTTCACTAACCTTTTCCTTCCATTTCTCTTCTAAAAGTTTTTTTCTTTGTTTTCTTTGTCTGAATTTCTCACTTCCTGTTCCTCCTCAGTAAGCTGTTCAGTAAGCTGTTCTGGTTCTGGCTGACCCCCGCTCAGGTGATGGGGGCAAGCTTACTGAGGAGTAGGGATGAGCTTCGTGTTCGAGTCGAACATACGTTCGACTCGAACATCGGCTGTTCGATCGTTCGACGAAGATCGAACGATTTGGGCCGTTCGCGCCAAATTCGAGTGACGCGAACGGCCCACAATGCACTACGCCATCGCAGTGTCATCCAGGCGCTGTGATTGGCCAAGCATGCACTGTGACCCCGCATGCTTGGCCAATCACAGCGCCGGCAGCGAGGAGAGCAATGATTGGCCACAGGCAGGATGCCTGTGGCCAATTATTGCTGAGGGGGTTTAGTACACGCCCCACACTATAAAAGGCCGCCAGCGCGGCGGCCTTGTGTAGTGTGTTCCGAAGTAGGGAAAGAGAAGCATAGGCAGGGACAGTGTCATTATTTTTCCTTTACATAATCCTGGATTCCTTGTGTTTAGGGACAGATAAGGATAGGTAGGGAGAGTGTCAGTGACAGTGTGCTATTCTGTGCTAATCCTTGTTTGTAGGGACAGAGAGGTACAGTGAGGGAAAGTGTCCGTGTGCTATTCTGTTCTAAACCAATCTTGCTGAACCATATTTTCAATCCTTGAGTTTAGGGACAGAGAGGTACAGTGAGGGAAAGTGTCAGTGTGCTATTTTGTGCTAAATCTTGTTTGTAGGGACAGAGTAGGACAGTGAGTGAAACTGACAGTGTGCTATTCTGTTCTAAACCAATCTTGCTGAACCATATTTTCAATCCTTGAGTTTAGGGACAGAGAGGTACAGTGAGGGAAAGTGTCAGTGTGCTATTTTGTGCTAAATCTTGTTTGTAGGGACAGAGAGGTACAGTGAGGGAAAGTGTCAGTGTGCTATTCTGTTCTAAACCAATTTTGCTGTTCCATATTTTCAATCCTTGAGTTTAGGGACAGAGAAGGACACTCGTAGAAATTATCAGTGTGCTATTCTGTGCTAAATCTTGTTAGTAGGGCAGTGAGGGAAAGTGTCAGTGTGCTATTCTGTTCTAAAACTATTTTGCTGAACCATATTTTCAATCCTTGAGTTGAGGGACAGAGAGGTACAGTGAGTGAAACTGACAGTGTGCTATTCTGTTCTAAACCAATTTTGCTGTTCCATATTTTCAATCCTTGAGTTGAGGGACAGAGAGGTACAGTGAGTGAAACTGACAGTGTGCTGTTCTGTTCTAAACCAAATTTGCTGTTCCATATTTTCAATCCTTGAGTTGAGGGACAGAGAGGTACAGTGAGGGAAAGTGTCAGTGTGCTATTCTGTTCTAAAACTATTTTGCTGAACCATATTTTCAATCCTTGAGTTGAGGGACAGAGAGGTACAGTGAGTGAAACTGACAGTGTGCTATTCTGTTCTAAACCAATTTTGCTGTTCCATATTTTCAATCCTTGAGTTGAGGGACAGAGAGGTACAGTGAGTGAAACTGACAGTGTGCTATTCTGTTCTAAACCAATTTTGCTGTTCCATATTTTCAATCCTTGAGTTGAGGGACAGAGAGGTACAGTGAGTGAAACTGACAGTGTGCTGTTCTGTTCTAAATCAAATTTGCTGTTCCATATTTTCAATCCTTGAGTTGAGGGACAGAGAGGTACAGTCAGGGAAAGTGTCAGTGTGCTATTCTGTTCTAAAACTATTTTGCTGAACCATATTTTCAATCCTTGAGTTGAGGGACAGAGAGGTACAGTGAGTGAAACTGACAGTGTGCTATTCTGTTCTAAACCAATTTTGCTGTTCCATATTTTCAATCCTTGAGTTGAGGGACAGAGAGGTACAGTGAGTGAAACTGACAGTGTGCTATTCTGTTCTAAACCAATTTTGCTGTTCCATATTTTCAATCCTTGAGTTGAGGGACAGAGAGGTACAGTGAGTGAAACTGACAGTGTGCTGTTCTGTTCTAAACCAAATTTGCTGTTCCATATTTTCAATCCTTGAGTTGAGGGACAGAGAGGTACAGTGAGGGAAAGTGTCAGTGTGCTATTCTGTTCTAAAACTATTTTGCTGAACCATTTTTTCAATCCTTGAGTTGAGGGACAGAGAGGTACAGTGAGTGAAACTGACAGTGTGCTGTTCTGTTCTAAACCAAATTTGCTGTTCCATATTTTCAATCCTTGAGTTGAGAGACAGAGAGGTACAGTGAGGGAAAGTGTCAGTGTGCTATTCTGTTCTAAAACTATTTTGCTGAACCATATTTTCAATCCTTGAGTTGAGGGACAGAGAGGTACAGTGAGTGAAACTGACAGTGTGCTATTCTGTTCTAAACCAAATTTGCTGTTCCATATTTTCAATCCTTGAGTTGAGGGACAGAGAAGGACACTCGTAGAAATTATCAGTGTGCTATTCTGTGCTAAATCTTGTTTGTAGGGAGGGACAGAGTAGAACAGTGAGGGAAAGTGTCAGTGTGCTATTCTGTTCTAAAACTATTTTGCTGAACCATATTTTCAATCCTTGTGTTTAGGGACAGAGAAGGATAGGCAGGGGACAGTGTCAGTGTCATTGTTGCTAAGCCTCCTGCACAGTATACACCTGAAGGTAGCCCTTATTGCTGTTTTTCCCATCTCCCTGCAGGCCATCCATTAAAATGTCTGGAAGGCAACCAAGGAGAGGCAGACAGTCAGGAGGCAAAAAAGAGGGCAAGCAGGCTCTGTGTCTGGGGGCAACAGTGCTGGTCGTGTACGCGGTGCATTGTCATCAGCACATGGCCATGGGACACGCTTGTCCTTGTTTTCGGCAGCTGGACATGTTGAGCCACATCATGCCGAAGACTTGGTAGAGTGGATGACCAAGCCCACCTCATCCTCCTCATCCTCTCTCACCCAGGCTCAGGGTACTGGCAAAGCAGCTGCCAAAGCGTCCTCTTCTCTGGTATCATTATCTTCATTAGTCAATCCTTCCCTAGACCCACCATGCCCTCCTCCTGAGGAGTCCCCCGAACTGTTTGAGCACAGTGTTGGGTACATGCTCCAGGAGGATGCCAAGCGTTTGGAAGGATCTGATGATGATACCCAGCTAGAGGAAGGCAGCAGCGTGAGAGCAGAGAGAGGGGATGCTCAAGAAGGACACCAATCTGGCAGTCATGCTCCAGCAGCTGCAGCATATTGCAAGATTGGCTCCAGTGATGAGGAGGGAGGGGATGATGAGGTCACTGACTCCACGTAGGTGCCTAATAGGAGGGAGGAGGAGGAGGATGAGGAGGAGGCACATCTCCAACGAGGCAGGATGCCCTTGAGTGGCCAGCGTATGGGCAGCACACCGACGGAATCACACCGCAGAGCTCCGCCTGTGCAGGGCGCTGCCTCTGCCCGTCATGCAAAAAGTTCTTTGGTGTGGGCCTTTTTTGAGGCGAGTGCATCAGATCGCACAGCTGCTGTTTGCAACATATGTCTCAAGCGTATATCGCGTGCCCAAAACATCAGCCGCTTGGGCACCACATGCTTGATCAGACATATGTTGACCTGCCATGCAGCTCGTTGGCAAGCCTACCTTAAAGACCCACACCAAAGAACAAAGCTGACCTCTTCTTGCACCGCATCAGCTGGGATCTCCAACCCCACTATACCTTCACTCCTCTCTGAAACCTGCTCTGAGAGGAATGAAGGTGTAGAATTAGGTGTGTCACAGGCAAGTACTTGCGGGCACTCTGCTAGCAGTACACCAACGTCCGATTCTAGCAGGCAAATTTCCCTGCCCCAGCTGCTGGACCGTCGAAAGAAGTTCACTCCCAGCCATCCACATGCCCAGCGGTTGAATGCTAGCTTGGCTAAATTGCTAGCGCTTCAACTGCTGCCTTTTCAGTTGGTAGACTCGGCCCCCTTCCGTGAGTTTGTGCAATGTGCGGTTCCTCAGTGGCAGGTTCCCAAACGACACTTTTTCGCACGGAAGGCTATTCCGGCTCTCTACAGGCATGTGGAAGGCAATGTCTTGGCCTCGCTGGACAGGGCGGTCAGCGGTAAGGTGCATATTACCGCTGACTCATGGTCCAGCAGGCATGGACAGGGACGTTACCTTTCTTTCACGGCCCATTGGGTCACTCTTTTGGCAGCTGGGAAGGATGCAGGACAAGGTGCAGTAGTGTTGGAGGTTGTTCCACCGCCACGCCTCCAAAATGCTACTACTGGTTGTGACACACCTCTCTCCTCCACCCCCTCCTCTTCTTCTTCCTCCATGGCCTCTTCCTGTGGTTTGTCCTCGGAACCAGCGGTGCTCCGTAGGCGTTCAAGGGGCTACGCAAGTACGCAGGCAAAAAGATGCCATGCCGTGCTTGCGCTGGTGTGTTTGGGGGACAGGAGCCACACTGGGGCAGAGGTCCTGTCTGCTCTGCAGGGGCAGGCCGAGAGGTGGTTGACGCCACGCCAGCTTAAGCCAGGAATGGTGGTTTGCGACAATGGCACCAACCTCCTCTCCGCCCTCCGACAGGGACAACTGACCCATGTGCCCTGTATGGCTCACGTCCTTAACCTGGTGGTGCGGCGGTTCTTGGGCAGGTACCCGGGCTTACAGGATGTCCTTAGGCAGGCCAGGAAAGTCTGTGTGCATTTCCGCAGATCTTATAATGCCAGTGCTCGCCTGGCTGAGCTTCAAAAGGAGTTGAACCTGCCCAAGAACCGCCTTATATGTGACATGTGGAACTCAACGTTGGCCATGCTGCAGCGGCTGCACACGCAGCAGAGGGCCATCAATGAGTACCTGTGCGACTACGGCACCAGGACAGGGTCAGGGGAGCTCGGGTTTTTTTCACCACGCCAGTGGGGCATGATCAGGGATGCATGCACTGTCCTGGCACCATTTGAGGAGGCCACGAGGATGGTGAGCAGTGACAGTGCATGCATCAGTGACACTGTACCTCTTGTCCACCTGTTGGAGCACACGCTGCGTGGAATAATGGACAGGGCACTTGAGGCAGAACAGAGGCAGGAAGAGGAGGACTTCCTTGCCTCTCAAGGCCCCCTTTACCCAGACAGTGTTCCTTCTGTCCCACCCATCGCACAGGAGGAGGAGGAGGAGGAGGAGGAGGAGGATTGTGTCAGCATGGAGGTGGAGGCTGGCACTCAGCATCATCAGCAGCAGTCTTTTAGGGATGATTTACAGTCCCAAGAAACCAGTGGACTTGTACGTGGCTGGGAGGAGGTGACTGCGGATCATGTCGTCCTTAGTGACCCAGAGGACTCCGGACTGAATGCCTCAGCTAACCTACGCTGCATGGCCTCCCTGATCCTGCAAAGCCTGCGGAAGGATCCTCGTATTCTTCGGATCAAGGAGAGGGACCATTACTGGCTGGCCACTCTCCTTGATCCACGGTACAAGGGTAAGGTTGCGGACCTTATGTTACCATTGCAGAGGAAGCAGAGGATGAGACAACTCCGGGAGGCCTTGCAGAAAGGTCTGTGCAACGCGTTCCCAGAGACTGGGAGGTTACAAACTCCTGGTCCTGGACAACGAGTTGCTGAGGCTTCGGGCAGTCAAAGAAGGAGCGGTGGGGAAGGTGGCCGTCTGACCGATGCGTTCAGACAATTCTTTAGTCCGCAGCCCCAAAGTATGATCGGTTCCAGCAACCATCGCCAGCGTCTGATATACATGGTGCAGGAATACCTAGGGGCAAGGTCAGACTTGGACACCTTCCCCACCGAAAATCCTCTGGCTTACTGGGTCTTGAGGATGGATCACTGGCCAGAGCTTGCACAGTATGCAATTGAGCTACTGGCCTGTCCTGCATCCAGCGTTCTTTCAGAACGCACATTCAGTGCTGCTGGAGGATTTGTCACGGATCACAGGGTGCGCCTGTCCACCGACTCGGTTGATCGACTGACTTTCATCAAGATGAACCAGTCTTGGATCACCACCAGCTACCACACACCTGATGCTGATATAACAGACTAATTGATTTTAAAATGTCACATCCCTTCAAGACTGATGCTGATGCTGAGTGCCTGTGCTGTTATGTTGACTGGCTATCCTCCTCCTCCTCCTCAATGATCCGATTAATGATGATAGCTTGGAAGATCATTTTGGTTTATGGGTGCCGCCACCAGTGGCTAAGGCCCAATTTTTCAGCCCCTGTTTAACAGGGGCGTGTAATTACAATTTTTGATGCAATACTTTGCAACAGGGCTCATTGCTGTGCTCCAAGTACAGTATCTGTGAGGGGTTGCAGTGTTGTGCCACCAGTGCCTAAGGCCCAATTTTTCAGCCCCTGTTCAACAGGGGCATGCAATTATAATTATTGATCTAATAATTCACAGCAGGGCCCATTGCTGCGCCCACCAAGAGTAACTGTCAGGCCTTACAGTGTTGTGTCAACACCACCACCACCACCACCACCAAAGGCCCAATTTTTCAGCCCCTGTTCAACAGGGGCATGCAATTATAATTATTGATCTAATAATTCACAGCAGGGCCCATTGCTGCGCCCACCAAGAGTAACTGTCAGGCCTTACAGTGTTGTGGCACCAGCACCACCATCAAAGGCACAATTTTTTACTACCACTGTTCAACAATTATATGTTATTACAATTCCTGATATAATAGTTGACAGCAGGGCGTTCCAGCACCCACCAAGAGTAACTGTGAGTGCTTACAGTGTTGTGCCAACACCAACACCTAAGGGGCCAATTTCTGCAGAGTATATACGGCAGGTCCCTACTTTCAAACATCCAACTTACAAACGACTACTACTTGCAAACGGAAGAAGACAACAGGAAGTGAGAGGAAATCTACCCCTTGGAAGGAAAATTCTCTCCTGTAAGAATTAATATGGGAGAAAGGTGTCTCCTCTCTACTGATGCTTTATCACCAATCCTTGTTTCAATAAAAACACCACATTTCAAAAACAGTTGTCATTGGGACGCAAAGTGAGGTGAAATGTTCTGAACAGGGGCACAGACAGCAAAAAAAATGTGACAGGGGTGATAACCGTTCCCTATGTTTTACAAAAAACTAAAAAAAAGGAATTTGCCATGGAGCTCCACTTAAACAATGCAGCTGTTCAAAATTATAAACAGATTCTACATAAGAACAAACCTACAGTCCCTGTCTTGTATGCACCGCCTGTATACGGCTGTTCAGAGTATATAGGTCCTTTTTTATTTTGTGTGCGGGGTTCCCCTTAATATCCATACAAGACCCAAAGGGGCTGATAATGGGCTGGGGTAGGGGGGGGGGGGGGGTTGATGGGGTAGCTATGCCATTTTTCCTAAAGATTTTCATCCATATTACCGGGACCACACATTGCATTAAAGCCGCAAGCAGTTTTAAATGACTTTTTTCCCTTTAGAAATGTTATTTTGTGCAGGGACAGTTCTAAACACGGGAAACACGTGGCACTTCACAGGCATACTTTAGACACCCCCCAGGTACAATATTTAAAGGAATATTTGACTTTTTTTTTTCACTTTATGCATCATTAAAATGACTGCTCCCGGAAAACGTCCGTTTTTAAAACTTATTTTTGCATTGATACATGTCCCCTGGTGCAGAAGCCGGGTTCCCAAACTCTGTTTCGGTCAATAACATGGATAATAGTCGTTATAATTAGCACTTTAGAATCCGAACGTTCGCATCCATTGTATTTAATAGGGTTCTAATGTTCGTGCGAACTTTCGGTCCGTTCGCGGGTTCTGGTGCGAACCGAACCCGGGGGTGTTCGGCTCATCACTACTGAGGAGAAACAGGACGTGAGAAATTTAGACATTTAGAAGGGAAATGAAAAGGTAAGTGAACCAACAATGCACTAGCTTAGGGAACCTATTTAGAAAATAAAAAACGAACATTTACAACACCTTTAAGCTATTTGGACTGTTGAGGACAAGCACTTTATTAAAGCGGAGCTCCACCCTAAAGTGGAACTTCCGCTCATCGGATTCCTCCCCCCCTCCGGTGCCACAATTGGCACCTTTCGGGGGGAGGGGGGGGGACAGGATACCTGTCAAAGACAGGTATCCTTACCCACGTACTGGATTCCGGCCGTGGCGGTGAAGTCGCGCGAGGCTCCCTCCTCCTCCTCCCCTGGCCGCTGGGCTAATAGGAGAGAGGAGCGGGGCCTCGCACATGCGCAGTAGGGTTCCCGGCGTGAAGCCGAAAGTCTTCACTGCCGGGTTCCCTTACCCGCAATGGCGACGGAAGCACCGACAGCTGATGTGAAACATCAGCTGCAGTGCCGACATCGAGGGACACCAGGACAGGTAAGTCTCCATTTATTAAAAGCCAGCAGCTGTAGTATGTGTAGCTGCTGGCTTTTAATTTTTTATTTTTTTGCCCGGGGTTGCCTGGAACACCCCTTTAATGTTCGTGACTTATTAATGCAAATTTACAAGTCAGGCCTGACATGGAAAAACATGATTGGAGCAAAGCTGTCCTTGAGGTTTGAGCAGTCAGTCACCTCTACTATATTTGTGTTATGACACAAAAGTCAATTATAGTGTTTACGTGAACACAAATTTCCCATATATTGACATGCACTTATAGTAGGGGTGACTGACATCACAAACCTCAAGGACAATCTCAAACCATGTTTATTCTGCAGGCCAAAAAATAAAGATTACTGATATTGGGTTACAAAAAATTAAAACTTTGAAACCATGAGAAATAATTAAAAAACATTCTTTGATAGATGCATAATGTATATTCTTAAAATGTCAAAATAGTTTTTTTCACAGTATTTGACACAGTATTAAACATTATGCTCTCTTGTTTAACAAAAAAAATTATGCTCTCTTGTTTTAAAAAAAAAAATTTTTGCTCTCTAGTTTACCAAAAAATTTACGCTATCTTGTGTTCAAAAAACCAAAATATGTTCTCTTGTGTAACAAAATAAAAAATTATGCTCTGTTGTAGAAAGAACTTTTGCTCTCTTGTGTAAAAACATTATGCTCTCATGTAAAAAAAATTACCCAAAACAAAGATTAAAAACTAGTTTCTTACAAAAATAATTGGCAATAAAGTTTTATTATTGCATATTTTGTCTGTTGCATTATTTTTACAGAGATATATATATATATATAGGTATATCACGATTGAAGTGGTTGCAGGTTGTATACTTGGTGATGTGTATCATGACCTTTTGACGTCAACGTTCTTTGATACGAATATTTACCTTCCAGGTTATATGTTTTTAAACCATGCGCAGTAGCAAGCGTTCGTTTTTTCTCGGACGACAAACGCATTAACCTTGCGATTTATCGTTCGGTCGGCAAAATTTTTCCAAACTTGCTGTTCGTTTTTTCTTCACGTAAACGTCACAAACGATTAACGATTTGTGCCCATTAACTTGCCGAAAAACGAACAAAGTGTCTACATGAGCGATTGTCGCCTGATTTTTCGTCTAGTGTATGGCCAGCATTATGGTTTAAACCCAACTCTGGAAAAATGTAAAATTACCTTGTAGTGCCAGGATAGCTTGTCTTGTTTTGGGCAGAGAAATGTTTTTATTTAGCTGATCCTCCACTCTTCCAGCAGGTGTTACTCCCCCATGCTCCAGCAGTGGACCATGCATTGGTCTTGATGACAACAGAACCTTAGACTACTGAGTGTGGGGAGAAGATGCTGGTGGGGCTAGACTAACAGCGAGGAGGAATGGATGGTTGGGTATGTTTTTTTCCTGTGTCCCCTAGACCTAACTGAACATTTAATAATCTTCCTATTGAAATAAATAAATGCTCAAGCACTAGACGCACCTAAATGCGTCCTGCCAAGAGAAAAGCATTTACAAAAGCCTCAGTGTGCATGAGGCCTAACCCTTGCAGTGCAGATGCAGCCCAACTGCAAGGGATCATTTTAAAGTTTCCCAGAGTCGGGCATTAACCACTTCAACACCGGGCTTTTTATACCACCTCAATACCGGGCCTATTCTGCCACTTCTCTCCTACATGTACAAATCATCATTCTTTTGCTAGAAAATTACTCAGAACCCCCAAATATTATATATGTTTTTTTAGCAGACACCCTAGGGAATAAAAGAACGGTCATTGCAACTTTTTTTCTTGCACGGTATTTGCGCAATAATTTTTCAAACGTCTTTTTTGGGTAAAAAAATGGTTTCATGGATTAAAAAAATAACAAAACAGTAAAGTTAGCCCAATTGTTTTGTAAAATATGAAAGATGATGTTACGCCGAGTAAATAGATACCTAACATGTCACGCTTTAAAATTGCGCACACTCATGGAATGGCGCCAAACTTCGGTACTTAAAAATCTCCATAGGCGACGCTTTGAAAATTTTTACAGGTTACAAGGTTAGAGTTACAGAGGAGGTCTAGTGCTAGAATTATAAAAATGTGAAATATACTGTGCTGTCTATGTGTAGATCTATTTCCACATATTTAAACGTGAATACAATCAAAAAAATCTAAAAATGCTGCAACTTAAAAGTGAGACACACACAATAAAACAATACTAGAAATGACAAAGCTTTGTCATTTCTAGTACTAGTGCTAGAATTGTTGCACGTGTTCTAACGCACGCGGCGATACCTCACATATGTGGTTTGAACAGCGTTTACATATGTGGGCGGGACTTACGTGTGCGTTCGCTTCTGATCGCGAGCTACCGGGGACAGGGGCGTTTTAATTTTTTTTTTACACTTAATTTTTTTTTATTTAACTGAATTTTTTTAATTTTTACACTTTTTTTTTTTTTTCGATCACGTTTATTCCTATTACAAGGAATGTAAACATCCCTTGTAATAGGAATGGTGTGTGACAGGTCCTCTTTATGTAGAGATGCGGGGTCAATAAGACCCCACATCTCTCCTCCAGGCTGGAAAGCATGAGATCGTGAAAAAAATGTCACCGATCTCATGCTTACTAGCCGCATTGGCGGCTTTGTTTACTTTTGAGAACCCGGGCGTGACGTCATCACATCGCACCCGAGCCTCCGACGGTCATAGAGATGACTGGTGACCATCTGGCGCTGGACGATTCATTCTCCAGGCCCCCAATGGCACGGGAGAGCCCGGAGAAGCACTGGATGGTGGCAGGAGGGGCGCCTATAAGAACGATCAAGCGGCGGAACCGCCGCTATGATCGTTCTTATTGTGCGCAGAATCGCCGGCAGAATAGAAGGATATCTGAATGATGCCTCTAGCTGCAGGCATCATTCAGATATCCCCCCACAAAGCCCAGGACGTCATATGACGTCCACCCAGGATGGTAGATCCCATCTGTGGACGTCATTTGACTATGACTGGGTAGGGAAGTGGTTAAGCTTTTCCCGTGCAACTGCTAAATTCAGCATCAAGTCAAATCCACAATGGCTCAAATGTGATATGGTCCAGAAATATTTAGACAGAATAAAGGTGGATAAAGCACCCGGACCAGATGGCATACACCCACGGATCCTAAAATAATTGAGCTCTGTCATTTCAAAGCCATTGTATCCTGTCATTAATGAGGGACTCATTAATGACAGGAATAGTACCACTGGATTGGCGCAGGGCCAATGTGGTGCCTATATTTAAAAAGGGAACAAAGTCTTTAACAAGTAACTATAGACCTGTTAGTTTAACTTTTATAGTTGGGAAGATACTGGAGAGATTAATAAAAGACCACATAGATGAGTTCTTGCTGGAAAAATATATTTTAAGCAACAGACAGCATGGATTCATTAAAGACAGAAGTTGTCAGACAAACCTGATTTCTTTAATGAAGAGGTAAGTGAAACCTTGGACAGAGGGGTGGCGATGGACGTGGTATACTTGGATTTTGCAAAAGCGTTTGATACAGTTCCCCACACACGGCTAATGTGTAAGGTAAAGTCTACAGGCTTGGAAATATCAGTTTGTAAATGGATAGAAAACTGTCTAAAAGACAGAATTCAGAGAGTAGTGGTCAATGACTCTTACTCTGAACGGTCAAAGGTTATCAGTAGTGTACCCCAAGGTTTAGTGTTGGGACCCTTACTTTTTAATATCTTTATAAATGATATTGGGTCTGAGATCAAAAGTAACATTTCTGTCTTTGCAGATGACACCAAGCTATGCAGTAGAATAACGTCCTTACATGATGTTGCCAATTTACAAGCCGACATCAATGCTCTGTCTAATTGGGCGACTATGTGGCAGATGAGGTTTAATGTTGATAAATGTAAAGTTATGCACTTGGGGGCTAAGAATATGAATGCATCATACATACTAGGGGGGTACAACTGGGGGGATCCATAGTGGAGAAGGATCTGGGGGGTTTGGTAGATGATAAGCTCAATAATGGCATGCAATGCCAAGCTGCGGTTTCCAAAGCGAGCAAAGTCCTTTCTTGTATTAAGAGAGGTATGGACTCCAGAGAGAGAGATATCATTTTGCCCCTGTACAAATCATTAGTAAGACCTCATCTGGAATATGCAGTTCAGTTTTGGGCCCCAGTTCTCAAAAAGGATATCGGGGAACTGGAGAAAGTGCAGAGAAGGGCAACCAAACTGATAAGAGGCGTGGAGGAACTCAGCTATGAGGTAGGATTAGAGGAACTGAATTTATTCACTCTTGAGAAGGAGATTAAGGGGATAATGATCAACATGTACAAATATATAAGGGGTCCATATAGTGAACTTGGTTTTGAGTTGTTCACTTTACGGTCAACACAAAGGACAAGGGGCACTCTTTACGTCTAGAGGAAAATAAATTTCACCTCCTAATACGGAAAGGTTTCTTCACAGTAAGAGCTGTGAAAATGTGGAATAGACTCCCTGCAGAGGTGGTTCTGGCCAGCTCAGTAGATTGCTTTAAGAAAGGCCTGGATACTTTCCTAAATGTACATAATATAACTGGGTACTAACATTTATAGGTAAAGTTGATTCAGGGAGTATCCGATTGCCTCTCGGGGGATCAGGAAGGAATTTTCTTCCCTGCTGTAGCAAATTGGATCATGCTCTGCTGGGGTTTTTCACCTTTCTCTGGATCAACTGTGGGTATAGAATTAGGTATATGGGATTGTATGATATTATTATTTTATTTTTTTATAGTTGAACTGGATGGACTTGTGTCTTTTTTCAGCCTGGGTAACTATGTAACTATGTAAGTCGAAAAGGCTGAAAGTACTGAGATGATGATTATGGAGAGCACAGTGCTGAAATATAGTGCCATTATCTTCTCTACGTACAAGACCTTTTAATCTGGTGTCCGGGTCATTAGCAGCATGTACTCTCTGGGAAAACACAAATGCAGCAGTAGCATTTAGAAACAAAACAACATGTCTGGGTAAAACATACAAAATAAAGAACAACATTCTGTTTGCAATACCATCTGACAAGTAGCTTGATGTTTTCAATATTGGCAGCCTCCTTTGATATGTGCTAGCCTACTACGCTGGCTGACTTTGACGCCACGTACACACTACTAGTTGTTTTGGTGGGTTGAAAAAAAACTGACAGCTCAGGTCGGAGCCGCTGTACTAACAATCCGACGTTAGGACAGCAATCTCCCCTGCTGTGCTATTGTGTTCTGACAGGGAGACGGCCCCTCGCTAGAACACTCTGGTCAGCGTTTTCAGCCATTGGCCCTTTGACAGAAGCCGGCTGGCTTCGGTCGGACCAACTCTACTACACGTGGGCCGAATGTTGGCCGGTTTCTATTGAACTGCCGATGCCACCCGACATTCGGCCCGTGTTTACTAGGTTTAAGACCTACATTGGATAAGCGTTTTGAAAATGGGGATAATAAAAAAAGCCATGAACGTGAAAAAGTAATCACAATAAATAGAAACTACAGTATATATTAAACATGAACTCTGGGGAAGCACAAAATATGTGACTGAAATACGTACAATATATGGGAAAGAACTGTATTAACTGCCAAAGAACTTGTAATTCTGCACAGCCACTCTTATGACCAGAACATACATGGCAGACAGTATAGCCAGTTTTTCTACCTTCGCTGCAACAGTGGCACAGCTTGGTCAAGACACACATGCAAGCTAATTTGTGAACAATGAAAGAACAGTAGTGGACTGATAAATGCATGCCTTTGTTTACAGGTACACGACAGGGGTTAAATGGACAACACTGGAGGTCAAACATTATTATTGAGCCACGGTTATTAGGCAAATGTATATAAGAGAAATACTTTGTACAGTAGCTTTAGTGGGAATGTTTTCCAATGTTCTATTAGGAATAACACCATTAACTGCTGTTTAAAGATCAATTGTGAGGATGAAAAGCAGGTCTCTATCGTAAAAGTAGATATGACTAAACGTACATATGAATCCCAATCTCATAAAAGCTTTACGTGCTAATATAATTTCAAACATTGTTTTAAGATTTTAAAGTCAGCGTCTTTTATCAAAATAAAACCTGGTGATTCTGCCGTATAGTTCCATAGTAAGATTTGTCTAAAAAAAAAAGAAATCAAAGTCTATCCAGTTTAACAAACAAAAGGGGAAAAAAAAAGTATACAATCGTATTACATAATCCCACACCCAAAGCTTATCCAGAAGAAGGCAAAAAATCCCAGCAAAGTATGATCCTATCCTCCCCAACAGGGGAAAAAGTGATACAAAAATGAATCACTGTGGGTGATGAGCTGATGGATAAAATAAAAGTACAGTGGTTAGGTGGAGGCAGGATAGACTTCTCTGAAGAGAAATGCTTTCAGGGATCGCCTAGAGATAGTCGGACAGATTGTGGTAGGGAATTCCAGAGGACGGGAGAGGCTTGGGGGAAGTCCTGGAGGGGAGCATGGGAGGAGATGACAAGGGAACTAGAGACCAAGAAGTCTTGGGACGAAGTAAGAGAATGATTTGGTTGGTATTTTGAGACTAGGTTAGTGATGTACAGTAGTTCGGGGCCACGTTGAGGATGGCTTTGTAAGTTATTGTTGGTATTTTGAATTTAATTTGTTGGGAGAGTGTAAGTCAATGGCGGGATTGGCAGAGAGGGGTAGCAGATGCTGAGCGGTTTGTAAGATGGATGAGCCTGGCAGCAGCATTCATGATAGAATGAATAGGGGATAGTCTATGTAAAGGTAAGCCAATGAGGATGTTGCAGTAGTGGAGGCGAGAGATAACCAGGGAGTGGATTAGGAGCTTTGTAGTGTCATTGGTTAGAAAGGGGCATATTTTGGAGATGTTGCAGAGGTTTGGAATTTTGTATTTGCCTAAGCTGAGAGTGCCTGTTACACTCTCTTTTATGCTGCCCAAAGCCAGCACTAACAATCCCCTCCCCGCCCCCACACACACACATAGACGGGAGAGGAGAGAGGGCTCGATCTGCACCTCTTCCTCCCGCCCCTACCCCTCTGTCTGCCCACACTCCAATCCCCAGCACTGTGCCTCAGAAAAGGAAAGTTGGGGCCAGAAATTTGAAGTCCAGTAGTCTCAGATACATCTGGATGAGAGGTTCTGACTGCCAGGGGGTGAGTGAGCTCACCATCCATCCCTGTCTGCGACTGAAGTCTCCCCTCCTTCTCTCTCCTGCCTCTGAGTGGGTACCATAAGGTAATACAGGGTTCTCAGAGTACCCCTTACATCAGAGTTTCCCTTTGCACCAGAGGCCATGGGTTTTCCCCTTACATCAGAGGTTTCAGTGTTCCCCCTTAAATCAGGGTTTTCAGAGCACCACTTACATTAGAGTTTCCCTTTACACCAGAGGCCATGGTTTTTCCCCTTACATTAGAGTCCTCTCCATACATCAGCATTCTCAGTGTTCCCCCTTAAATCAGGGTTTCCAGAGCATCCCTTATGTCAAAGTCCCTAGAGTTCTCCCTTACATCAGAGTCTGCAGAGTCCCCCCTTACAATGAAAGGGAACTCTGCAAGTTCAGATGTAAAACGGGAACTCTGTGGATACAGATGTAAAAGGGGAACTCTGTGGACTCTGATGTAAAGGGGAACTCTTGTTATTAAATTCATTTGATTAGAAATGTTATTTAATAGCAAAATATATGTATATTATAGTTTATACTATATAAAAAAAAAAGAAAATTACTGTGTGCCGCTAAAGTGTTCGGGTTTGATTTGAAGAAAAGGTGGCAACCCTAGGCACTGATGATGTAACCCTGGACTCACAGATGCATCCTGACAGGTTCCTGTCACATGTTCCAGGAGGAAGACCCAAAGTTTTAGACAGATTATCATACTTTTATAAGGGTGAAGTTCCTCTTTGAGTGCTAAATTCTCATTAAGCATCAAGTGCAGTACATTTCAACTCCATTTTTGAGAGCAGCTAACAGCTCAGATACATATAGATGGATTCATACAAAACTACAGAAGCTGCACTTGAACAAATAGGACACTTCTGAATATAGCAGTGATTTACTTTGGCAGTAATCCTACTGCTTGTGTGTACGTTATCACTTGCCAAAAAATTACTTTGCAACTCACCAACTGGCACCCAGGAGGCTTTATTAATGCATGCCAGATGCCTTTGTTTGACATCTATATCAACTTATAATGACACTTGCCTTAAAAAACATTAAATGTAAAAATATAAAAAATAAATATGTATAATGCTAAAGTTTTTTAATCATATCAATTATTATTGTTTTTCATTATCAAGTTTTTATATTTTTGAGAAGAGGATTGCTAGGTGATAAACTACTAAACATTTAAAGCAAATCAGTACTATATCAGACATATGTATTATAAAGGTCAATGAGAATATATGATATTTGAATGTTTATGGACACTTTCGCTTTTTGTGCATAATTTCAAATATACTGTTGTTGTGCATATATCTAATCATTTGGAAGACAGTCACTTGATTGTGGGAGCTACAGTGGACAGTGACTGAGGAATGTTGCTCTTCTCATTGAGAACAAAAATGCCATCTGGGACTAGGGTTGCCACCATTTCTTCAAGACAAACCCGAACACTTTAGTGGCCTGGGACACCTTTGGGTGGCCCAAGTAGAGAAATAATGTGGTGCGCATAGCGTGCCATAGCGAACAGTGGGTGTGGCCAAATTGCTCTTGCTGACATCACCGCCCTGCCCCCCAGTGATGCCAAACCTGCCCCCAAACAGCCACCCACAGTGTGACTATTTTGGTTTGTTGGGAGCCACAGCCCGCTCTGAATAATGTGTCCGGGTTTCGTCTGCCAGAAACCCGGACACATGATTCAAAACCCGGACTGTCCGAATGAATCTCGAACAGGTGGCAACCCTATCTGGGACAGGTAAAAATGGGGAGAGCCTTGCATCCTTTTTAGTCTTTTAACTGTGACAGAGTCCAGAAACAGCCACTGCCATCACTACTTAGCAACAATTTAGGCTGGGTTTATACTGTGTGCAGACGTGGCTCACAGCAGGGGTCCGGTGCGTACCTGTTCTCCATTTCAGGGATGAATCAGGCCTGAATTTTTGCCTAAATTCGGACCTGAAACAGAGCCAAAGACGCAAAGGACCCTTGTGCAATGTGTTCCACGGCCGCCCCGGAGATGTGTGAACCGGCTCTATTGAAAGCCGATCGCAGTCTTCTGTCATGCTAATTGGATGCGGGGAAACCCACATCCAATTCGCATCAGTGTGAACCCAGCCATAAGGTGTATCTAAACCAAAGAGCAAAAAATGGATACGTTGCAACTTACCAGTTCTTAAATGTTTATGCTGCATTGAGGATTTTTCCCTTATTTCCACCTTGTAGTCTTGTCAGTAACACACTTCCAGTTCTAGGGTGACAACGCTCTTTCACTGTAATGTACCTATGGAGGAGCAGCCTTGTCACTCTAGTGATTATTCAGGACCGGTAGGTAGGCACATTGGTCCGGAGTCACTTACAAACAGAGACAGAAGTCTGAAGACTTGGAGATATGGACAGCATCTCCAGCAAGGAGTGGAATGCAGCCTGGCTGGTCCACGATCAAACAGGAGGCATCCTGAAGGGAAGTAGACATAGTCCCTGCACTGTCATTACTTCTCTTGAGCCTTTGTCTACCTCTAAGCACTGTCCCTGTCAGATGGGGATCCTGTCCCTATGCTAGCTACTCACATGAAGCTGCCAAACCCGGGAGCCAGGGTCTTAAATAGATTCTGCCTGACCCATGTTGGCGGCTGGAGTCACATGGGGTGCCAGCGTCCAACCAGTCAGCTGTCTCCCTGTGACCGCAGAAAGTTATAGAGGAACCAAGTTCCTCACAACTTTCTTCCCCTTCGGCATTGCCACTTCAGTTGAGCGCCACCTGCAGTGGGGAGTACAGACTGCACCTGCCTACATACAGGTAAGACTTTTCATAGTCTTACCTGTAGGGCAAAGTTAACTTTTTGACTTTACTACCACTTTAAGTTGGGCATTTACAGTGAAAAATAGCAAAAAATAAGGGGTAAAAAATTTAAGTAAAGGGTAGAATTAAAAAAAAAAAACATGTAGGAGAAAATAAAACTGAAATGGGGATTCTATTTCTAGACTTTTCCACTCTCAGTATGTACATATGCATATATTAAATCAACTACAGTGGTAAATAAATGTGAAATTTTATATTTCTTTGCTTATTTAGGCAATGCATGAGTAGGATTGTGGTAATCTTATTTTTTCAATGTTGTGCATCTGGAAACATATAACTGCCCTTCATAATGCCAGGGTTTTCAGATGTTAATCCACTCAATTATGATTTGCAAAGCTACATCCTAATTGTGTTATATCATTATTGTATTACATTGCTCCATGTCTTGCAAACCATTCAAAATATTCTCTTTTATGTGTCTTTTGTTTTGGCTGCTGTAAAGCAGAACATTAGGAATTATTTTTAAATCTTCATAAAAGAGCAGCGTATACTGGTTTTTATAGCAGGAGTTTTCACTAATAATTTGCAGAGGACAGTTTGAATTGTGACATTACTGAGTGGCGTTAAGCTATGCAGACCATTCAGTGTCATACAAAACAAATCCCAGGTATTATTGTTGCCTTTGTGAATAACGTTTGCGTGTCAAAATCACGGTCAACGCTGCCTTATACTTGAGGTATTATTACCTGGAATTTGTTGGGGCTGCTTATGCCAACAAGATTTTGTTAGCACGAGGTTGGTCATAGAAAGGACATTTGTATCTGACAACAAAAGAAATGGGAAAGTAATTTTGTTCAAGGTTGGGCCCCAATGTGTTTCTTGTTCAGTAATAACAGTGTTGCACTTTCCATACTTCAAAACTTATATCTGTACTGGAGAGAGAGATCAGGCTCTACTCCCAATTTTTCTATAGGTAGTACAAGAAGAAAAGTTGACAGCCAGAGATCCACATCATCACCCCTAGGGGTATTACAGTACCTGATTATTCCAAACAATGCCCAGTAGCATTACTTGTACGTTTTTTAGGCAATCTATGGTCACCTTGAAGCCGAACTCCGGGAAAAATGTTCCAGAGAGACCAATCCTTCTCTCTCAGAGTATGAATTTTACACTAATGCCGCGTACACACGACCGTTTTTAATGTCATTGAAAAAAACGGCGTTTTTCTCGATGTGATTCTTCTCAAGCTTGCCTTGCCTACACACTAACATCGTGAAAAATGCTCTGAAGCCGACACATGATAATTTTTAATGACCATTTTAAAAAATTGAATTTTTCTCGTCATTAAAAACGGTCGTGTGTACGCGGCATAAGAAGCATCCATCCTCATTTTCCCCAGTAGAAGAGCTATTGCGCTCATCGTTGACACTTTTTTTTTCAGGTGAATGGGTAAGGGTACAATGTACTCCATACTCATTCACATAGGATGGGGGGCTGGGACCTGGGGCCCCCTTAATTAAAGGGGGCTCCCAGATTCCGATAAGCCCCCCACCCGCAGACCCCGACAACCAACGACCAGGGTTGTCAGGAAGAGGCCCTTGTCCTCATCAACATGGGGACAGGGTGCTTTGGAGTGGGGGGGGCCACAGGGTGCCCGTCTGCCCCAAAGCATCCACCCCCCATGTTGAAGGCATGCGGCCTGGTACGGTTCAGGAGGGGGGGTGCTCGCTCGTCCCCAACCCCTTTCCTGACCGGCCAGGCTGCGTGCTCAGATAAGGGTCTGGTATGGACTTTGGGGGCCTGGTATGCTCTTAGAGGGGAAAGGCCTGGTATGCTCTTAGAGGGGAAACCCATGCCGGTTTTTTATTTAAAATTTGGCGTGGAGTTCTTCCTAAAGATTCATACCACATACAGTGCCTGGTATTGTCGGGGATCGAAGTCAAATCGCTGTTCATTGAAGTCGGACGCATGTCGGACTTCAAGTCACAGGGCAAAGTAGGATTCAAAGTAGTACGACTGTCATGTCGTACCAGTGTAAACCCAGCCTATATCTAATTTTTTTCAGGTAGGCAAATTAGTCAAAGCTTTTGTTATGATAACCAACACATGATAATGCTGCTTAATTTTGTCTGGGCATCTAGACATGAATGTCCTCTGGTGAGGAAAGGGTTTACAATATACAGCTCATAAATATAATATGGTTGGTTGACCTGATCCTGGATAAAACAAATATTAGAGGATACCCATGGACCAATGTATTTCCTTTTATATTGGAATATACAAATATGTGCTAGTGGAAATGGTTCTTCTAACATGTATTTGGTACTCTCTTACTTTGCCAAGACAGACAAAAAAATTCCACTCTGTGAATAACCCTAATGCTGACAACTTCATGCTTTGCTGAAGGTGAAACAGTCTTTCCAATCTAAATTCAAATACAGTATATCATTTGCGTAGTCCAAGTGCCTTTCTGTGATATTGATGGTGACCTTGAATATACTGTATCAATCTAAGTTACAGACTTACCACCTGCTGTATTAGGCACCTCTGTCATAAGGAAATTTACAGGCATACGACCTGTTTTCTACTAGCTTTGAATTTTCCTGCTATATTTCATTATTTGCTGTAACTGCATGCCGATTTAATCTACTTTCGTAATACAGATCACATCCAGGAGCCATGACAAAGCTGTTTTTAAATATGACCAGACTATCTCATTATTTAGAGATAGATTCTTTCTAAAATTATATTTACCACTGTCAGAAGAGACCAGTATGTTTTATGCCCTCTAACACCAATGTCTGCAAGAGTCTGGAATTCTGTCTGATTCAAAAACAATCTATAAAGCTCTCTGCATCCTAAGAGTACACATGACTCATGCTTTACATGTGCTTTAGCATAGCTCCCATTCCCAACTGTCCCTGATTTTGAGGGATTGTCCCTGATTTGGAACAATGTCCCTCTGTCCCTCTTTCCTACTCATTTGTCCCTCATTTTGCTCTGATCTATATAATTGTATATAAAATGCACTTTTTCTCTTTCAAAAGGTGTTTCCCAGTGCTAAACCTTTCATCCAAATTCTAAATTGCAGCATTTGTAAATTTTAAAAGCCAAAATAAAGGAATAGTAGTGGTAAGAAAAAAGTCCTTGTGGGTTTAATTAACCTTTTTTGGGGTTAATTCTCCTTTAAGGGGGTGTGGCAGGGGGTGTTTCCTGTGCCTTCATACGTTTGTTAGTAGGTGTGCCTCATTCCCATCTTAAAATGTTGGGAGGTATGCTTTAGTACTGCTGCAATGTACTGCGTGGTGAGCTGCTACTAAATATTTTGCCTTATTGTATTGGCATGACTTTTTGAAGTTCTTCTGCTTTCGACCTATGAGAATAATGATAACATTGACACACCTGTAACAGTTTACGATGGACTTTATTGCACAGGAAAACCCTATAACGAAAGATAGGCTAGGTAAAAAATGCAATAAACGAAATGACGCAGTTGTCACAAGTAACATCCATCCAATTACAGCAGGATAAAAGTAATTTACAGCACAGTAATAAAACAATTTACAAAACGGACACAAGCAATCATTATATAACGGCAACAATGACATTGAAAGCAACCTACACTATATTGTCAAAAGTATTGGGACACCTGCCTTTACATGCACATAAAATTTAATGACATCCCAGTCTGAAGCCTAGTACACACGGCCGAGAATCTCATCAGGAAAAAACCCGTTGTTTTTCCTGACGAGATTCTTGACAAGAATCTTGTCCCAGCCGAGTGTACACACACTCCATTCCCATTCAAAAGTTCTTTTGAATGGAACGAACACGGTGACGTCATCGACTACGACGAGCGTGCGCTCGTCACATTCGATGCCGTACCCGCCATCTTGCTACACCCTACCTATGCCTAGGAAGCTACCGCACATGCGTCAAAGTCATTTCGAGCATACGCAGGTTTCCACGGCGACAGGTAAGTATACACACTCTCGGGTTTCTCGTCGGGAAACAGGCCGACAAGAATCCCGATGAGAAAATAGAGAGCAGGTTCTCTATTTTTCTCGTCGAGATTCTGGGCATTTTTCTTGACGAGAAACCTGAACACATGGTTTTCTCGGCAAGAAAGCTCTGCCAGCAGTTTTCTTGTCGTTTCTTGCCGAGAAAAACGGTTGTGTGTACGAGGCCTTAGTCCGTAGGGTTCAATGTTGCGTTGGCCCACCCTTTGCAGCTATAACAGCTTCAACTCTTCTGGGAAGGCTGTCCACAAGGTTTAGGAGTGTGTCTATGCAGTGGTGTAGCATGGGTTGTCAGTGCCCGGGGCAAGGCAAGTCATTTGGGCCCCCTAGCCTACAGACTTTTAGCGTTCCCTTTGTCCCTTCCACTAGTACAGTATAAGGGGATTGTAAAGGCAGAAGTTTTTTTTTTATCTTAATGCATTCTATGCATTAAGATAAAAAATAACCTATGTGCAGCAGCCCCTCTAATGCTTACCTGAGCCCATCTTTATCCAGTGATGTTGCAGGAGTGTCTCAGCTTCCCGGGACTCCCCTCCTCATTGGCTAAGACAGCAGCCTGCGCAATTGGCTCACGCTCCTGTCAATCAAAGTCAGTCAGTCAATCAGGAGAGAGAGGGGACCGGGTTGTGGCTCTGTGTCAGAATAGACACAGGAAGCTGTGACTCGGCTTGGGTGCCCCCATAGCAAGCTGCTTGCTGTGGGGGCACTCAACAGGAGGGAGGGGCCAGGAGAGCCAAAGAGGGACCAGAGAAGAGGAGGATCAGGGCTGCTCTGTGAAAAACAACTACACAGAGCAGGTAAGTATAACATGTTTGTTATTTAAAAAAAAAAAAAAAAAGAGACTTTACAATCACTTTAAAGTGGAGTTCCACCCTCTTTTACAAGTTGTTTGCATTCTATGTATTTATGTCCCCTGAAGACTCATTGGCATATTATTATTTATTTTTTTTAAAACTCACTGTTTTACAGTGGTCTTTTTATATTTCGGGCCGCGGCCGCACTGACCGCTATGCCTCCTGGGAGATGTTTGTCATCAATCCCAAGGCACGCCCATCCTGCCCTCCCTATGTGTTTATGTTCTTCCTCCGCTCCTCCCTCCCTTCTTCCTCCGCTCCTCCCTCCCTACCCAGCGAGCCTCAACCTGATGATGTGACATGCTGCTGCCCTCATCACCTTCCGAGAATCGAAACAACAGGTGCGGGGGCGATTGGTTGACACGTCCCGCGGCAGCACCCCCCCCCCCAGCTCTTTTATTATGGCTGAACGATTTAAAGGATGTTGGTTGCTCTGGAGTTACGGCCGACACACTCACGCTGATCGGGTGGTTATTTGCAGACCAGGAAAAGAGGACATTGTGTATTTTGTCACCACCCTGGAGAAGCAAGGGAAACCACTGACTCTGCTGGACCCCAGGTTTTACCTGTGAGCATATAAAGTAACTGTTTGTCATAATTTTCTTTTTTTTTTTTCTTCTTCACGAAAGAAAGGAAATTTCAAGTAAGAGGAGGATTTTTGTTTGCCTTCTCCTTCTTTTGCTGTGCTAACTGGACTCTGGGGAATTAGTCAGTTAGGATTAAGATTACTGGAGACTTCGGGATCAAGATGTTATTTGCTCCAGCTCTTGTATCTAACGGACTTTTGTGCGCTACTTCTGACACTAGGTGGCAGTGGTTGGCAGAATAGGGAGAGACTTTTTTGTTTTTCCCAATAAGTTTTTTTTTTTTTTTTTAACAGGGAATTTCCCAATAAGTTTAGTCATATCTAAAGAAAAAAAGTAAGAAGGAAAGCTCCACCTCTTAGGAGATGCAGCTTTGCTTTGAAGTGCCTTGATATTATTATGTTGTTTGTCTGTGTGTCTCTGTTTTCTTTCAGGTGAGCCCAGGGCTGGTGCAAGAATTTTTGGCACCCTAGGCGAAACCTCATTTTGCCGCCCCCATTGGCTCCGCCCCTGACTCCACCCCCTTTGTCCTGTACATGTATACGATGGAGGGGGCGGAGGTGGAGATTTTTGCGGCGCCTCTCCACCTATTTCTTCAGCCGAGGTCCACAGGCTCACACCTGTGCCTCTGGACCCAGCCTTAAGACAAATAGTGGTGGCACCGGCTTGCTTCCTCATGCCAGCCGTGGTCCGCAGGTACAGTATATAGACAGTCTAGGGTAGTATATGGACAGGCTAACTGTGTAACTGCCTGTCTGTATGAGCAGACAGATACACTGACAATGCTTTACAGTCTCCTACTAAAAATAATAATAAATGCAAATTTTTTTACCTGCAAAAAGATCTGCATTTATTATTTTTTTACAAAGGTGAACTTGAACCCCCACACCTCAGATCACCCCAATTCATGTATTTTCACACCTCAAATAACCACCATTGTTTCATCACTGTAGTCCCCTGCACACCTTTTCATCATTGTACAACCCTGAATGCCTGTTCCCCCCGCACCTCTGTTCCCCACTGTATCCCCCCCACACCTCTGTTCCCCACTTTATCCTCCCTGCACCTCTGTTCCCCACTGTATTCCCCCCCGCACCTCTGTTCCCCACTGTATCCCCCCCATACCTCTGTTCCCCACTTTATCCTCCCTGCACCTCTGTTCCCCACTATATTCCCCCCCGCACCACCTCTGTTCTCCACTATATTCCCCCCCGCACCTCTGTTCTCCACTGTATCCCCCCCACACCTCTGTTACCCACTGTATTCCCCCCCGCACCTCTGTTCTCCACTATATTCCCCCCCGCACCTCTGTTCTCCACTGTATTCCCCTCCGCACCTCTGTTCTCCACTATATTCCCCCCCGCACCTCTGTTCTCCACTGTATCCCCCCCACACCTCTGTTCTCCACTATATTCCCCCCCCGCACCTCTGTTCTCCACTGTATTCCCCCCCGCACCTCTGTTCTCCACTGTATCCCCCCCACACCTCTGTTCCCCACTGTATTCCCCCCCGCACCTCTGTTCTCCACTATATTCCCCCCCGCACCTCTGTTCTCCACTGTATTCCCCTCCGCACCTCTGTTCTCCACTATATTCCCCCCCGCACCTCTGTTCTCCACTGTATCCCCCCCACACCTCTGTTCTCCACTATATTCCCCCCCCGCACCTCTGTTCTCCACTGTATTCCCCCCCGCACCTCTGTTCTCCACTGTATCCCCCCCACACCTCTGTTCCCCACTTTATCCTCCCCCGCACCTCTGTTCCCCACTGTATTCCCCCCCCGCACCTCTGTTCTCCACTGTATTCCCCCCCGCACCTCTGTTCTCCACTATATTCCCCCCCACAGCTCTGTTCCCCACTTTATCCTCCCTGCACCTCTGTTCCCCACTGTATTCCCCCCCGCACCTCTGTTCCCCACTGTATCCCCCCACACCTCTGTTCCCCACTTTATCCTCCCTGCACCTCTGTTCCCCACTGTATTCCCCCCGCACCTCTGTTCTCCACTATATTCCCCCCCGCACCTCTGTTCCCCACTGTATTCCCCCCCCGCACCTCTGTTCTCCACTGTATTCCCCCCCGCACCTCTGTTCTCCACTATATTCCCCCCCACAGCTCTGTTCCCCACTTTATCCTCCCTGCACCTCTGTTCCCCACTGTATTCCCCCCCGCACCTCTGTTCCCCACTGTATCCCCCCACACCTCTGTTCCCCACTTTATCCTCCCTGCACCTCTGTTCCCCACTGTATTCCCCCCGCACCTCTGTTCTCCACTATATTCCCCCCCGCACCTCTGTTCTCCACTGTATTCCCCCCCCGCACCTCTGTTCTCCACTATATTCCCCCCTGCACCTCTGTTCTCCACTATATTCCCCCCCGCACCTCTGTTCTCCACTGTATCCCCCTACACATCTGTTCTCCACTATATTCCCCCCCCGCACCTCTGTTCTTCACTGTATTCCCCCCCGCACCTCTGTTCTCCACTGTATCCCCCCCACACCTCTGTTCCCCCCTTTATCCTCCCCCGCACCTCTGTTCCCCACTGTATTCCCCCCCGCACCTCTGTTCTCCACTGTATTCCCCCCCGCACCTCTGTTCTCCACTATATTCCCCCCCACACCTCTGTTCCCCACTTTATCCTCCCCCGCACCTCTGTTCCCCACTGTATTCCCCCCTGCACCTCTGTTCTCCACTGTATTCCCCCCGCACCTCTGTTCTCCAGTGTATCCCCCCACACCTCTGTTCCCTACTTTATCCTCCCCCCGCACCTCTGTTCCCCACTATATTCCCCCCCGCACCTCTGTTCCCCACTGTATTCCCCCCTCACCTCTGTTCCCCACTTTATCCTCCCCGCACCTCTGTTCCCCACTTTATCCTCCCCGCACCTCTGTTCTCCACAGTATCCCCCCCGCACCTTTGTTCCCTACTTTATCCTCCCCCCGCACCTCTGTTCCCCACTGTATTCCCCCCGCACCTCTATTCCCCACTGTATTCTCCCCTCACCTCTGTTCCCCACTTTATCCTCCCCGCACCTCTGTTCCCCACTGTATTTCCCCCTGCACCTCTGTTCTCCACAGTATCCCCCCCGCACCTCTTTTTCCCACTTTATCCCCCGCCCCGTACCTCTGTTCCCCACTGTATTCCCCACAGTATCCCCCCCGCACCTCTGTTCCCCCCAGTATCCCCCCCACACCTCTGTTCTCCACTGCATTCCCCCCCTCCCCTCTGTTCCCCCCAGTATCCCCGCCCTACACCTCTGTTCTCCACTGTTTTCCCCCCCGCACCTCTGTTCACCACAGTATCCCCACCACACCTCTGTTCCTCACTTTATCCCCCCCGCACCTCTGTTCCACACTTTATCCTCCCCGCACATCTGTTCCCCACTGTATCCCCCCGTACCTCTGTTCTGCACTGTAGCCCCCCCGCACCTCTGTTCTCCACTGTACCCCCCCGCACGCACCACTGTAACCCCCACCTATGTTCCCCACTGTAACCCCCACCCCCCACACAAATTAGTTCCTCTCTGTACCCCCCCCCCCACCCCACACATCTGTTCCCCTGTGTACACAATGCAATGCAGACAGTAGATTCAAAGTTTTTTTTAATTCAGCTGAGCGTGCTGCCTGTTTTTCACTACCTGAGCCAGTGGCGGTGGTGGACTTACCTCGAGGAGAGCGACGCTGCTGTCTGTTCTCCCACAACAGATCTCTGACGATCCAGGAGGAGGAAGGGGAAATCGCGGCAAGCCCAGGCGGGGTTACATGCAGGGCTTCCAGTTCCACGATCTCACCCGCCCCACCGGTTCCATGCTAATACAGCACTTCCGGGCGGGCCGGCTGCTCCTTGTCCCGGCTCTCTCCCCTTTTCTGATTACTGATGCTGCTAGGGCGGCACTGCAGGCTGGGGATAGAGTGGTCCCGGAGAAAGCAGGCTGGCAGAGCGGAGGTGGAGAGAGCGAACTGTTTTTGCACAGAGCGCTAGGATGTCGTCACAGGCGCATTTGATCGCTCCCCTAGCCTGGCACAATAAGACGCCTATGCTGCCTTATGGATGGCGACGTCGGCCGGCCCTGCAGGTATTTTAAAAATCCAAATCCAGCAAGTGGCCGAGGATCCAGATTTTGCCGCCCTCCCTACCCTGGCGCCCTAGGCAGCCGCCTGACCCGCCTATTGCTAGCGCCGGCCCTGGGTGAGCCGGATCCACTGTCAAGACTGCTGGAGAGTGGGTGGTCTAGACCAGTGTTTCTCAACTCCAGTCCTCAAGGCGCCCCAACAGGTCATGTTTTCAGGCTTTCCATTATTTTTGCACAGGTGATTTGATCAGTTTCACTGCCTTAGTAATTAATACAGCCATTTCATCTGAGGGAAATCCTGAAAACATGACCTGTTGGGGCGCCTTGAGGACTGGAGTTGAGAAACACTGGTCTAGACAGTTAGGAGGGATTGTAATGTGTATACTATTGTAATTCTATTGTAAGTGTAGCACTTACCCCCATTTAAGGGACCGGCTGGTTTTGTTGGGTCTTGTGAACTACCTCCTAGGCTTCCGTTGTCAGGGTATAGAAAGAAAGTCTCCAAAAAGGCCAATGTCCACACAAATGTAAAGCCCAAACAGTCAGGCTTTATTTACTTTTGCTGAGGGAAACTTGAGAGGAAAGTAAGATATGAGAGAAGAACAGGGGAAGGTTCAGGTACGCAGCACTAAAGTTGCAATCGTCGCCACTCAAGCCTGAGTGGGTATTGCTCACACGGATACTTTCGTTTAGTGGTCCTAGCAGGCGGAATGAAGCACAAATCAATCTTTCTTTTAGAAAATAGGGATACGATCAGGAATCCTCTGCCACAGAATTATTAAAAGTCCCGAACCTCCCAGCCAAGCAATAGTGAGAGAACCTTTATGCCGGATTGGCGAATTGCAGGGCTTGTAATGATGATAATGGATCCCTCCTTATGTGAGCTCCAGGCCTCCTCCCGAGACAGCAGTACCGTCGCTAGTCTTCTCTGGGACAGATCCTCCCCTGGTCTCCTTCCCCAAGTGCGGGCTTCCCGCAGGTGGGTAGCCTGGGATCCTTTCCTGAGGTGTAGGCCCAGCCAATAGAGCTGGGCCTAACATGTAATGATGCGGCCTTGGGCTGAAGGTGCCCGGGCCAGAACACACACGCACCCCGTACCATGCGGGCCACGAGGCGCGCACACCAACGGGTGGGCTCCCAGGACGGAACCCCTGAACAGACCACCCCAACTAATGGTGTCTGCCCTTTATGTACCCTCTCCCAGCATGCACAACTGGTAGACCTTGCCCACTGCACAGCTGCCGAGAAAGGACACCCAAGGTGTTGTGATACCCCCTGTAGTTCAACCTATGCCGGTGGTGACAGTGCCACCTACAGGCGAACAGGGAACATTACCGCCAGGCAGCATCACACCCAGAGCAGAAGCAAATTTAAAACAATCAACATGTCTGAGCCCAACTACTGGCTCAGACCACCCTTAAATTTCAAACATAGCTCCCCCAAATATTGGAGAGGGCGCTACATAAGTGTAGCGGGGTCTTAAATTTTGGGATTGTAATACCAAATTTAGGGGTGATTTGAGTGGTAGTTGGCTCAAATCTTTCAATTGCTGGACTCTGCCTTGCTGCTATTTCTCCTGGCGTGCAGTTCCCCCTAAGCAGTATAGGTTGCGCTGTCACTGGTACTCGGGGTTGAACCACAGGTGTTAGAGTGGTGATTAGGTATCACAACACCTTGGGTGTCCTTTCTCGGCAGCCGTGCAGTGGGCGTGGTCTGCCTGCTGTGCATGCAGGGAGAGGGTACAAAAGGGGCAGACGAGTGAGTTACCACCCCGGGGACCTGTACCCGGGGGAAGGCATTGTGTGGAGTCCAGGTTCGAGTGCATGGCCCTCCAGGTCATGGGGCCACGTGCGCCTCAGTCCCAGGCACCTTTAGTCCTGGGACTGCAACTTCAGCCCTGGGCCCAGCACCTTTAGCTGGAGCCCACTTCGGGAGGAAGAATCCCAGGGTGCTGCCTTGCGAGGGGACCCGTTTCTGGAAGAGGAGGCTGGGGGAGGACCATTCTGAAGGACTGGTGAGAGATCACAGTGAAGGAAGGGGCCCAGTAACTCTCTAGAGGGATGTCATCCATCCGGAAACCAGGGGCCTAACATCTGGACCATCAGGAGGTTTGGGACACTATAGATCCTGTGGCAGAGCATCTCCTAGACGCATCCATTAGGGAACTAAATTGACTGTTCGAGCTACACGCCGGCTGCTAGTGCCATTGGGTGACTATCCGAGTGAGCTGTACCCTCTCGGGAACGAGTGGCGACGAAGCCAGGAGTGCCTGAATTCTATCTGTCTTCCTAACACCTTTCGACCTTCATGCATAAGAAAATAAAGCTCTACGTTGGAGTGATATACTGGTGTGGACCTTGGAGTTACTTGGGGTATAAAGACTTTGTCCCTGCATACTGGGGACAGAAACCAACTTTGAGGAGAACCTCGCTGCAAGACCCGTAAGTGAAACAAGTGTGCTTAACCTCTGCAAACCAGAGGGTACGGGCACGGTAGCCATGGTGCGCCTAAAGCCTCGTACACACGGTCGGACTTCCATCGGACTTTTCCGTGGATTTTTGTCCGAACGGAGTTGGCCGGGCACACCCATAGCATACACACCACAGGACTTTTCTGCAAACTTTCCCAAAACTTTTTGCAACATTACGTGGTTTTTCTGCTCTTTTCTGCTCTTTACCGCCACCCTTTGGTCAACTTCTGCTATTGTTGGTTGATTTTAACATTAGTTGTTTTGTCCATCGGACAAAAGTCCTATGGTTTTCTGTACACACGGTAGGACTTTGCTCCATCTGACTTTTGTTGGGCAAAAGTTTGTCCGTTTGCAGACCCAACTTTTGTCCGATGAAAACAAAACCAAACGAAAAAAAGTTTGTCCAATGGAGCGTACACACGGTCGGATTGTTGGTCCAACTTGCTTAAAACAAAGTTTGTTGGGCAAAAGTCCGGATGTGTGTACGGGGCTTTACTCTCCTGTGAGCGAGCCAGAGATGTTGGAGGAGTAGGGGTACTGTGACACACACAGACCTGAGTGTGGGTGTGGGTAGAGTGCTACATAAGTTTATGCTAATGTTTTATACTTATAGCTTCCTCCTCCCTTTCCCTTCCCATCCCAGTTTTTTTTTTGGTACCAAATCCTCAGGCTTGAGGAGTAGTTTTTTTCTCCAGACACTGGGGACAGTGTCTTATTGTAGCAGGGGGAGTATGTAGCGCCCTGCTCCTGATGACCAGGCACTATGTTCAAATTTAGTGGGAGTCTGAGCTGGTAGTTAGCTCAGACTTGTAAAATTAAGGCTAAATCAGCCTCTGTTCCGGCTATGGCTGTGTTTGGGAGGATTTCCCACTGTTTGCCTGTAGGTGGCGTTACCACCCCAGGCCAATGTCGGAACACAAACAGGCCAGAGTGCATTGGGTGTTTTTCCCCGGAAACAGCTCAGTGGGGAGTGGTCTCCTCGCTGAGCATGCTGGGGAAGGATACTTAAGGGGCAGACGCCATTTCTTGGGGCTCTTCTTCGCCTCGTGGCCCTCCTGGCTCGAGGCATGTGTTACTGGAATTTCAGCCACGGAGCCACGTTGGCCCGAGGCTGCTTCTATGCCGGGTAGGCCCAGTTGTCCTGACTGGGGCCTGCACTTGAAGGTGATCCTGTGCTGTCAGTCCTGCGGGAGGAAGCCACTCAGTGGAGGAAACCAGGGGAGGACCTGTCCTGGAGAGGACCAAGCGGAAGGCTGGTATCTCGGGAGAGGCCTTGTAACTTTATTGGAGGATGCACCACAGCCTATGTTACCTTACAGTCTGCCGGGATTGGCTTAAAGGCTCTAAGACTGTAATTCGAGTACTGGATCCTGTGGTAGAGGATCATTGAACAAGTTCATCTTTAATTCAGGGAGTCTGTGGCAGAGACTGTTAACCTGTTTTTGATCGTGCATCATTCCGGCTGCTAGGCCAGGTGAGAGGGGCCTATCCAGGTGAGCAATACCCACTAGGAGTAAAGTGGTGAGTGTGACTTTGAAACTTAGAAACTCCACAGTGATCTGCATTGTGTGCCTGAACCTTCCCCTAATCCTCCGTCCCTCCGCTTATGCAAGTTGTTGTGGAAAAAAGCCTAAAAAGAAAGGATTGTAACTTGTGTGGACATTGAAGTTTCTATAGACTCTCATCTCATCCCCTAGACAACAAAAGGTGAGATAACGTGCAAGGCCCAAACTTAAATCAACAGCTCCTACGGGGGTACCGCTACACACATATATATATATATATATATATATATATATATATATATATATATATATATATATACACATGCACTGTATGGATTTATATTCACACCTATATGTATATTGCACCCAATGAATAATTGATTGTCTTTGGGGGAGGGGGGATTGCAATGTTGGCCAATGTTGGCCACAGCATCCTCCCCCTGTACTGGTCCAGGACTAGGGGCTGTGTTATACCTCCGCTGTGACAGATAGGGGAGTGTGCACAGTGTGTGTGTGTGTGTACAGTATGTGTTTGTGTGTACAGTATGTGTAGTGTGTATATTGTGTGTGTGTGTGTACAGTATATGTTGTGTGTACAGTGCGTGTATATTGTGTGTGTACAGTATGTGTAGTGTGTGTGTATATTGCGTGTGTGTACAGTATGTATAGCGTGTGTATATTGTGTGTGTGTGTGTACAGTATGTATAGTGTGTGTGTGTGCACAGTGTATGTTGTGTGTAAAGTGTATGTATATTGTGTGTGTGTGTGTGTGTGTACAGTGTGTGTGTGTATAGTATGTGCAGTGTGTGTGTATATTGTGTGTGTGTGTGTACAGTATGTGTTGTGTGCGCGTATATTGGGTGTTTGTACAGTATGTGTAGTGTGTGTGTGTACAGTAAAAAAAAAAAAAAAAAAAAATGTCACTGCCCAGACCTATCACTGGTCTTCACAGCAAGGAGCACTGGACGGGCGGACGCATGTAAACAAAAAACACAGAATGTCCAAACTCAACTTACCAACCAATCAGCAACCAACCAAATTCACCTGTCTAACAGTGCGTTTAAAAACAGGGGTTTAGTTGCACGCATTTGCAAATACATGTGTAAGCTGCAGGCCTCGTCAAGGCTCCCTGTGTGCTGCAGTCCTAACTCTAAAATTTAAGGTCTCCTCAGTGGAAGCACATGTATGCTGACGGATAGATAAAGGGCAGATGACTGGAGGGAGCCCACCCTCCTTGAAGGGGATTGCAATGTGGAATGTGCCTTGGTCACAGCATCCCCCCCCTGTACTGGTCCAGGACTGGGGGCTGTGTTATACCTCCGCTGTGACAGATAGGGGAGTGTGTATAGTGTGTGTGTGTGTACAGTATGTGTTTGTGTGTACAGTATGTGTAGTGTGTATATTGTGTGTGTGTGTGTACAGTATATGTTGTGTGTACAGTGCTTGTATATTGTGTGTGTACAGTATGTGTAGTGTGTGTGTGTATATTGCGTGTGTGTACAGTATGTATAGCGTGTGTACATTGTGTGTGTGTGTACAGTATATGTTGTGTGTACAGTGTATGTATATTGTGTGTGTATACAGTGTGTGTGTATAGTATGTGCAGTGTGTGTGTGTATATTGTGTGTGTGTGTGTACAGTATGTGTTGTGTTCGCGTATATTGGGTGTGTGTACAGTATGTGTAGTGTGTGTGTACAGTATGTATAGTGTGTATGCACAGTGTATGTTGTGTGTACAGTGTGTGTATATTGTGTGTGTGTGTGTACAGTGTATATATTGTGTGTGTGCCCTCTCCTGCATGGTTCCTAGCTGTAGAAGAGGAGACCTGCCTTTTAGTGGAGATGTGCCTTGCAGTGTAGGTGTTATGTGCAGTATAGTAGAGGTGTGCTGTGCAATGCAGTGGAGGTGTGCTGTGCAGTGCAGTGGAAGCATGCTGTGCAGTGTAGTGTAGTGGAGGCGTGTTGTGCAGTGTAGTGGAGGTGTGCTGTGCAGTGCAGTGGAGGTGTTGTGTAGTGTAGTGGAGGTGTGCTGTGGAGGCATGCTGTGCAGTGTAGTGGAGGTGTGCTGTGCAGTGTAGTGGAGGTGTGCTGTGCAGTGGAGGTGTGCTGTGCAGTGCAGTGTAGTGGAGGTGTGCTGTGCAGTGAAGTGGAGGTGTGCAGTGCAGTGTAGTGGAGGTGTGCAGTGTAGTGGAGGTGTGCTGTGCAGTGCAGTGGAGGTGTGCTGTGCAGTGTAGTGGAGGTGTGGTGTGCTGTGCAGTGCAGTGTAGTGGAGGTGTGCAGTGGAGGTGTGCTGTGCAGTGAAGTGGAGGTGTGCAGTGCAGTGCAGTGGAGGTGTGCTGTGCAGTGCAGTGGAGGTGTGCTGTGCAATGCAGTGGATGTTTGCAGTGCAGTGGAGGCATGCTGTGCAGTGTAGTGTAGTGTAGTAGAGGTGTGCTGTGCAGTGTAGTGGAGGTGTGATGTGCAGTGTAGTGTAGTGAAGGTGTGATGTGCAGTGTAGTGGAGGTGTGCTGTGCAGTGTAGTGGAGGTGTGCTGTGCAGTGTAGTAGAGGTGTGCTGTGCAGTGTAGTGGGTTGTCCAGGATGGTGGAATGGATCCCTCTGACAGCTGATGGGGTGGAAAAAGGGGTTCGGTGTGTGGAAGTCCTGCAGATCGCACTCATGGCCCTTAGAACACACAGTAAGTGTCCATGCCACCACCCTCCTAATCCTCCTGTGACTCTGCATGTGTTTCAACTTTTCACAGCACAGCCTTGCTCAGTGCCACTGCCGCCAGCTGCACAATGGCCGCTTACTACCCTTGCTCTCCGCTAAAAGGTCATGACCTCAGACCTCCCCCGAGGCCCCATCTCCTGGTTACTGCACTGCCACTTTCTGAGTGGTGCTCTCCGAGGAGCAGACCGTGTCCACTCCCCCTGGGCCAGCAACACAACTCGACTCTCACGAGGGAGTCTCATCTGCTCTGCCTCTGCCACACTGGCTTCCACAACAGGGAAATGATTGGAGATCGGGTCCGGAGGAGAGGAGGAGGAGAAGATGGTGGCCGCTCACATTGAGGTGGAGGCGGGACTCCAGGAGCAGCCTTTGCACATCAATCGCAGGCAGGCCAGCCACACTGCCGCACATGACCCCGTTCGCCCAATCACAGCCTGAGACTGAACAGGGCGGCCGGAGCGCAGTGACACAGGAAATAGGAATTGGCACTGAGTGACACACACTGGCGTGGGAGTGCTCCCCCCTAAATGTGTCGCCTGGGGCGACAGTCCCCCCGCCCCCCACGCTACACCACTGTGTCTAAGGGAATGTTTGACCATTCTTCCAAGGAAAAGCCTGAGTCACAATGGTGACCTGGATTGGAATCTGTTTAAGACGAGATTATTATAGTGAGTCAGTACACCATTCGGATAAGGACTTCTTCTGATCTTCATTCTTTGGCAACTGTAAACATTGCACTTCTGGTAAAATTGAATGTTTGCGTGGAGCTTTGAAATTCTATATATCTATATTCTATACAAGAATAGATTTGGTTTTCTGAATGGCAGTTTCACAAAAGACCAACTATGAATTGCCAGGTAAATATACACTATATTACCTGTGCAGGCCAGTCAAGTTCCTCCACCCCAAACTTACTCATCAATGTCTTTATGGACCTTGCTTTGTGCTCTGGTGCACAGTCATGTTGGAACAGGAAGGGGCCATCCCCAAACATGAAATTGTCCAAAATGTCTTGGTATGCTGACGGACAGTTCCCTTCTCTGGAACTAAGGGGCCGAGCACCAACCACTTAAAAACAACCCCACATCATAATCCCCCTCCACCAAATGATTTGGACCAGTGCACAAGGCAAGGTCCATAAAGACATTGATGATCTAGTTTGGGGTGGAGGAACTTGACTGGCCTACAAAGAGTCCTGACCTCAAACCCATAGAACACCTTTGGGATGAATTAGAGCGGAGACTGTGAGCCAGGCCGTCTCGTTCAACATCAGTGCCTGACCTCACAAATTCGCTTCTGGAAGAATGGTCAAATGTTTCCATAGACACACTCCTAAGCCTTGTGAACAGCCTTCTCAGAAGAGTTTAAGCTGTTATAGCTGCAAAGGTTGGGCCAACCCATTTTTGAAACCTATGGACTAAGACTGGGATGCCATTAAAGTTAATGTGCGTGTAAAGGCAGGCGTCCCAATACGTTTGACAATATGGTCCTGTGCTCAGTCCTGCCGGCGTTAAGGCCTCTTCCATTACCCGCAGTGGAGCGCTTACTACCCAGATGGGAGATTTGCAATTCACAAAGTATGAAATTAATCTAACAGTCCTCTCCAGCAAGCATCCTTCTTTTTTTTTTTTTATTCTTAATTTACGGAAGATGAGAATACATTCACAAGTACAACGTAAATGAATAAATTTCACCGTAGCAGAAACACCATAACAGGTTCAAACATTTTACAATCTGCGGAATGACAACCAATACATCAATACATCCACCCAATAAGTAGAGATTCACCAGTGGACAGACTCTGAGATGAGAGTTTGCAAAGGAAAAATAGTAGTAGCCTCACCAGCCAGGGCAACTGGATGAAAATCCCCTGCACTAAATTTTTCAAAAGTGTATAAAAAAATAGGAATTAAAAAACAGAATGGCAGAAAAGGAAAAAAGTAGAGCGAAAGAAATCTCATTGTAGGTATCAGTAGAACCACGTTTTCCAAAAACGCGATTCCTGCTTTCTCAAGAACAGCGTAAGATCCTCCATAGACATGATGTCATTTACTGCTCTATCCCACAGACCTACTGTGGGGGTTAAATTGCATTTCCAGTGGTTGGAATACAAGTCCTTGCGTTTAGAAGATAGATTGTAAGAGAGTGACAATATTTCCATTTCGGCAGAGAGTTAAGATATATAGGGCATGCAGCCGGGTCGTCTGAAAGGTATAAATCCCTTGGCAGGACCAAAATATATGGAACAGAGCACCCTAAGAATCCTCACATTTTCAACAGTTAGGGCTAACTGAAAGCTTTTGGGCACCCTGTACCATTTGGTCAACAATTTATAACCTGATTCCTGTAGCCTTGAGGATATGGAAGACTTATGGGCAAAAAAAGAGAAGCCAGATCTTTTCCCCATTTGGTCAGGTAAAGGGGGACATAATCCGCAGGTTAGTGATGTGTTTGCAGCAGAGAGGTCATGCCTAACCAGAATGAAGGCCCCTTCAACCGCCTTTAGGGAAAGGGAGACTTAACTGCTGGAAGCATGGCATTACTGTGGGTGTGAGCCTAAATGGGAAGTTAAAGCGGAGGTCCACCCTTAAATTTTTTTTACACTAAAATTCCTAAAAAAAAAAAGAAAAAAATTTATAGAAAAAAAATAATAATTATACTCACCCGAAATGCCCGTTGCTATGTGGAAGTCCCGTAATCTGCCTCTAATGTGCCTCTTCCTTATCCTCGGATTGAGAACTTCCGTTTCCTCTTCTTGTGAATGGGGCGCGCTGCCTTCTGGGAACTGTGTGTATCCCAGGAGGCAAGCCGCCCATTCACAAAGCACCGTGCGAGTGGCGCATGCGCAGTAGGAAACGGGCAGTGAAGCCGTAAGGCTTCACTGCCTGTTTCCCTTAGTCAGGATGGAGGAGCCGGGACCTGTCAGCAGCGATCGATCGCCGTCGGGGGACCGACATCGCGGGCGAGTAGGACAGGTAAGTGTCCTTATTAAAAGTCAGCATCTACACTGTTAGTAGCTGCTGACTTTAAAAAAAAAAAATAAAATCTGGGTGGACCTCAGCTTTAAAGTGGAGTTCCACCCAAAAATTGAACTTCCACGTTTCGGATTCCTCCCCCCCCTCCGGTGTCACATTTGGCACCTTTCAGGGGGAGGGGGAGCAGATACCTGTCTAATACAGGTATTTTGCTCCCACTTCCGGGCATAGATAGCCGAGCCACCCGTTGCTATCTATGCCACATCCGGCGCCTCCTCCGTCCCCCCACTGTCTTTTGTGAGACACACAGAAGACAGCAGGGACCAGTGGGATCGCTCAGCGCGAGTCGCGCATGCGCAGTAGGGAACCAGGAAGTGAAGCCGCAAGGCTTCACTTTCTGATTCCCTTACCGAAGATGACGGCGCCTCCACCAGAGAGCCGAGGGACAGATCGGCTTCGGGTGCCGACATCGCGGGCACCCTGGACAGGTAAGTGTCCTTATTTCAAAAGTCAGCAGCTGCAGTATTTGGAGCTGAAAGGAAACAAGAAGCAGCGCCTTCTAAGCGTAGCAGTCAAATAGGATTTAATAAAAATAAAACCAAATGCAAGTGTTACACTCACAAACGAACAAATTAGAGAGGCTTATCTGGAGAGATGTACGGTTCATCCGCTCTTCCCAGGAAGGGAGTGCTGTATGTCCGGATGTGGAGGAGGGGTGGGATCTCTGGTTGTCCTCTCGAGAATCATCTGCGTTCGGTGGATCACACACTCACGGCAGCGGAGACGAGGGACGGCTTCCCTGGAGCATAACAGCGGATATCACTTCCGGGTCGTGGGGTCAGCGGGAGGGTGTGCGCGTTCGAAGCATGCGTGCTTCTTCATCAGGCTCTAGTTATTGTACACGTATGGACTAATATGTTATGGACTATATGGTATTGGTTTATTGGTTGGTCATAAATGAGCCTATGCTCCTCAGCAGTCATGGGACCCCTACAGCAAGCATCCTTATTAAAGCAAACAGATAGTAGCAACAGTAAACTGTATGTGAAGATGGCCAAAAGTTCTCTAGCCACTTTTGCACTTGGGTGAGTCCTCTCAAACACAGTCTGTTCCGGCGATGGCTGTTCCCAGACTGAGAGTGGATAAAGATAAAACTAGGCCACAGGTTGTGCGTAGGATTAAGCATAAAGGTAGCACACCAGGCCTTGGGCCTGCCTCTCAAGCATGTGTTTCTAGCATACAGCTCAAAGTACAGCAGCAGCCATGTGGTCCTCTCACAGCAGCAGCATGGCAGGACAGTACTCACATCAATTAGTCTCTGCAGCAGCCTGTAGCCACCATTCAGCTCAGTACCTCAGCACGCAGTCTCTTCCTTCTTTGCATGCAGCAAAGAAATAACAATGGTTTGGCTATGCGTCCTTTCTTGCAGTACTTCCAGGCTACTCTGCCCAGCACAGGATAATACTCCTGGTCCTCTGTGCACTTTCCCAGATTCTCTGTGTCCTCTTCTCAGCCTGTGGATTCCATCGGCATGCAGGGACACTTACCTGTTTTTCCTTGGTTCTCTCGCACACTCTATGTAGGACTACCAAGTGGTTGAGCAGGAATTTTAATAATGAGGTCCAATATGTTGTTTGAACACTATGAAAATGCAGGTTTTGTCACCACACAGCAAGTATTTCAGAGATGGAGACCCCCAATTAGAATGAACCCAGTAACCACATTCAACTTGACTATTTTTGTAATGTTAAAGATGTTTTGCAACCTATTCAATTAACTGCTTCAGTTCTAATGTGAACATACCCCAACATTTATTGCAATATGGATAACTATGTAACATTAAAAAAAACTCAACTCTGAAAGCTTTTCCTCAAAAAAGGCAGGCAAATGGCAAAGGACTAGTCACCGGTATTGCTGGGGTCTATAATCTGCTGATCTTTTCATTTCATTACTACATTCATGTAGGATAGAACAGGTTAAAACACAGACCTCCAGAAAAATGAATAATTCTGAGAAAATTAGGTTAGAGAAAGGGGGTCCACCCCCGAAACATGTTGCCTGGGCAAACCACAAGTGACAGGAAGCCGACAGTGGCTGCTGGGCCATAAAATGGTTGGCATACGAGATCCAAATGGCTTTGGCTGCTGATCACTTTGCACAAAAGTAAAGCAATTGTAAAAGCCTATGAAATTGTACGTGACATATTTTATCTATTTAAACAAATAAGAAATATGTTTTATTGGGCCCAATCTGTGTGTTCCCTTTTCTACTAATATGATTTTTAATGTGGCTAATTACTGCTATGCATACAATTACCTGGATACATGACAACTTTTACAGACATAGTGGGAAGAATGGTGTCCACTTTGTCAGCACGAACACTGTGGACGCTCTATTTAAATACTGTGCGTTTGATGTGACATTCCTTATAATTCACTGCTGCCATAAACCATATATTTGCAGTCACAAAGGAATCTATGGAATTATAATATTCAAATACATAAAAATTAGCTGGCAAGGAGAGCTAACTTAAGACTAAAGCTGCCCATTTCAAACAAAAATTCACACAAATATTTGTACAATTTTTTTTAGTGCATTTAATGACTTGACGATTGTCATTTGAAAGCCATAGTCTCCTGCTGGTGTCAGTCAAACTCCTCTGAAGAGGGAGCAGGGGCATAGCTTACAGGGGCTGTGTGTGTCTATGGATGCACACAGCCTGACCAGGATTGCATGCACACGGGTACCCCCATAGCGCGTGGCTTGCTAAGAATGCACCCAGAGGAAGAAGGAGTGGACAGCCATATTCCTGTGTCTGCTACACCTATAAACTGTTAAAATGAATGAAGGAGCGCTGCACAAGAATAATGACTGCATGGCTTGGCCGGCACTATCTACAATGAAAGAGTGGTGCAGCACTGGGTGGCATGAAGATGAAGGAATTTAACACTACCTATTACACTAGGTGTGTTCGGGGGGGGGGGGGGGGTATAAAACATGTTGATTACCTTGGCATCCTCTTGTTCTTGCTAGTTTTACAGCTGTAACCATAACAAGAAAGAAGGGGAGCCTTCCAAAGGGACACCTATTTCAGTGACAGCTGTCTAAAAGTCCTGGGACTGCAACTTCAGCCCTGGGCCCAGCACCTTTAGCTGGAGCCCACTTCGGGAGGAAGAATCCCAGGGTGCCGCCTTGCAAGGGGACTCGTTTCTAGAAGAGGAGGCTGGGGGAGGACCGTTCCGAAGGACTGGTGAGAGATCACAGTGAAGGAAGGAGCCCAGTAACTCTCTGGAGGGATGTCATCCATCCAAAAACAGGGATCTAAACAACAGGACCAGTAGGAGGTTTGGGACACTATAGATTCTGTGGCAGAGGATCTCCTGAACGCATCCATTAGGGAATCTAATAGACTGTTCGAGTTACACGCCGGCTGCTAGTGCCTTTGGGTGACTATCCGGGTGAGCTATGCCCACTCGGGATCGAGTGGCGAAGAAACAAGAGTGCCTGAATTGATTTGTCTTCCTAACACCTTTCTCTTCTCCTCATTTTGTGGATGTTCATCCATAAAGAAATAAACTCTATGTTGGAGTTGACGGTGGTGTGGACCTTGGCGTTACTTGGGGTATAGAGACTTTTGTCCTTACATTCTAGGGACGGAAGCCAACTCTGAGGGGCGCCCTGCTGCAAAGACCCGTAAGTGAAAACAAGTGAGTGAGTGAGTGAGTGATAACTTGTATAGCGCTACAAATGCGAACTGAATCACCTCAAGGCGCTTGGCATCCAGTGACGTCCTTATCTTAAGTTTTTTCCTGAAGGCCCGATGGTTTTCTTCCATGCGGATGTCCGTGGGTAGAGCGTTCCATAGCCGTGGTCCTTGGACTGCGAATCTTCGTTCTCCCTTCCATTTGTAGCGGTATTTGGGGATGTGAAGGAGGTTTTGATTGGTTGACCGGAGAATGCGTTTGGGGGAGTAGTGTTTTATTTTCTCGCATAAATATTGAGGTGCGTTTCCTTGTGTGCACTTGTGGGTGAGGCAGAGGGTCTTGAATGTGACCCGATCCTTTACGGTTAGCCAATGCAGGGTCCTCAGTGAAGGGGTGATCGATTCCCAGGGTTTTTTCCCTGTTACTAGTCTGGCAGCCGTGTTCTGGATGACTTGTAGGCGCAAGATCTGATATTTAGGTAGTCCTATATAGAGGGAGTTTGCATAGTCGAGTCGGGAGTTGATGATTGTTCCAACTACTACTGCTGTGTCCTCTTCCGGGATGAAGGGGATGAGTCTCCGTAACAGACGAAGGAGATGGTGCGATCCGCTGACTACTGATCCTATTTGTGCATCCATCGACATCTCCGAGTCAAAGATGACTCCGAGACTTTTGACTTTGGTGCTCGGGGTAATGGTCTGTCCAAGAATGGTGGGTGGTGTGCAAGACGTCTTTGTTTTTGTCTTTTGGTTTGCGTGGAGGAGAAGAAGTTCTGTTTTGGATCCATTGAGTTTGAGGGAACTCTCAGTCATCCAATCATCGATCAATGTGAGGCCCTCTTCCAGTCCACGATATTGGTCTTTTTTTCTGGTGATACGAAAGTAGAGTTGGGTGTCGTCAGCATATGAATGGTAGCACAGATCCTGTTTGCTGATGATTTTAAGGAGTGGGCGGAGGTAGATGTTGAAGAGCACGGGTGAAAGGGGTGATCCTTGAGGGACTCCGCAAGAAATTGTGCGAGTTTCAGAGGTGAAGACTCCTAGTTTCACTGTCTGGGAGCGATTTTCTAAGAAGGATGCGAACCAGTGTAGGTCAGGGTCTGCAACTCCTGCTACTTCTTTAAGGCGGATGAGTAGAGTTTTGTGGTCTACTGTGTCGAATGCTGCACTGAGATCCAGCAGCACCAGAAGACATGATTCTCCGTCATCTGCAGCTTCGAGGGCGTCATCCCATATTTTGAGAAGTGCCGTTTCTGTGCCATGGCCTGGGCGGAAGCCTGATTGTAGTGGGTCCAAGAGTTTGTGGGTGTCCAAATGGAGTTGTAGTTGTTGTACTACTGCTTGCTCCATTATCTTTGAGATGGTGTTGAGGCTTGTTACCGGTCTGCGGTAGTTTGGGTCTTTAGGGTCGAGGTTGGGCTTCTTTAGGAGGGGTTTGACTATGCCTTGCTTGAGGGAGATCGGAACAATGCCTTCTTTGAACGATTGATTTACGAGATGTGTTATGGAGGGTGCCAGAATATCGGTACATTCTTTCAGGAGTTTTGTAGAAATTATGTCATTTGGTGATGTGCTGTCTCTGAGACTTCTGATGATGTTTTTGGTGATGTCGATGGTGATCGGGACCAGCGAAAATGTAATTCGATTGTATATTGATTTCCTCTTCTTGTTTAGCCTGAGTGAGGTTGGATGTTTTTTTCTTTTGAATAATTTCTCTAATGTTTTCGATTTTGTCGATAAAAAAATCCGATAGTTCATTGCAGAATTCTTGAGTTTCGTTTGCTGGGGCGTCCAAACAGGTGGGGTTCATAGTTTGAGCGACTAGTTTGAAAAGTTTGCGAAGTCGGTTTAGGGCTTTTGAGATGGTGTTTGTGAAATGTTCTTTTTTTGCTTTGAAGATCGCTTTGTGGTATTTATTAGTGAGTGCTTTATAATTAGAGTGGTTTTCCTTTGTTGGGTGTGCTTAACCTCTGCAACCCAGGGGGTACGGGCATGGTGGAGACTGTGTGCCTTCTTCCCCTGTGAACGAGCCAAAGAGTGGAGAAGGAGGGCCGGTGTGCTGCTACACCTCCTTTAAGTCTCCAAGACAAAAGGTGAAGAGAATTCTCCGTAATGCAGCGCAGACAGCATATAAAAAAGGAGAAAACATGAAAACCAGAAACAGGACACATGTATCTAGCTTTTTTTTAGAATGAAATAAATAAGGGCAGGCCACATATTTCCCTCCTTTAAATTTAATCAGGGCTATGGAGCAATCTGCATTCTTGCTGAATAATGCTGGGCACAGCTATTATAGGGGCAGTTGGACAATTTAACTGCTGAACTAGGAGGCCACTCTTAATTTTCAAGATTTCCAAAATGTCTGGTCCTCTTTAATAGAAACCCATACTAAAAAACCTATAGGCTTAGCACAAGTCAAGACCATGAATCTAATCTCACTGATAATGCAGTTTGAAGGACAAATATTTTGGAAACAGTGAGAGGGCCCTTTTATCTGCAGTCCTCTAGGACAACACATTCTTGTGTTGGCAGCAATTTGTCTTTACAGGAGTTGCATTGTGCTAGAACTCTGGAATGTGCAAATGCACACTAATAACATTACTATCTCCTAATGTTATGCTACTCATTTCATCTCATGGGTCTTTGTACACTGTGCCTGCATTTACTGCATTTTATATTGTTGATACTTTGGAGTTGATTTACTAAAGGCAAATAGGTTGTTCACTTTGCAAGGGAATGCCCCGTAGCTTACTGAATAGGGGGAAGTTTCACTTTGTAGCGAATACCCAATCAAGTACAAGGAAAAAAAAAACATTTTTGCTTGCACATGATTGGATGATGGAAGTCAGCAAAGCTTCACCTTCTTCACTTGGCTCTGGGGCAATTCATGAAGAACTTCTCCCCTCCAAAGGGAATGTACTATATAGTGTTGTACACCATTTCTCCTTTCTTTGCATTTTATCATTTCATATTTACCATTTTCAGGCTATGTAAATATTACCGGCCTCAAAATGTGAATTAAGAGAGCCGATAATTGTAGACGTGATAAGATAAGGTGATCAGCTTGGCGTGGACTGCAAAGAATCACACAAACAGCATGAGACAAGACCACTGGGTTTTATGGCTGGAAATTGTTTGACTTTTACATAACAATACATCTTTTACATTTTTATAATCACATGTTTTTAACTATTAACAATATATATTACAGATTTTAACTGAAGCATTTTAAAACGTAGTTACACAATGACCATTGTTATATTTTAATAACATATATATTCCTGTTATTCCGTGTCATAGATAATGATCTTTATGGTAGACTTTAACTGTGCAATACTCATATTGCCAATGCCATGCTTTAATACAAACATTATTTCGGTAGTTCTCTTTTTTAACCACTAGATGGTGCACCTGAAGCAATGCATAAGCTTTACATATAGGTTTTTCCTTAAGAATATCAGTTTTCAACATGTGCTTTTCTAACTTTATGGAACTTGTATAAACCAGGTTTCAATATTCCTATTTAGAACGGTTTAGTGCTTCTAATAGACATTTATTCTGACTAATGCAGTATTTTCATGTTTTTATGCCCTTTTCACTTGTTTCTCACACATGCAGTTGTAAACTTCTAATATCAGTAAAACTATAGAATACAGTCTGCTGGAACTTTCCCTGCATCTGCTCCAGATGTTTAAGAATCTTTTTATTATAGTTTAATGCAGATTAGGAACGATTTAGAGTACATACCTGCAAAGAATCCCATAAACAGCATGAGACAAGACCACTGGGTTTTATGGCTGGAAATTGTTTGACTCCAGTCACATGGTGGGTGGCCTTATATAAACTCTGTTTGTGTACCTTCTCTGCCATCTACTGGGTCTTGATAGAATAGCAGGAAGGTATTTCTTTGCTAGAAATAAAATAAAAAAAATGAATATGTACTTTGCTTTGGGGTGTCTGTTTTGTGACCATATAAACCCCAGTCCGTCACACTAACAAGGCAGATTGCCGTTCTGACAGGGGAAAGGGATGGATTCTGTGTTCCTGCAAAACAGCGACTAGAAATAATTTCTTCCCCTTCTAAAAACAGCACACAGTGTACACCAAAACACTGGCTAGGCACACATTTAACCCTTTGATCGCCCTATATGTTTAACCCCTTCCCAGCCAGCTTCATTAGAACAGTAATGCCTTGCACACACGATAGGAATTTCTGATGAAAAAAGTCTGATGGAATTTTTTTCATCAGAAATTCCTATCGTGTGTGGGCCCATCAAACTTTTTTTCCGTAAGATTTTAGAAATAGAACATGTTTTAAATTTTTATGATAGAAAAAAATCCTATGGGAAATTCTGATCATCTGTGTGGAACTTCGTCAGAGAAAAAAACCCACGCATGCTCAGAATCAAGTCGACGCATGCTCTGAAGCATTGAACTTAATTTTTCTCGGCTCATCGTAGTGTTTTACGTCACCGCGCTTTGGACGGTCAGAATTTAGTCTGACAGTGTGTATGCAAGACTGATGGAAGACAGCTTGAACGGAATTCTGACAGAAAATTCCATCAGATTTTAGCCCATAGGAAATTCCTATCGTGTGTACAGGGCATTACAGTGCATATTTTTAGCAGTGATCACTGTATTAGTGTCACTGATTCCCAAAAAGTGTTAGTGTCCGATTGTCCGCCGCAGTATCGCAGTCCCACTATAGGTCGCTGATCGCCACTACAACTAATAAAAAAAAAAAATTCCAGTGTATATCCCATAGTTTGTAGATGCTATAACTCTTGTGTATACCAATCAATGTACACGTATTGGGATCTTTTTTTACTAAAAACATTTAACAGAATTCATATTGGCCTAAATATATGAAGACATTTTTTTTTTAACTTTATATTGGATATGTTTTATAGCAAAAAGTAAAAAATATTGTTAGATTTTAATTTTTTTTCAAAATTGTAGCTATTTTTTGTTTATAGCACGAAAAAAAAACGCAGAGGTGATCAAATACCACCAAAAGAAAGCTCTATTTGTGGGAAAAAATTACATAATTTTTTTTTGGATACAGTGTTGTATGACCGTGCAATTGTCAGGTAAAGTAACGCAGTGCCATATCGCAAAAAGTGGCCTGGTCATGAAGGGAGGTAAATCTTCCAGAAGTCAATTGGTTAAAAGAGAATGATGGGTTGTACTAAAAAAAAAATTCTACTCACCTAGGTGGATGCAGCATCAGCCCGATGCTGCATCTGTCTCCCTCCGGCTCTAAGACACAGAACTGAGCAATCAAACACTGTTGATCGCACAGCTCTCGGCCTTTAGGCCGCAGAGAGCTGGTGATTTTCAGTCACCGTCTTTCTGCTCTGCCCCTCCAGGGATCACTGGAGCACTGGGCTGTGGAGGGGGTGGGAGTGGCTGGCTCAGCCTCTCAGCGACATGCTGAGAGGCTGAGCCAGCTGCCGGTCCATGTGGTTAAGATCTTTGCAGAGCTTGGACTGGCTCTGTGACGTCAGCCGACAGCGGGCTGAAGCAGAACAAACTGCCCTCCTGTGTTTTATGGGAGAAGCATACCTCCCAACTTTTTGAGATGGGAATGAGGGACACCTGTCAGCAAATGTATACAGGCATAGGACACACCCATTGCCACGCTCCCTTAAAGGAGAATTGTACAATAAAACAAGATTGGTTAAACCCACAAGTGCTTTTATTACCACTACTATTCTTTTATATTGGCTTTTGGAATTTACAAATGCAGCAATTTAGAAATCAGATGCAAGGTTTAGTGCTGGAAAACACTTTTTGATAGCTAAAAAGTGCATTTTATATACATCTATAAAGATCAGACCAAAATGAGGGACAAATGAGGAGGAATGAGGGACAGAGGGACATTGCTCCAAATCAGGGGCAGTCCCTCGAATCAGGGACAGTTGGGCGCTATGGAAAAGTATAGCCAAAAAAGCTTTGGCTATACTTCTCCTTTAGGAAACCAAAAGTGAAGAGTGGAAGGCAGGAGGATGTAAATCAGTTTTTGCACAGCACACCATATTTGTTTTTAACAAGATGGCCAACATGGGGCAGTATGACATAAAATCATGCGTGTAGTTACCTCTAAGTTTAAAAATAAATGTCACCCTTTTCAGAAATTTGGTTTGCTTTCCAATGTGTGAATTACACAGTACAGGTAGTCCCCAAGTTACATACATCCGACTTACATACGACTCATACTTACAAGCAGAGAGAGACAACAGGAAGTGAGAGGAAATCTACCCCTAGGAAGGGAAATTCACTTCTGTAAGATTTACTATGGGAAAAAGTTGTCTCCACTGAAGCTTTATCACCAATCCTTGTTTCCAGAGCAATCCAACATTTTCTAAATCCAATTGTCACAGGGACAGAAAGTGAGGTGAAATCTTCTGAACAGGGGCACAGACAGCAAAACAAATGTTACAGGGGGGTTAACTATTCTCTATGCCAGCCTTTTTCAACCAGGGTGCCCAGGCACCCTGGGGTGCCTTGAGGTTTCTTCAGGGGTGCCTTGGCAAAATGCCTACAAATTAAGCAAAAATTGTAAAAGGTGCTTCAAGCCTGCCTTTTCGTTACACAAAACCACAGGTTTTCATTATGCATCATTACGACTTTCTAGACACTGGCATACTAACAACCAATGACATCATCAGTAAGGCCACTTTCACACTGACACGTTTTTCAGGGGGTTTAGCGCTAAAAATATCGCTGCTATACCGCCTGAAAAAATCGTGCCCTGCAGTCTTCAGTGTGAAAGCCCGAAGGCTTTCACACTGAAGCGGTGCGCTAGCAGGACCGCTCCAAAAGTCCTGCTAGCTGCATCTTTGCAGCGGTGAAGGAGTGATGTGTTTACCGCTCCTTTACTGCTGCTGCCAATTGAAAGCAATGGGAAACCGCTATAATACCGCCGGCAATGCGCCTCTGCAGAGGCGCATTGCCGGCGGTATTAACCCTTTTTCAGCTGCTAGCGGGGGTTAAAATCACCCCGCTAGCGGCCGAATATCACGGTAAAAACAACGGTATATCGGCGCTAAAAGTAGCGCCGCTATACCGCCAGCGCACCTCCCCGCCCCAGTGTGAAAAGGGCCTTAATAAGGAGGATGTCTGTTGTCTCCACAGCATCCTTGTTTGACCCTCCTGTGCCCATTATACTCAGCACTGGGGTCACATTTGCTGACTGATGGAGGGAAATTGAGAGAGACGAGAAACATAGTATACTACTGTGTTTCCCAGAAAATAACACCTACCCTGAAAATAAGCCCTACTGTGATTTTTGGGGAGGGCTGAAATGTAAGCCCTACCCCAAAAATAAGTCCTAGTTTTAAAAGGGTTGTAGAATCCTAAAATGCACTGTATTATATAATGCAAACTGTGTATGTTTGTTTGTTACAGCGCCGCTCGGCACTCAGCTGATCCCCTGCTGCTCTCCTCCTCTCCTCCCAGCTGTCAGCGGGGGATCTCCGCCCTACCTCTGCTGTGCTCGGAGCAGAGAAGACTGATCAGGCGGGCAATGGAAGAGCCGAGCAGCGCTCAGCTGATCCCCCACTGCTCTTCTCCTCTTCTGCCAGCTGTCAGCGGACTCTCGGACCCCCCCTCCCTCTGCAGTGCTCGGAGCGGGGAAAACCGTTCAGGCGGGTCACATAAGCACTATAAGAAGGTGTTTATCACAAATAGATTACAGAAACATGCACACTTTACATGATATAATACTGTAAAACAGTGCATTTTAGGATTTTACAAGCACTTTTAACTCAGTTCCACTGGCCACTGGGGATTCCTGACAGGCGGGGAGGGAGATGGGGAGAGAAGACAGCATACGACAAGCCTTACCGCAAAAATAAGCCCTACTGGGCCTTTTGTTGCAAAAATTAAACTAAGAGCCGTGATTATTTTTGGGGAAACATGGTAGTCAGTACCAATGTGCAAAAATGTATTTGCTTTGGAAGAATAAATCACCTCTAATGTTGGGTGTCCTACGTGTGGATGTTGCTGCATTCTGTAAAGCTATGAGAATATTTTTTTACATTATAGAATGGGGTGCCTCGAGATTGTCCATAATTTTGTACCTGTTCCAACTTACATACAAATTCAACTTAAGAACAAATCTACAGATTCAGAACTGATCTTGTTTGTAACCCGGGGACTGCCTGTCTATGACAAGCTGAAATACCCCTCTTGCTGTCATAGGTAAAGTTTTGCTCCAGCTGCTGTATTGTCCATAATGTAAAATAAATGAAATTTTCACGAATGACATACATCAACTCCTTATTAGGGGTGCAACAGGAGGACATGGCTAAAGTTTCTGAATCATTAAAGCTCCCAACACACACTCAAAAATAAAATACCACTTTTGGGCTGACTGATCATTTAACCGCTTGCCGACCAGCGCACGACGATATACGTCGGCACAATGGCACGGCTGGGCAAATGGGCGTACAGGTACGTCCCCTTTAAGATGCGGCATTGTGGGCGCGGGCTCCGTGATTCCGACCGCGGGTCCCGTGGACTCGATGTCCGCGGGGATACCCACGATTGTCTCACGGAGAGGAAGAACGGGGAAATGCTGATGTAAACAAGCATTTCCCCATTCTTCCTAGTGACAGGACACTGATCACAGCTCCCTGTAATCGGGAGCGGTGATCAGTGTCCTATCACACGTAGCCACGCCCCCCCCACAGTTAGAACACATCCCTAGGACACACTTAACTCCTTCAGCGCCCCCTACTGGTTAACCCCTTCACTGGCAGTGTAATTTTTACAGTAATCAGTGCATTTTTATAGCACTGATCGCTGTATCAATGACAATGGTCTCAAAATGGCGTCAAAAGTATTCGATGTGTCTGCCATAATGTCGCAGTCACAATAAAAATCACTGATCACTAGGGATGAGCCGAACACCCCCCCCGGTTCGGTTCGCACCAGAACCTGCGAACGGACCGAAAGTTTGCGCGAACGTTAGAACCCTATTAAATACAATGGACGCGAACGTTCGAAATCTAAAGTGCTAATTATAACGGCTAATATGCATCTTATTGTCCTAAAAAGGGTTTGGGGACCCAGGTTCTGCACCAGGGGACATGTATCAATGCAAAAAGAAGTTTTAAAAACGTCCGTTTTTTCGGAAGCAGTCATTTTAATGATGCATAAAGTGAAAAAATGTGAAATATTCCTTTAAATATGGTACCTGGGGGGTGTCTAAAGTATGCCTGTGAAGTGCCACGTGTTTCCCGTGTTTAGAACTGTCCCTGCACAAAATGACATTTCTAAAGGAAAAAAAAGCCATTTAAAACTGCTTGCGAGACTTTCATGTCATGTCTTGTCCTGGCAACATGGATGAAAATCTTTGAGAAAAATGGCATGGCTACCCCATCACCCCCCCCCCTACCCCAGCCCATTACCAGCCCCTTTGGGTCTTGTATGGATATTAAGGGGAACCCCGCACCCAAAATAAAAAAAGGCCCTATATACTCTGAACAGCAGTATACAGGCGGTGCAAACAAGACAGGGACTGTAGGTTTGTTCTTAAGTACAATCTGTTTGTAATTTTGAACAGGTACCTCCAGCCAAAAAATATATTTTTAAGCTTTTTGGAAAACATAGGGAAGGGTTATCACCCCTGTAACATTTGTTTTGCTGTCTGTGCACCTGTTCAGAAGATTTCACCTCACTTTCCGTCCCAATGAGAAATGTTTTTGGAAAAGTGGGGTTTTTATTGAAACAAGGATTGGTGATAAAGCATCAGTAGAGAGGAGACACCTTTTCCCCATATTAACTCTTACAGGAGAGAATTTCCCTTCCTAGGGGTAAATTTCCTCTCACTTCCTTTTGTCTCCTTCCGTTTGCAAGTAGGAGTCGTTTGTAAGTTGAATGTTTGAAAGTAGGGGCCTGCCGTTTATACTCTGCTGAAATTTGCCCCTTAGATGTTGGTGTTGCCACAACACTGTGAGCTCTCACAGTTACTCTTGGTGGGCGCTGGAACGCCCTGCTGTGAACTATTATATCAGGAATTGTATTTACATGCCATTATTGAACAGTGGTAGGAAAAATTGGGCCTTTGGTGGTGGTGCTGGTGCTACAACACTGTCAGCCCTCACAGTTACTCTTGGTGGGCGCATGAATGGGCCCTACTGTTAATTATTAGATCAAGAATTGTAATTGCATGCCCCTGTTGAAGAGGGGCAGAAAAATTGGGCCTTTGGTGGTGGTGGTGGTGTTGCCACAACACTGTAAGCCCTCAGAGTTACTCTTGGTGGGCACAGAAATGGGCCCTGCTGTGAATTATTAGATCAAGAATTGTAATTACATGCCCCTGTTGAACAGGGGCAGAAATATTGGGCCTTAGGCACTGGTGCCACAACACTGCAACCCCTCACAGATACTGTACTTGGAGCACAGCAATGAGCCCTGTTGCAAAGTATTGCATAAAAAATTGTAATTACACGCCCCTGTTAAACAGGGGCAGAAAAATTGGGCCTTAGGCACTGGTGCCACAACACTGCAACCCCTCACAGATACTGTACTTGGAGCACAGCAATGAGCCCTGATGCAAAGTATTGCTTCAAAAATTGTAATTACACGCCCCTGTTAAACAGGGGCAGAAAAATTGGGCCTTAGGCACTGGTGCCACAACACTGCAACCCCTCACAGATACTGTACTTGGAGCACAGCAATGAGCCCTGTTGCAAAGTATTGCATCAAAAATTGTAATTACACGCCCCTGTTAAACAGGGGCTGAAAAATTGGGCCTTAGGCACTGGTGCTGGTGCCACGACACTGCAACCTCTCCCAGATACTCTAGTTGGAGTGCAGGAATGAGCCCTGCTGCAAAGCATTGCATAAAAAATTGTAATTAAACGCCCCTGTTAGACAGGGGCTGAAAAATTGGGTCTTAGGCACTGGTGCTGGTGCCACGACACTGCAACCTCTCCCAGATACTCTAGTTGGAGTTCAGGCATGAGCCCTGCTGCAAAGCATTGCATAAAAAATTGTAATTACATGCCCCTGTTAAACAGGGGCTGAAAAATTGGGCCTTAGCCACTGGTGGCGGCACCCAGAAACAAAAATGTTCTTCCAAGCTATCATCATCAATCGGATCATTGAGGAGGAGGAGGATAGTCAGTCAACATAACAGGACAGTCACTCAGCATCAGCATAGGCAGTCTTGAAGGGATGTGACATTTCAAAATAAATTATTCTGTTATATCAGCTTCAGGTGCTTGGTAGCTGGTGGTGATCCAAGACTGGTTCATCTTTATGAAGGTCAGTCGATCAACCAAGTCGGTGGACAGGCGCACCCTGTGATCCGTGACAAAGCCTCCAGCAGCACTGAATGTGCGTTCCGAAAGTACGCTGGATGCAGGACAGGCCAGTAGCTCAATTGTATCCTGTGCAAGCTCTGGCCAGTGATCCATCCTCAAGACCCAGTAAGCCAGAGGATTTTCGGTGGGAAAGGTGTCCAAGTCTGACCTTGCCCCTAGGTATTCCTGCACCATGTATATCAGACGCTGGGGATGGTTGCTGGAACCGATCATACCTTGGGGCTGCAGACTAAAAAATTGTCTGAACGCATCGGCACCTTCCCCACCGCTCCTTCTTTGACTGACCGAAGCCTCAGCAACTCGTTGTCCAGGACCAGGAGTTTGTAACCTCCCAGTCTCTGGGAACGTGTTGCACAGACCTTTCTGCAAGGCCTCCCGGAGATGTCTCATCCTCTGCTCCCTCTGCGACGGTAAGATAAGGTCCGCAACCTTACCCTTGTACCGTGGATCAAGGAGAGTGGCCAGCCAGTAATGTTCCCTCCCCTTGATCCGAAGAATACGAGGATCCTTCCGCAGACTTTGCAGGATCAGGGAGGCCATGCAGCGTAGGTTAGCTGAGGCATTCGGTCCGGAATCCTCTGGGTCACTAAGGACGACATGATCCGCAGCCACCTCCTCCCAGAAACGTACAAGTCCACGGGTTTCTTGGGACTGTAAATCATCCCTAAAAGTCTGCTGCTGTTGATGCTGAGTGCCAGGCTCCACCTCCATGCTGACACAATCCTCCTCCTTGTCCTCTTCCTGTGCGATGGGTGGGACAGAAGGAACACTGTCTGGGTAAAGGGGGCCTTGAGAGGCAAGGAAGTCCTCCTCTTCCTGCCTCTGTTCTGCCTCAAGTGCCCTGTCCATTATTCCACGCAGCGTATGCTCCAACAGGTGGACAAGAGGTACAGTGTCACTGATGCATGCACTGTCACTGCTCACCATCCTCGTGGCCTCCTCAAATGGTGCCAGGACAGTGCATGAATCCCTGATCATGCCCCACTGGCGTGGTGAAAAAAACCCGAGCTCCCCTGACCCTGTCCTGGTGCCGTAGTCGCACAGGTACTCATTGATGGTCCTCTGCTGCGTGTGCAGCCGCTGCAGCATGGCCAATGTTGAGTTCCACCTGGTGGGCATGTCACATATAAGGCGATTCTTGGGCAGGTTCAACTCCTTTTGCAGCTCAACCAGACGCGCACTGGCATTATATGATCTGCGGAAATGCACACAGACTTTCCTGGCCTGCCTCAGGACATCCTGTAAGCCAGGGTACCTGCCCAAGAACTGCTGCACCACCAGGTTAAGGACGTGAGCCACACAGGGCACATGGGTCAGTTGCCCCTGTCGGAGGGCGGAGAGGAGGTTGGTGCCATTGTCGCGAATCACCATTCCTGGCTTGAGCTGGCGTGGCATCAACCACCTCTCGGCCTGCCCCTGCAGAGCTAACAGAACCTCTGCCCCAGTGTGGCTCCTGTCCCCCAAACACACCAGCGCACGCACGGCATGGTATCTTTTTGCCTGCGTACTTGCGTAGCCCCTTGAACGCCTACGGAGCACCGCTGGTTCCGAGGACAAAGCACAGGAAGAGGCCACGGAGGAAGAAGAAGAGGAGGGGGTGGAGGAGAGAGGTGTGTCACAACCAGTAGTAGCATTTTGGAGGCGTGGCGGCGGAACAACCTCCAACACTACTGCACCTTGTCCTGCATCCTTCCCAGCTGCCAAAAGAGTGACCCAATGGGCCGTGAAAGAAAGGTATTGTCCCTGTCCATGCCTGCTGGACCATGAGTCAGCGGTAATATGCACCTTACCGCTGACCGCCCTATCCAGCGAGGCATGGACATTGCCTTCCACATGCCGGTAGAGAGCCGGAATCGCCTTCCGTGAGAAAAAGTGGCATTTGGGAACCTGCCACTGAGGAACTGCACATTGCACAAACTCACGGAATGGGGGCAGAGTCTACCAACTGAAAGTTGAAGTGCTAGCAATTTAGCCAAGCTAGCATTCAACCGCTGGGCATGTGGATGGCTGGGAGTGAACTTCTTTTGACGGTCCAGCAGCTGGGGCAGGGAAATTTGCCTGCTACAATCAAACGTCGGTGTACTGCTAGCAGAGTGCCCGCAAGTACTTGGCTGTGACACACCTAATTCTACACCTTCATTCCTCTCAGTGCAGGTTTCAGAGAGGACTGAAGGTATAGTGGTTTGGAGATCCCAGCTGATGAGGAGCAAGGAGAGGTCCGCTTTGTTCTTTGGTGTGGGTCTTTAAGGTACACTTGCCAACGAGCTGCATGGCAGGTCAACATATATCTGGTCAAGCATGTGGTGCCCAAGCGGCTGATGTTTTGGCCACGCGAGATACGCTTGAGACATATGTTGCAAATAGCAGCGGTGCGATCTGATGCACTCGACTCAAAAAAGGCCCACACCAAAAAAAATTGGAATAACAAGCAGAGGCAGCGCCCTGCACAGGCGGAGCTCTGCGGTGTGATTCAGTCGGTGTGCTGCCCTTATGCTTGCCCCCGGAGGGTATGCTGCCTCGTTGGAGATGTGCTTCCTCCTCATCCTCCTCCTCCTTCTCTCTCCTATCAGGCACCCACGTGGAGTCAGTGACCTCATCATCCCCTCCCTCCTCATCACTGGAGCCAATCTGGCAGTATGCTGCAGCTGCTGGAACATGACTGCCAGATTGCTGTCCTTCTTGAGCATCCCCTCTCTCTGCGCTCACGCTACTGCCTTCCTCTAGCTGGGTATCATCATCAGACCCTTCAAAACGCTGGGCATCCTCCTGGAGCATGTACCCAACACTGTGCTCAAACAGTTCGGGGGACTCCTCAGGAGGACATGGTGGGTCTAGGGAAGGAGTGACTGATGATGACATTGATACGAGGGAAGAGGACGCTTTGGCAGCTGCTTTACCAGTACCCTGAGTGAGAGAGAATGAGGAGGATGAGGAGGGCTTGGTCATTGACTCTACCAAGTCTTCGGCATGATGCGGCTCAACACGTCCAGCTGCCAAAAATAAGGACAAGCTTGTCCCATGGCCACGTGCTGATGACGATGCACTCTAGACACAGAGCCTGCTTGCCCTCTTTTCTTGGCTCCTGACTGTCTGCCTCTTCTTGTTGGCCTTCCAGACATAGTATTGGACTGCAGGGAGATGGGAAAACCAGGAATTGGAGTAGTGTATATTGTGCTGGAGGCACACAACTCCCACTAACTCCTGCAGATGCCTTTATTAGAGAACATCAGCAATAAAGGGTAGATACAGGTGTATACTGTGCTGTGCTGGAGGGACACAACACCCACTAACTCCTGCAGATGCCTTTATTAGAGAACACCAGCAATAAAGGGTAGATACAGGTGTATACTGTGCTGTGCTGGAGGGACACAACTCCCACTAACTCCTGCAGATGCCTTTATTAGAGAACACCAGCAATAAAGGGTAGATACAGGTGTATACTGTGCTGTGCTGGAGGGACACAACTCCCACTAACTCCTGCAGATGCCTTTATTAGAGAACACCAGCAATAAAGGGTAGATACAGGTGTATACTGTGCTGTGCTGGAGGGACACAACACCCACTAACTCCTGCAGATGCCTTTATTAGAGAACACCAGCAATAAAGGGTAGATACAGGTGTATACTGTGCTGTGCTGGAGGGACACAACTCCCACTAACTCCTGCAGATGCCTTTATTAGAGAACACCAGCAATAAAGGGTAGATACAGGTGTATACTATGCTGTGCTGGAGGGACACAACTCCCACTAACTCCTGCAGATGCCTTTATTAGAGAACACCAGCAATAAAGGGTAGATACAGGTGTATACTGTGCTGTGCTGGAGGGACACAACACCCACTAACTCCTGCAGATGCATTTATTAGAGAACACCAGCAATAAAGGGTAGATACAGGTGTATAATGTGCTGTGCTGGAGGGACACAACACCCACTAACTCCTGCAGATGCCTTTATTAGACAACACCAGCAATAAAGGGTAGATACAGGTGTATACTGTGCTGTGCTGGAGGGACACAACACCCACTAACTCCTGCAGATGCCTTTATTAGAGAACACCAGCAATAAAGGGTAGATACAGGTGTATACTGTGCTGTGCTGTAGGGACACAACACCCACTAACTCCTGCAGATGCCTTTATTAGAGAACACCAGCAATGAAGGGTAGATACAGGTGTATACTGTGCTGGGGCACACAACACTCACTAACTCCTGCAGATGCCTGTATTATAGAACAGCAAAAAAGTGTAGATACAGGTGTATACTGTGCTGGGGCACACAACACCCACTAACTCCTGCAGATGCCTGAGAAAAGAACACACTGTCCCTGCCTGCCTATCTAGCTTAGAGAACAGTAATAAAGGGTACATACAGGTGTATACTGTGCTGGGGCACACAACACCCACTAACTCCTGCAGATGCCTGAGAAAAGAACACACTGTCCCTGCCTATCTAGCTAAGAGAACAGTAATAAAGGGTAGATACAGGTGTATACTGTGCTGGGGCACACAACTCCCACTAACTCCTGCAGATGCTTGAGAAAAGAACACACTGTCCCTGCCTGCCTATCTAGCTTAGAGAACAGTAATAAAGGGTAGATACAGGTGTATACTGTGCTGGGGCACACAACACCCACTAACTCCTGCAGATGCCTGAGAAAAGAACACACTGTCCCTGCCTATCTAGCTTAGAGAACAGTAATAAAGGGTAGATACAGGTGTATACTGTGCTGGGGCACACAACACCCACTAACTCCTGCAGATGCCTGAGAAAAGAACACACTGTCCCTGCCTGCCTATCTAGCTTAGAGAACAGCAATAAAGGGTAGATACAGGTGTATACTGTGCTGGAGGCACACAACACCCACTAACTCCTGCAGATGCCTGAGAAAAGAACACACTGTTCCTGCCTGCCTATCTAGCTTAGAGAACAGCAATAAAGGGTAGATACAGGTGTATACTGCGCTGGAGGTACACAACACCCACTAACTCCTGCAGATGCCTGAGAAAAGAACACACTGTAGAACACACTGTCCCTGCCTATGTAGCTCTTTCCCTGCACGCCGGAACACACTACACAAGGCCGCCGCGCTGACGGCCTTTTATAGTGTGGGGCGTGTACTAAACCCCCCTGAGCTATGATTGGCCACAGGCATTCTGCCTGTGGCCAATTATGGCTCTCCTCGCTGCCGGTGCTGTGATTGGCCAAGCATGCGGGGTCACAGTGCATGCTTGGCCAATCACAGCGTCGGCAATGCAGTGCAATGGCGCAGTGCATCGTGGGCTGTTCACGTTACACGAATTTGGTGCAAACGGCCCACAAAGTTCTGGTTTCGCCGAACAGGCGAACAGGCGATGTTCGAGTCGAACATGCGTTCGACTCGAACACCGAGCTCATCCCTTCTGGTCACCACCATTACTAGTAAAAAACAAATATTAATAAAAATGCCATAAAACTATCCCCTATATTGTAGCGCAAACCAATCAATAAATGCTTATTGCGATTTCTTTTTTTTCCCAAAAATATGTAGAAGAATACGTATCGACCTAAACTGAGGAAAAAAAATGTTTTTTTATATATTTTTTGGGGATATTTATTATAGCAAAAAGTAAAAAATATTGCTTTTTTTTTAAATTGTCGCCCTATTTTTGTTTATAGCGCAAAAAATAAAAACTGCAGAGGTGATCAAATACCACTAAAAGAAAGCTCTATTTGTGGGAAAAAAAGAACGTAAATTTTGTTTGGGAGCCACGTCGCACGACCGCGCAATTGTTAGTTAAAGCGACGTAGTGCCGGATCGCAACAAGTGCTCTGGTCTTTGGCCAGCCAAATGGTCCGGGGCTTAAGTGGTAAATGATAGTTAGGGAGATGAAATACCCCATGCAATTAGGAAATTTTTCCTTTCACATTTTGCCTTGTCTTATGCCTGGTACACACAGGAAGCTTTTTTTTGTTTTAACCCAGCGGGCTGAAAAAAAACCCTCAAAAAAACAGAGGAGCTCGCTGTACTACTTATGCAATGTTAGTACAGTAATCTCCCCACTGGCTTTTACGTTCTGACAGGGGGAACAACACAAGGGTCAGTGCTCGCAGCCATTGGCTGATCGGATGCCGATCGGTTGCTGGGTTCCCAGCATGCCCTTTTGACAGAAGCCAGACAGGCTACTGTACACACTGTCTGAATGTTGGCCAGTTTCTGTTGAACCAGCCAATATTTGTCCAGTATGTACCAGCTTTTAGGGACAGGAAGTGACAACTTCTTCCATATGACCAGAAAAAAATCTTGACAGGTTCTAACCTTTTCTTGCCCTATTGAAAGCTAATTAAAAAATTGTCTGGAGATGCATTTTTTTTTCTAGCTCTTTTACTTTCATTATTTATTTTCCAATGAAGTCACTAAAAATGTTTTAGGCAACACTGAAAGTAAAAAAAAAATGTTCAGTTTCTTCAATTTTATTAATAATTATTCACATGAAAGAAAACAGCTTTAAAGTGTAAATTTTCCTTAGACTGGTCTACTGAGCATATTTTAGACACGCAAAAAAAAAATCAACATGCACGTCATACATAATTTATTAAGAAAACTGCCAACATCTGCAAACCGAGAAAGAAAATCCATTGTGTATTGGATGAACAGTTTATTTCTATATTTATTTTTGCCATAAAACGATCTGAATACAAAACATGCCATTTGTACTTCTAAGCAATGAGCTAGACACGTCTACCACTTTACTCGGCTCATATTATTCAGTTTCCTCTTTTAAAAATGATCATATTGGGATGGTACATCATCTTTGAGATCACCAAACACATCTAAAACCCTGTCTGCAGTAAATAGATGAGTTCAGTGAATGTAGAATGCCCTGTAACTGAAGTGCACCGCAGTCACACAAGACATAAGTGACGTCTGACTTGAAGCGGATCAATAGATAGACACCAGGACTTTATGTGGGTTCTATAAATATTACAGATATGCACTCACAGAAAAATGTACAATTTATAAGTAGACTACCAAAATACATTATATACCTTTGTCAAACAATCATATCTGTTTAAACACTTCCCTACCGGGCACGAAAACCCCCTTCCTGCCCAAGCCATTTTTCAGCTTTCAGCGCTGTCACACTTTGAATGACAATTGCGCGGTCGTGCGACGTGGCTCCCAAACAAAATTTGCGTCCTTTTTTTCCCACAAATAGAGCTTTCTTTTGGTGGTATTTGATCACCTCTGCGGTTTTAATTTTTTGCGCTATAAACAAAAGAAGAGCATCCAGTTTGAAAAAAAACTTTTTGCTAGAATAAATATCCATTTTTTTTTTCAATTAAAATTTTCCTCAGTTTAGGCCGATACATATTCTTCTACATATTTTTGGTTAAAAAAAATCGCAATAAGCGTGTATTGATTGGTTTGCGCAAAAGTTATAGCTTCTACAAAATAGGGGATAGATTTATAGCATTTTTTTTTTATTAGTAATGGCGGCGATCTGCGATTTTTATTGTGACTGCGATATTGCGGCGGATAGATCGGACACTTTTGACACATTTTTGGGACCATTCACATTCACATACAGCGATCCCTGCTATAAAAATGCATTGATTACTGTATAAATGTGACTGGCAGGGAAGGGGTTAAATGTGTTTCCTCAATGTGTTCTAACTGTGGGGGGAGGGGACTGACTGGGGGAGGTGACCGATGGTTGTCCCTATGTACAAGGGACACACCATCGGTCCCCTCTCCCTCACAGGACGTGGATCTGTGTGTTTACACACACACATCCACTTTCCTGCTCTGGTGCTGGGCAATCGCGGGTGCCCGGCAGCAATCTTGGCCGCCGGGGCACACGCATCGGGTCCCCAGCAACGCGGCGCGCGCGCGTGCCCCCTAGCTCGTTTTAAAGGCAGGACGTCATCTGACGTCCTGTCAGAACAAGAGTCTCTTCCACCCGCCGTCAATTGACGGTGGGCGGTGGACAAGTGGTTAAACAAAATAAAATAAAATTAATAGATATAGCAGAGCTTCAACCAATAGCAAAAATGTCTGGCCACGTAGCTAGCTTTCCACTGCATGTAGGAAGATGAGACAAAGTACTACAAGTACGTTCTTCCCTGAGGAACAGTACAACTGTAATAAAAAAAAAAACGAGGCTACTTTAAATCTGTGTTGCACCAAGAAAGTGTCTAATGCCGTTATTTTAAATGCAATGCTTTATTCCAGTACTACGTGCAGTGGTGTATTTTGGTTTTGTGCTGCCCTAGGCAAGACTAAAATAGGGCGCCCGCCCATCTGAATTTATCCCACCCAGCCGCGATATGCCGTGTTTGTCTCAGGGTCTGATGAAGAAGCTGCAGCCGTTCACAGTGAACAGCTGCAGATTCCTCATCACACCCTGAGACATGGTTCATCCAAGTGCCACATATGTGGTCAGTGGGGCAGAGGATGGGGTCAGCGGGACATAGGATGGGGTCAGCAGGGCAGAGGATGAGGCAGCACTGGTGGGCACTGATGAGAGGCACTAATGAAGCTGCACTGATATGTGGCACTGATAGGCGGCACTGATGAGGAGGAGGCACTGATTGGCGGCACAGCACTGATTGGCAGCACTGATGGGCACTCATTAGCAGCACTGATGGGCACTGTTGGGGCTGCACTGATAATTAGGACACTGATGATCAGTGCCCTGATTATCAGTGTAGATGTCTCCTTTCACACTGGCCGGTTACCGGCTCTCTCCTCTCCTCATGCTGTCACAGTGTGAGGAAAGGAATGCCCATAAACCGGCAAGTGTGTTTACATTGTGATTGTGATTGGACACAGCTGATTATGTGGTAAAGAGCTGCTGTGATTGGCTCTTTACCCCAATCTGTGATCAGTGCGGTTCTGGAGGACATCAATAGACACCCTCCCAGAACTGGATGACCACGCTGTAGCCTTGGTGGCGGCGCCGTCCCCTGAAAAATACCACCCAAGGCAAATGCCTTGTTTGCCTTGTGGTAGATACGCCCCTGACTACATGCAGTGGCTCATATGTCTTATTATATCTGTTACAACTTTGTCACATACAGTGCCTTGCTGCTCTCTGTTCCATATAGTGCCTTATATCTCTCTATTACATGCAGTACTTAAAGCCTCTGTAGCAAGTCTTTATTACAAGCAGTCCCTTTTGCCTTTTATATTATATGCTTCATACCTTTTATTTAGAAGAAAGTGCATATACCTCTTTATTTCTACAGTATTTCTGCATTGTATGCAGTGTGATCATATCTCTGAGTTACGGTCCTCTTTACAGAGGGGGTTATGAGAAATGGCCCTCCCCAAACAGGATATTGTGCTACATCTGTAGGTAAATAGGGGAACCAGAACCTTCACTAAGTGAAGGAGTGGGTTTTATAATAAAATTTGCAGTTCTTCCACCCAGGACAGGGCCTCTGTGTACAGAGTGGATTCCCTTTCTGGAAAATAATCAGTAATCTAATCAAAGTAATTGGAAGTATAGGAATAACTACAACCAGCATATAACATTAACCCTAAGTATATAGATGCACACCAGTATGGAAAGAATACAAGATTTATATAAGAAAAAATTAATAGTACATACATCCAATGTACACAAAGGTATTTTTAGCAAAGAGCCCGATAGGAGTCCTGGTGGAATTGTGTACATATACCTGGGTATATATAGTTATTAATAGAAATACCGCCAGATGAATGTTGCAGCAAAGTCCAGTTGCAGGGGCTTCTGAGGATCATCATGTTGCAGCATCCGTATCTGTGTCACAAATCTGAAGTCAAGATCAGCTGGAACAGGGAGATACTCCAACTGGTGTCCAATCAGCTTGTAATGTAGCTTCTCACGCACAGAAACCATGGTGTGGCACTGGAACTCAGAGTCAGCCTATCTACTCTGTGCTTTAGCCCCTAGTTTTTAATCTGACATATAACCAGCCCTCTAACTACTAGAATTGGCCATTGGATGCCTAACCTGGCTCTAGTCTATGCAGGTTATTGAGCCCTGAGCTAAAACTAGCTATAAAATACCAGATCAGAAGGGACAGGGCTAACTAAAATAACATGGACTGCATATAAATGCTATTGCAATAAACAGGTTCACCTACTAATATACTAGTTGACTAATATACACTTACAGTAGCATAGACCTACCTGGTGAGATAATAACAATAGGACAGAGATACGTCTATCACAAGGATTTAAATACACACTCAAGAAGCAATGGGCAGCTGCAGTTTAACTATTGGAACATATAAATACCTGCCTAATGGTCTCTGCTTCTGGTGAAAATACAGCAGCAATCATAGCCCCTGTGTTGATAAGGCCTTTTGGCCCACTTCTCTGTCCCTCTCTGCTTCTGGGGTCTCTGACCCAGACCCCAGAGACAGGGTGTGATGTATATAAATATGTTCTTTATGAATATTAAGCAGCAGAACCACGTAGAGGGCAGCAGATCCATACACAGGTAGTGCTTCTTACTTCTTGGTTAAATACTGTGTTACTCTTTGTTATGTGTCTGAAGCTCTGAGGGCTGATTTACTTAATTTTGGGTATTAATACACTTCCAGTTAATCTTGCCACATTGTGCCTTGTGTCTTTCTATTTCATGCAGTGCCTCATGCAGTGTCACTCTCCTCCACGTTTCAGGTTTCACTGTCAGATTTATAAGCATAAGTAATATGGTGTGTAGCCCCCCCCCGATTTAGGGGGCGCTATGTTCAAATTTAGGGGCTAGTCTGAGCCCATAGTTGGACTCAGACTATTAATTTCCTAAAACTTGCTTCTGCTCTGGTGTGATATTGCCTGGCTGCAGTGTTCCCTGTTGCCTGTGGGTGGCGCTGTCATTTCCGGCTCAGGTGGAACCACAGGCAGTATCGCAACACCATTGGGTGTCCTCTCTCGGCAGCTGTACAGTGGGCGTGGTCTACCCGCTGTGCATGCTGGGAGAGGGTACTTAAGGGGCAGACGCCATTAGGCGTGAGGCGTTGGAGAGGACCCCTTGGTCCGAGAAGAACAGACACATACCCCACCTTCGGTGGCCCTTATGGCCAGGGGTACGTGTGTGTGTGTTAGGCCCCGGGAACCCTTAGCCCGAGGCTGCATCGTTCCAGGTGGGCCCAGCACCTTTAGCTGAGGCCTACACTAGAAGAGGAGTCCCAGGGTGCCCAAGTGAGGGTGACCCGCTCTGAAGGAGAGGAAACCAGGGAATCAGTGAAGGAGGTCACTGTCTCAGGAGAGACCTGGTTACCTATCAGAGGGAAGGATTCCATAACCCGCCACAAGCCTAGTAATGTACTCTATTGGTACCTAAGGACTTAAAATATTACTAGGCTGGGAAGTTTAGGACTTAGAGATTATTTCCTAATCGTATCCCTAGGAAAATACAAGTAAACGCTTTGTGCTCCACACCGGCTACTAGGACCGCTCTTGGTGGGGTGAGCAAAACCCACTCAGGCCTGAGTGGCGACGATTGATGATTAAGTGCTGCGTGCCTGAACCTACCTCCTACTTAATTTCTCTCTATCTCCAACTTTCCTATCAAGTTCCTAAGCAACCAAAATAAACCTTTTATTGGGTTTCAATACTGTCTGGACAATGGCCTTCTTGAAGTAAAGAGAGAGAGTAGACTTCTTCCTACACTCTAGGGTGAAGAATCCAACGGAAGGAGGTAACTCACTGCAGGACTCAAAATCAGATAACACCGCTTACCCTCTGCAATAAGGAGGATACCGGGCATGTGGCATGGTGTGTCCCACCTGCGAGTGGAGGTAAGCAAGGAAGGGATCTGTGTGCTACAGGTGGTATTTCCAGTAACCCATATCCAGTCAAAATTCATCTTTTGCTGTAAATTCAAATTTTATTTTTTACTAGAAGTAAGGCCCCTTTCACACTGAGGCGTTGTGATTTTACCATGTTTTTACCGCAATTTTTAACCACGTTTTTACTGCGTTTTACCGTGTTTTTACCGCAGTTCTCATTCATTTCAATGGGGATAGGCGTTTTTACAGCGCTATTTTTAGCGCCCTAAAGACGCTGTTTGCAGGATTTTTTCCAACGCACAGCCAGCAAAACGCCTCAGTGTGAAAGCCCTCAGGGCTTTCACATTGAGAATGCTGGGGCAGGATTATTTCAGGCGTTTTTACAGCGCTATTTTTACAGCGAAAACGCTGTAAAAACGCCTCAGTGTGAAAGGGGCCTGACTGTGCATTACCATATCATTTAAGCTTTTTTATACAGATTTTACATTGGAGTAATCCATATACTTTATTTCTACAGCATAGCAAGATTCATCTGTGTGTTGTGGCTTGGCTCTTGTTAAAGGAGAGGTACAGCCAAAACTTATTTGGCTGTATTCTCTTGTGGATCACAGGAATGCAGTTCGTTCTGCACTCCTGTGACCCGTTTTCAGCAGACAGCGGGCTAAAGCCTGCTGTCGACTGACATCACAGAGCCGGTCTAGGCTCTGGAAAGATTGTGACCATATGGTGGGGATTCGCCCACATGCCTGGACTGGCACCCGGCTCAGCCTCTTAGGGAGCTGCTGAAAACCTGAGCCAGCCGATCCTGCTCCCGCCCTTCCACAGCCCAGCAGTCCAGTGAGCACTGGAGGCGCAGAGCAGACAGCGGTGCCTGACAGTCACCAGCTCGCTGCTCACACAGCTCTGAGAACTAAGCAATTGGCAGTGTTAGATCACTCAGTTTTCAGCCTTAGAGCCGGTGGGGGACAGATGCAGCATTGAACTGATGCTGCATCCACCTAGGTATGTATGATTCTAAAATGTAAAAAAAATCCAATACTTCTCTTTTAAGGAATGACAACAATAGAGAATGTAGGTAGCATGTGAGATTGTGTTATATGTTACGCTGTTTATCATCAGGATTTCAGTCATCGTCCACAAAGTTGAGAGAACCCCTCCTCCAAGCTATCCACTAATAGTACTGCGTATATCAGGCAGTGCAGTCACCACATAAATATGCATCTAGTCTCTGTGACATCATCACTTCCTTTTACTTCATAATACTCCACCTCACTTCACACTTAGTAAATAAGGCCCTTAGGTTCCTGAGGTAACATATAAGGGGATGTATCGGATGTATCGTGGTGTTGTATACTGTATATTTTACCTTGGTAATATTTTACAGGACTAAAAGTATGTATTCAAAGCGAAGTTCCACCCAAAAATGGAACTTCAGCTTTAAGTGATGGTGACCCCCTGGCATGTCATTTTTTTTGGGGGGGGGGGTGGGCGGATACCCTCTTTTTAGAGGCATCCAGCTCCCACTTCCTCCGGGGGCTCCGCGGCGCCGAAAGGAAGTTCACCTCGCCCTCTCTGCAATCTTCTGGGGCACGTCACAAGTCCCACAGTTACAATGCCGGCGCCACAGAGAGGAGGAGGAGAGGAGCAGGGCTTAGTTCGCCCGCATCACTGGACCGTGGAACAGGCGAGTGTCCGATTATTAAAAGCCAGCAGCTACACTTTTTGTAGCTGCTGACCTTTAAATGGGTGGAACTCTACTTTAAGTCATATTTTGCATATGAATATTTTAGACTTCCGCAAGTAGCCAGCAGGTGCTCCACGTTTTTCAGGAACTGATTCTGCTATTGCATTCCATTAGAAAACCAATTGTGCTCTGAGAATTCTGGATGTTCCATGTATTAAAGGAAGCCTGTGTTGAGAAAAATACATAGGTTGCCATAAATGACCTCTTTTGGAAAATACTAGTTGTCTGGCTCTCTACCATTAATACTGAGTGACTGAGCAAGAGAAAACATGAAGCTAGCAAAGTCAGAACACCTGCTCTGAAATTGCACTAAAAGTGCACTTGGAAGTGCAGTCGCTGTAGATCCGAGGGGGACATGCAAGGAAAATAAAAAACAGCATTTTAGCTTGCACATGATTGGATAATAAAATCAGCAGAGCTTCCCCTCCTTTCAGATCTACTCCTCGGATTTACAGCGACTGCACTTCCAAGTGCAATTTCAAGTGCACTTGTAGTTTGCACTTGTAGTGCAACGTGGATTTGCCTTTCGTAAATAACCCCCATAGTCTGTTTTCCATAGAGTACTTAGCTGCTTACATAGGCCACTGAAGGAAATGTATTCTTTACTGGCTTCAAATAGGTAAATAGCTTGATTTATTTATTTTAAACTATCTTTCTTTTTCTATGCTGTCCATTCCTTGTGTAGCGGACCCCCCAATAATAGGGGTCGCTATGCCTAAATTTAGAGGGTAGCCTGAGCTAATAGTTGGGCTTAGGCTGTTGAATTCTTCAAACTGGCTTCTGCTCTAAGGTAATGTTACCTGGTAGTGTAGTTCCCTGTGGCCTGTGGGTGGCACTGTTGCCCCGGGCTTGGGTTGAACCACGGGTAGCATTGCAGTGCTATTGGATGTCCTCTCTCGGCAGGCCCTTCAGTGGGCATTGTCTACCCGCTGTGCATGCCGGGAGAGGGTACTTAAGGGGCAGACACCATTAGGCGAGGAGTTCGGAGGTGATCCAGAGGACCCCTTGGTCCTAGACGTGTACCCCTCCTTCGGTGGCCCTCATGGCCAGGGGTACGTGCATGTGTATTCAGTCCTGGGCACCTTTGGCCCGAGGCTGCATTGTTCCAGGTAGGCCCAGCACCTTTAGCTGAGGCCTGCATTAGAAGAGAAGTCCCAGGGTGCCCAAGTAGGGGTAACCCGCTCTGAAGTAGAGGAAACCAGGGAGGACCTATCCAAGGGGATCGATGAAGGAAGTCACTGTCTCGGGAGAGGCCTGGTTACCTATCAGAGGGAAGGACTCCATAATCCGCCACAAGCCTTGTAATGTGCCCCATTGGCACCTAAGGACTTAGATATTACAAGTGCTGGGAAGTTCAAGATTTGGAAGCTGTCTCTTGATCGTATCTCTAGGAAATTACAAGTGAATGTTCCGTGCTCCACACCGGCTGGTAGAACCGTGAGAGGGGACTATCCGGGTGAGCAAATCCCACTCAGGCCTGAGCGGCGATGATTGTTAGTTAAGTGCCGCATGCCTGAACCTACCTCCCTGTTCATTTTTCTCTATCTCCAACTTTCCTGTCAAGTTATCAAGCAAGTAAAATAAACCTTTCTTTATTGGGTTTAACACTGTCTGGACAATGGCCTTCTTAAAATAAAGAGAGAGAATAGACTTTTCCCTACACTCTAGGAAAGAGAACCAACGGAAGGAGGTAACTCGCTGCAGGACCCAAATCAGATAACACCGCTCACCCTCTTCAACAAGGAGTAACTTTGTCCCACTGGGCATGTGGCATGGTGTGTCCCATCTGCTAGGAGAGGTAAGCAAGGAAGGGATCTGTGTGCTACATTTGTCACGTTTTTTGTTTTTTTCCTCTGATCTTTTTTTTTCTTCCCTACACTCTAGGGAAGAGAACCAACGGAAGGAGGTAACTCGCTGCAGGACTCAAATCAGATAACACCGCTCACCCTCTTCAACAAGGAGTGACTTTGTCCCACTGGGCATGTGGCATGGTGTGTCCCATCTGCTAGCGGAGGTAAGCAAGGAAGGGATCTGTGTGCTACACTTGTCACGTTTTTTGTTTTTTTCCTCTGATCTTTTTTAATAGATCATGCTGAGAGAAATATCAAATTAGGCACAGATTTAAAGCGGGCTGTAAGGTGCATAGATGTGGAATCATTGATTTGTATAGGTCAGTAGTGGCCATGATATTTATCAGTCTCATGTAATGTGTGTCCAGTTTGTTGGCAGGTAGAACCCACCTTGGCACAGTGTGATTATATGGGCACCATAGGCAGACTTTAGCTTCTGGTCCCCCAGCCTATGTGAATCCCCTCTTCTATAGGGAATCCTTCAACTTACAGTTCAGCCATCATATGTGCTGTAAATTCCTGAGGCGTGTGGATAATGTTGTGGTTTTAAACTTTTACTGGAACTTCTTAAAAGTTCTGTTCAACAGTTAATAAAGCAGGCAAGTTTCAGTGCATATCAACAACACAGTCCCTCTCTACTTCCTTGGTCCCTATCAGGACAATTCCTTCACTCCTCATGACTTTCCCAGTCTTGGTGCCTACGCAGAACAGAAAAAACAATATCCTTTTTGTCAGGGGGCTCACCAACACCAACTTATCTTTGTGAATGTGCTACTCACAACAGTATTCTTGCAGGCACCGTAGAAACTCCTTGTCCTGGCGAAAAACTTTGTCTTATCTCTGATGCATCGAGGAACCCCCAATGATCCCAGACCACCATTTTGTATAATTGCTAGCTCACCTCTTAAATTAGATTAAAGTGTTCTCAGGGACATTAGGGAATTCCCACCCAAAGTCCAACGGAACTCTGTGGGCTAGATAGCACTGCAGTCACGACAGCCGTGTAAATCTCCTATCAAAACGTTTACCAGGTGGCAAGTAGGAATCTGAGGCCCTACACATACTGGACAGTCCCGAGCACAGAATCTTAGAAGGGAATTAGGGAAACACTGCGGGCATTTCCCATGATCCACAGCCTGATCGGCTGCCAGATCCGATAGCTCCCTACTGCTGATCTCTGATACCACCAGAGTATCTGGCTCTTGCACCATCGGAATGCTTAACTCTGGATTCGCAGGTGCCTCTGCTAGTTGGGATGTAGGAGCAGGAACCGCCACCACCACCTTTTGTCCCACCGCATGTGCTCAATCTTCTCTATAATTGTGGCTGGTGCTGTGGGAATGGCAGGGAAGTGGCCAGGAGTATAAGGCGAAACCTCCAACAACAACGCTGGACTAGGACAGGGGGCACTATGCTCCCCAGTCTCCAGCACCACTTGGCCCTTCCCTGACTTTGTCTCACTCAGCAAGCTTACATCCTCCAACTTAACCACATTACCTGGCACATCAACTTATGGCAGTTCCAAACTCTCACAGGACACATTTGCTACAGAGTCTCTCTGTTGCCCCTTCTCAACAGGTGATGAAACACTACACAGATCCCAGTTACTCAATTGGTAGGGAACTCCCATAGGCCTCAAGCAACATGCTTTAAACACTGCAGCATTTGTCAGTAGCTTATGAGACTTTACCTTGGGTTTGTCAAATTCTTGATTTGATGGAAGGTCTCAAGGTTCCCCCCATTCAAGCTGCATAGATTACAGAAAAAAACAGGAATCGGGGACACCTGGCCCATGGTGTAGTCATCTGTGCCAGTTGATCACAAGCCAGGCAGATGGGAAGCAGAACCACCTCTTGACTAGGGATGAGCCGAACACCCCCCGGTTCGGTTCACACCAGAACCTGCAAACGGACCGAAAGTTCGCGCGAACTTTAGAACCTTATTAAATACAATGGACGCGAACATTCGAAATGTAAAGTGCTAATTATAACGGCTAATATGCATGTTATTGTCCTAAAAAGGGTTTGGGGACCGTGTCCTGCCCCAGGGGACATGTATCAATACAAAAAGAAGTTTTAAAAACGGTCCTTTAAATATCGTACCTGGGGGGTGTCTAAAGTATGCCTGTGAAGTGGCACGTGTTTCCCGTGTTTAGAACTGTCCCTGCACAAGCTGACATTTCTAAAGGAAAAAAAAGCCATTTAAAACTGCTTGCGGCTTTAATGTAATGTCTGGTTCCGGCAATATGGATGAAAATCATTGAGAAAAATTGCATGGCTACCCCATCACCCACCCCTACCCCAGCCCATTACCAGCCCCTTTGGGTCTTGTATGGATATTAAGGGGAACCCCGCACCCAAAATAAAAAAGGCCCTATATACTCTGAACAGCAGTATACAGGCGGTGCAAACAAGACACGGACTGTAGGTTTGTTCTTAAGTAGAATCTGTTTTTAATTTGGAACAGGTAAATTTTTTAAGTGTAGCTCTAGCCAAAAAATAAATTTTTAAGCTTTTTGGAGTACATAGGGAAGGGTTAACACCCCTGTAACATTTGTTTTGCTGTCTGTGCACCTGTTCAGAACATTTCACCTCACTTTCCGTCCCAATGACAAATGTTTTTGGAAAGTTTTTTTTTTTATTGAAACAAGGATTGGTGATAAAGCATCAGTAGAGAGGAGACACCTTTTTCCCATATTAACTCTCAAGCCTCGTACACACGACCGAGTTTCTCTTGCTGGCAGAGCTTTCTTGCCGAGTAAATCGGTCATGTGTATGCGGCTTTCAGTTTTCTCGTCAAGAAAACCGACAAGAATCTCAACGAAAAAGAACCTGCTCTCTATTTTCTCGTCGGGTTTCTCGGCGGCCTGTTTCTCGACGAGAAACCCGAGTGTGTGTACACTTACCTGTCGCCGTGGAAACCCACGCATGCTCTAAATGACTTTGACGCATGCGCGGTAGCTTCCTAGGCATAGGTAGGGTGTAGCAAGATGGCGGCGACGGCATCGAATGTGACGAGCGCACGCTCGTCGTAGTCGATGACGTCACCGCGTTCGCTCCATTCAAAGAACCGCTGGTTCTTTGAATTGAGCGTGTGTACACTCGGCCTGGGACAAGTTTCTTGTCCAAGAATCTCGTCAAGAAAAACAACAAGTTTTTTCCTGACGAGATTCTCGGCCGTGTGTACGAGGCTTCACAGGAGAGAATTTCCCTTCCTAGGGGTAGATTTCCTCACACTTCCTGTTGTCTCCTTCCGTTTGCAAGTAGGAGTCATTTGTAAGTTGGATGTTTGAAAGTAGGGGCCTGCCGTAGATACTCTGCAGAAATTTGCCCCTTAGGTGTTGGTTTTGCCACAACACTGTAAGCCCTCACAGTTACTCTTGGTGGGCGCTGGAACGCCCTGCTGTCAACTATTATATCAGGAATTCTAATTACATGCCCTTGTTGAACAGTGGTAGGAAAAATTGGGCCTTTGGTGGTGGTGCTGGTGCCACAACACTGTAAGCCCTCACAGTTACTCTTGGTGGGCGCATGAATGGGTCCTGCTGTGAATTATTAGATCAAGAGTTGTAATTGCATGCCCCTGTTGAACAGGGGCTGAAAAATTGGGCCTTTGGTGGTGGCGGTGCTGCCACAAGACTGTAAGTCCTTACAGTTACTCTTGGTGGGTGCAGGAATAGGCCCAGCTGTAAAATATTAGATCAAGAATTGTTATTACATGCCCCTGTTGAACAGGGGCAGAAAAATTGGGCATTAGGCACTGGTGCTGGTGCCACAACACTGCAACCCCTCACAGATACTGTACTTAGAGCGCAACAATGAGCCCTGCTGCAAAGCCTTGCAAAAAAAAATGTAAATACACGCCCCTGTTAAACAGGGGCTGAAAAATTGGGCCTTAGGCACTGGTGCTGGTGCCATGACACTGCAACCTCTCCCAGATACTGTACTTAGAGCGCAGCAATGAGCCCTGTTGCAAAGTATTAGACCAAGAATTGTAATTACATGCCCCTGTTAAACATGGGCAGAAAAATTGGGCCTTAGGCACTGGTGCCAAAACACTGCAACTCCTCACAGATACTGTACTTGGAGCGCAGCAATGAGCCCTGCTGCAAAGCATTGCATAAAAAATTGTAAATACACGCCCCTGTTAAACAGGGGCTGAAAAATTGGTGGCGGCACCCAGAACCAAAAATGTTCTTTCAAGCTATCAGCAGGATCATTGAGGAGGAAGAGGTCAGACGGCCACCTTCTCCACCGCTCCTTCTCTGATTGACCGAAGCCTCAGCAACTCGTTGTCCAGGACCAGGAGTTTGTAACCTCCCAGTCTCTGGGAACGCGATGCACAGACCTTTCTGCAAGGCCTCCCGGAGATGTCTCATCCTCTGCTCTCTCTGCGACGCCAAGATAAGGTCCGCAACCTTACCCTTATACCGTGGATCAAGGAGAGTGGCCAGCCAGTAATGGTCCCTCTCTTTGATCCGAAGAATACGAGGATCCTTCCGCAGGCTTTGCAGGATCAGGGAGGCCATGCAGCGTAGGTTAGCTGAGGCATTCGGTCCGGAGTCCTCTGGCTCACTAAGGACGACATGATCCGCAGCCACCTCCTCCCAGCCACGTACAAGTCCACGGGTTTCTTGGGACTGTAAATCATCCCTAAAAGACTGCTGCTGCTGATGCTGAGTGCCAGGCTCCACCTCCATGCTGACACAATCCTCCTCCTCCTCCTTTTCCTGTGTGATGGGTGGGACAGAAGGAACACTGTCTGGATAAAGGGGGCCTTGAGAGGCAAGGAAGTCCTCCTCTTCCTGCCTCTGTTTTGCCTCAAGTGCCCTGTCCATTATTCCACGCAGCGTATGCTCCAACAGGTGGACAAGAGGTACAGTGTCACTGATGCATGCACTATCACTGCTCACCATCCTCGTGGCCTCATCAAATGGTGCCAGGACAGTGCATGCATCCCTGACCATGCCCCACTGGCGTGGTGAAAAAAAACAGAGCTCCCCTGACCCTGTCCTGGTGCCATAGTCGCACAGGTACTCATTGATGGCCCTCTGCTGCGTGTGCAGCCGCTGCAGCATGGCCAACGTTGAGTTCCACCTGGTGGGCATGTCACATATAAGGCAGTTCTTGGGCAGGTTCAACTCCTTTTGCAGCTCAGCCAGCCGAGCACTGGCATTATATGATCGGCGGAAATGCACACAGACTTTCCTGGCCTGCCTCAGGACATCCTGTAAACGCGGGTACCTTCCCAAGAACTGCTGCACCACCAGGTTAAGGACGTGAGCCACACAGGGCACATGGGTCAATTGTCCCTGCCAGAGGGCGGAGAGGAAGTTGGTGCCATTGTCGCAAACTACCATTCCTGGCTTAAGCTGGCGTGGTGTCAACCACCTCTCGGCCTGTCCCTGCAGAGCTGACAGAACCTCTGCCCCAGTGTGGCTCCTGTCCCCCAAACACATCAGCGCAAGCACGGCATGGCATCTTTTTGCCTGCGTACTTGCGTAGCCCCTTGAACGCCTACGGAGCACCGCTGGATCCGAGGACAAAGCACAGGAAGAGGCCATGGAGGAAGAAGAAGAGGAGGGGGTGGAGGAGAGAGGTGTGACACAACCAGTAGTAGCATTTTGGAGGCATGGTGGCGGAACAACCTCCAACACTACTGCACCTTGTCCTGCATCCTTCCCAGCTGCCAAAAGAGTGACCCAATGGGCCGTGAAAGATAGGTAACGTCCCTGTACATGCCTGCTGGACCATGAGTCATGGGTAATATGCACCTTACCACTGACCGCCCTGTCCAGCGAGGCATGGACATTGCCTTCCACATGCCGGTAGAGAGCCGGAATCGCCTTCCGTGAGAAAAAGTGGCGTTTGGGAACCTGCCACTGAGGAACCGCACATTGCACAAACTCACGGAAGGGGGCCGAGTCTACCAACTGAAAAGGCAGCAGTTGAAGTGCTAGCAATTTAGCCAAGCTAGCATTCAACTGCTGGGCATGTGGATGGCTGGGAGTGAACTTCTTTCGACGGTCCAGCAGCTGGGGCAGGGAAATTTGCCTGCTACAATCGGACGTCAGTGTACTGCTAGCAGAGTGCCCGCAACTACTTGGCTGTGACACACCTAATTCTACACCTTCATTCCTCTCAGTGCAGGTTTCAGAGAGGACTGAAGGTATAGTGGGGTTGGAGATCCCAGCTGATGAGGAGCAAGGAGAGGTCCGCTTTGTTCTTTGGTGTGGGTCTTTAAGGTACGCTTGCCAACGAGCTGCATGGCAGGTCAACATATGTCTGGTCAAGCATGTGGTGCCTAAGCGGCTGATGTTTTGGCCACGTGAGATAACCTTGAGACATATGTTGCAAATAGCAGCCGTGCGATCTGATGCACTCGACTCAAAAAAGGCCCACACCAAAGAACTTTTGGAATAACGCGCAGAGGCAGCGCCCTGCACAGGCGGAGCTCTGCGGTGTGATTCAGTCGGTGTGCTGCCCTTACGCTGGCCCCGGGAGGGCATCCTGCCTCGTTGGAGATGTGCCTCCTCCTCATCCTCCTCCTCTCTCCTATCAGGCACCCACGTGGAGTCAGTGACCTCATCATCCCCTCCCTCTTGATCACTGGAGCAAACTTGGCAGTATGCTGCAGCTGGTGGAACATGACTGCCAGATTGCTGTCCTTCCTGAGCATCCCCTCTCTCTGCGCTCACGCTACTGCCTTCCTCTAGCTGGGTATCATCATCAGACCCTTCAAAACGCTGGGCATCCTCCTGAAGCATGTACCCAACACTGTGCTCAAACAGTTCGGGGGACTCCTCGGGAGGACATGATGGGTCTAGGGAAGGAGTGACTGATGATGACATTGATACGAGGGAAGAGAACACATTGGCAGCTGCTTTGCCAGTACCCTGAGCCTGGGTGAGAGAGGATGAGGAGGATGAGGAGGGCTTGGTCATCCACTCTACCAAGTCTTCGGCATGCTGCGGCTCAACACGTCCAGCTGCCAAAAATAAGGACAAGTGTGTCCCATGGCCACGTGCTGATGACAATGCACAGCGTCCACGACCAGCACTGTTGCCCCCAGACACAGAGCCTGCTTGCCCTCTTTTATTGGCTCGTGACTGTCTGCCTCTCGTTGTTAGCCTTCCAGACATTCTAATGGCCTGCAGGGAGATGGGAAAACAAGCAATAAGGGGTAGCTTCAGGTGTATACTGTGCAGGAGGCACCTACACCCACTGTAACTGCTTGCAGATGCCTGTCTGTGTTACACAACAGAACAACACCATGAGCAATAAGGGGTAGCTTCAGGTGTATACTGTGCAGGAGGCACCTACACCCATTGTAACTGCTTGCAGATGCCTGTTAGTGTTACACAAAAGAAAAACACCAGCAATACGGGGTAGCTTCAGGTGTATACTGTGCAGAAGGCACCTACACCCACTGTAACTGCTTGCAGATGCCTGTCTGTGTTACACAACAGAACACCAAGAGCAATAAGGGGTAGCGTATACTGTGCAGGAGGCACCTACACCCACTGTAACTGCTTGCAGATGCCTGTTAGTGTTACACAAAAGAAAAACACCAGCAATACGGGGTAGCTTCAGGTGTATACTGTGCAGGAGGCACCTACACCCACTGTAACTGCTTGCAGGTGCCTGTTAGTGTTACACAAAGGAAAAACACCAGCAATACAGGGTAGCTTCAGGTGTATACTGTGCAGGAGGCACCTACACCCACTGTAACTGCTTGCAGATGCCTGTCTGTGTTACACAACAGAACAACACCACAAGCAATAAGGGGTAGCTTCAGGTGTATACTGTGCAGGAGGCACCTACACCCACTGTAACTACTTGCAGATGCCTGTCTGTGTTACACAACAGAACAACACCACGAGCAATAAGGGGTAGCGTATACTGTGCAGGAGGCACCTACACCCATTGTAACTGCTTGCAGATGCCTGTTAGTGTTACACAAAAGAAAAACACCAGCAATACGGGGTAGCTTTAGGTGTATACTGTGCAGAAGGCACCTACACCCACTGTAACTGCTTGAAGATGCCTGTCTGTGTTACACAACAGAACAACACCACGAGCAATAAGGGGTAGCGTATACTGTGCAGGAGGCGCCTACACCCACTGTAACTGCTTGCAGATGCCTGTCTGTGTTACACAACAGAAAAACACCAGCAATACGGGGTAGCTTCAGGTGTATACTGTGCAGGAGGCACCTACACCCACTGTAACTGCTTGCAGATGCCTGTCTGTGTTACACAACAGAACAACACCACGAGCAATAAGGGGTAGCGTATACTGTGCAGGAGGTACCTACACCCACTGTAACTGCTTGCAGATGACTGTCTGTGTTACACAACAGAAAAACACCAGCAATACGGGGTAGCTTCAGGTGTATACTGTGCAGGAGGCACCTACACCCACTGTAACTGCTTGCAGATGCCTGTCTGTGTTACACAACAGAACAACACCACGAGCAATACGGGGTAGCGTATACTGTGCAGGAGGTACCTACACCCACTGTAACTGCTTGCAGATGCCTGTCTGTGTTACACAACAGAAAAACACCAGCAATACGGGGTAGCTTCAGGTGTATACTGTGCAGGAGGCACCTACACCCACTGTAACTGCTTGCAGATGCCTGTCTGTGTTACACAACAGAACAACACCACGAGCAATAAGGGGTAGCGTATACTGTGCAGGAGGTACCTACACCCACTGTAACTGCTTGCAGATGCCTGTTAGTGTTACACAAAAGAAAAACACCAGCAATACAGGGTAGCTTCAGGTGTATACTGTGCAGGAGGCAGCTACACCCACTGTAACTGCTTGCAGATGCCTGTCTGTATTACACAACAGAAAAACACCAGCAATACGGGGTAGCTTCAGGTGTATACTGTGCAGGAGGCACCTACACCCACTGTAACTGCTTGCAGGTGCCTGTTAGTGTTACACAAAAGAAAAACACCAGAAATACGGGGTAGCTTCAGGTGTATACTGTGCAGGAGGCACCTACACCCACTGTAACTGCTTGCAGATGCCTGTCTGTGTTACACAACAGAACAACACCACGAGCAATAAGGGGTAGCGTATACTATGCAGGAGGCACCTACACCCACTGTAACTGCTTGCAGATGCCTGTTAGTGTTACACAAAAGAAAAACACCAGCAATACGGGGTAGCTTCAGGTGTATACTGTGCAGGAGGCACCTACACCCACTGTAACTGCTTGCAGGTGCCTGTCTGTGTTACACAACAGAACAACACCACGAGCAATAATGGATAGTGTGTACTGTGCAGGAGGTACCTACACCCACTGTAACTGCTTGCAGATGCCTGTCTGTGTTGCACAACAGAAAAACACCAGCAATACTGGGTAGCTTCAGGTGTATACTGTGCAGGAGGCACCTACACCCACTGCAACTGCTTGCAGATGCCTGTTAGTGTTACACAAAAGAAAAACACCAGCAATACGGGGTAGCTTCAGGTGTATACTGTGCAGGAGGCACCTACACCCACTGTAACTGCTTGCAGGTGCCTGTCTGTGTTACACAACAGAACAACACCACAAGCAATAATGGGTAGTGTATACTGTGCAGGAGGCACCTACACCCACTGTAACTGCTTGCAGATGCCTGTCTGTGTTACACAACAGAAAAACACCAGCAATATGGGGTAGCTTCAGGTGTATACTGTGCAGGAGGCACCTACACCCACTGTAACTGCTTGCAGATGCCTGTCTGTGTTACACAACAGAACAACACCACGAGCAATAAGGGGTAGCGTATACTGTGAAGGAGGCACCTACACCCACTGTAACTGCTTGCAGATGCCTGTTAGTGTTACACAAAAGAAAAACACCAGCAATACGGGGTAGCTTCAGGTGTATACTGTGCAGGAGGCACCTACACCCACTGTAACTGCTTGCAGGTGCCTGTCTGTGTTACACAACAGAACAACACCACGAGCAATAAGGGGTAGCTTCAGGTGTATACTGTGCAGGAGGTTTAGCAAAGAATAACACTGACACTGTCCCTGCCTATCCTTCTCTCTCCCTGCACACCAACATACTGTAACTGCACAAGGTTTAGCAAAGAATATCACTGACACTGTCCCTGCCTATCCTTCTCTCTCCCTGCACGCCAACATACTACACAAGGCCGCCGCGCTGGCGGGCTTATATAGTGTGGGGCGTTTACTAAACCCCCCTGAGCTATAATTGGCCACAGGCATCCTGCCTGTGGCCAATTATGGCTCTCCTCGCTGCCGGCGCTGTGATTGGCCAAGCATGCGGGGTTACAGTGCATGCTTGGCCAATCACAGCGCCGGCAATGCACTGCAATGGGCCGTTCGTGTCACACGAATTCGGCGCGAACGGCCCACAAAGTTCTGGTTTCGCCGAACAGGCGAACAGCCGATGTTCGAGTCGAACATGTGTTCGACTCGAACACCGAGCTCATCCCTCCTCTTGACCCTTTTTACATAGCGTCGGTCTTGCCCTGTAATTGGATTGCACACCAGTATTGATTAGGGTTTCACCCGCTTCTTCTACCTTAAACATCAGATGTGCCATGCTTCACACAGCCTCCACTCAACAAGTCCCTGCCTCCTTCTTTCTTTCAGCTTTGTTGTGCTCCAGGTGCCACCTTCCATCCAGGAGAACATTCCAGAAAGTTCCTAGGCGCAGTGGAATGTTTAAAACTGTTGCTTGCCAACAAGATATTCAACTACCACAACATTACATAAAGAGGTAGGTCCATCTAAAAAAATAGTATTTTTGACTTACCAGTGAAATCCATTACTTGGACACAGGATTTATTTTAGGCCACTAGATTACACTGCCATCATCAGGTGATATGGGCACAGGTAAGCAAAGTCATAAGGACAGCCCATTACAAGAACTTCCATTCCCAGCATGCTTCAGTTTTGTCATGCACTGCAAATTAGCACCTTATGGCAGACTTACATGCCAAATGATCCCCCCTAGCGCTGCATTGTCATGGGCGCTGTTATCTTCTCCTGGTCTTCTATTCTAGGTTTGTACTCTTCAGCTGCTTGACTGGCTGACGTCACTCCTGCACATGCACACAGGAGTCGCATCATCTGAATGTACACTGAGCTCTACCTGCATGGCTCAGTGTACACTAAAGCCCTGTAGACACAATCAAATTTCCTATGGATTTTAAACCAATGGATTTTTCCATCGGAAATCCGATGAAGCTGGCTTCCATCAGTCTTGCCTACACACCATCAGTCAAAAAAACGATCGTCCCAAACGCTGTGACGTAAAACACTCCGACGAGTCAAGAAAAATGAAGTTTCTATGCTTCTGAGCATGCGTCGACTTGATTCTGAGCATGCGTGGGTTTTTTATCCGATGGAGTTCCCCACAGACGATAGTAATTTGCTATCGTTTTTTTTTCCGTCTAATAAATTTAAAACATGTTCTATTTTTTAACACCGATGGAAAAAAGACTGATGGGGCCCATACACGATCGGTTTGTCCGATGAAAAAAGTCCATCAGACTGTTTTCATCGGTAAAACCGATCGTGTGTACAGGGCTTAACAATGACAGGCAGGTAGGAAGACATAAGGTATCTTCTGTCAGTTGATGTACTGCATTTCAGCTGTGTATCTTTGCCTGGAGTGCACCTCTAATTTTACTTACTCTATTTTAAAAACATGCTGTTTGCCATGGTGTAAAATGTCCAGTGCTATTTTATGAGGTAAGTATAAGCATGGCTTAGAGAACTGCTTATACAAACAGTTTTGGGTGGAGTAGAGGTCTTCTTCAATCTTTGTGTTCAGAGTTTATTTTACGGAAATATACACGTAGTTACATATTTCTTCTAACCAGTTACTAAGTTTATCGTAAAACACACAGAAAACATGACAGGACTTTGACTTGACTTGTCCTGTGGTTAGAAGCCACCACTGTTTACATCTGCTCACACTTATGGCATCCAGATAAATAGTAGGCCTTTTTTTAGCAGTTTCAATTACAGGCTGGAACAGCCACGTGTTGCTGATCTGTCGCTACCATATACATTATACAGTATGTGAGCTAGCATTTATGGTTGGCAACCCCCAGTAATTCAATTTCAGAATGGCTGTTCAATTGTGTAATAGTTAAAGCTGAACTAAAGGGTTAGTACTCACCTATCCAACGGTACCTCGCCAGCGCCAGCAACTACTTTTCAGGCCTCTTCATTAGAGTGCATGTCTCTTCTGCACTAAAAGCCTATCTGCTCACTGCTCTTTACAGCAGAAATTTAGTTCCGTTAATGTTGCCAAACTGATGATCATGTTCAAATGTAGTAATAAAAAAATTGAAGGAGTACGATGGAAAAATTTCTCTATCAAACTTTTGAATAACATTCGTCAAGTTTCTGATACCATTATCAAATGTACTGATGAGATTTTTCAACTTTCGTACAAGAATCTACCAGTGTATGGCTTGTTTAACCCCCTCCCACCCAGCCTATTGTAATATGACGTCCTTCCAGGATCACAGGCCGCACTCTGGCGCGACCTGTCACTGGCTGTGCCCGGACAGATGACAGATCACTGTACCAGCCCACTGCTGGTACCATGTGATCATTGTGGTCAATCTCAGCAGATCACATGACAATTGTACACAATGAATGGCTTTGATTCATGCTTTTATTCATGCCATTCAGTGTGTACTATTGTGATGAGTTCTGTGATTGGTCACAGTGATCACATGGTACAGACAGGGCCAATCACAGCCTTTCTGTACCATGTGATTAGCTGTGGCCAATCACAGCTAATCACAATAGTAAATATTGAATGAATAGTTTTTATTCAGAAAAAAATGGTTGCTTATAACTGTAAAATCCACAGCTACAGTATAAGCAACCATAATGTTTAAGATAAAAACAAAATCCCGATTACCTCCCCAGAGTAGTCCAGTGGCATGATGGTAACACTTTATTGCTCTGGTCGCTTTATGTTAAAAAAAAAATTATAACAAAACAAAAAATAAAAAATTTAAATTTTTGTTTCTGTTTTTTATACTGTCACCAGTCAGTGTCCCTGATCACCACCACATCAGTTATATGATGACGTTGTACTGCACTGGTGACAGTATGTAAGCAATTTTTAAAAATTGTGAACATTTTTTTTTTCCTTCTTAATTCTTAATTTTCCAAAAAATGTGACAAAAAAATGTAGAACTTTAGAAAACTTGCCATGCCTCCTACTAAATACCTCTGACTGTCTCCTTCCAAAAAGGGGGGACTGTCTCCTTCCAAAAAAAAATGCGAACCTTTACAACCACTTTAAAAATTTTGCTACCACTGATGAATGGCATATGTCAATAGAAAAAATAGGGGGGGGGGGTTACGCACATTCCCAGTGTTGCTGAGTAGAGGGGGGGATACCAGCGAATGTTGTTGCAGATCCTAGTAAAAAACCATAAGTGGTATCTATTATGTCACTTCCAGGTCCGGCTGTCACTTTGGCTAGGGAATAGCTAATGGAGCACAACCTGCACTCAGTAAGCTTCAGTGGAGGGCAGGTGAGCATCAGGGGTATAAAGAACCTGTCACAGCAATATAATAATAAAAATATATAAATAAATAAAGTTACACTTGAGAACTTAAACCCCCCCCCCCCCCCGTCCCCCACACACATACACATATGAATGTAAACACACACATTGGAATCACCTACATACAAAAACTTTACATATTGCCATGCTCACTGGCGTAAGAAAAAAAATTCTAGGACCAAGATCCAGGTTGCCCGGGACATTCCCGCAATTGGCAGTTCTGTCCCGGGTCCCGGGCACCTTCATTGCGGGACAATACAGTGTCCCGGAATGGAATTGACAGAGCGAGCAATCCCCACAGTAGCGCTGGCGCTTGCTCTGCCTCCAGTCCAGCTCCACCTGAGACTCTGGCCAGTGACCTCACAGCCGCATCGCCGCGACTGCCCATCATGCAAAGCGGAGGAGGAGTTTGTTAAGCTTATCCTCCTCCGCGCCCAACGCTCTCCACGGTCCACCATGCCGGAGCAGCCGGACGATGCTGTCTGCAGTCTGGGTTACGATCTCCGCGGCTCTGCCTGGATGTCTCCCTGCCTCATACCGCAGAGCAGACTGAAGCCGCCTCCCCCTCCTCGGCAGTATACAGGAGATGGCAGAGGGACACCACTGTGCATTTCTGCCGCTGATCTGAGGTCTGTTCTAAGCTTTGGGGGGGGCTGTACTGTGGGGGGTCTGTACTGAGGGGGGTCTGTACTGTGGGGGGTCTGTACTGTGGGGGGTCTGTACTGAGGGGGGTCTGTACTGTGGGGGTCTATAATGAGAGAGGGGAGTCAGTACTGAAGGGGGTATATACTTAGGGGGGTCTATACTAATGGAGGGGGGATCCGTACTGAGGGAGGGGATCTATACTTAGTAAAGAGGGGGTCCCTACTGAGGGAAGGGGTCTATACTTAGTGGAGAGGGGGTCCGTACTGAGGGAGGGGGTCTATACTTAGTGGAGAGGGGGCCGGACTGAGAGAAGGGGGTCTATAGTTAAAAGAGGGGGGTCCGTACTGAGGGAGGGGGGTCTATACTGAGGGAAGGGGGTCTATAGTTAGTAGAGGGGGTCCGTACTGAGGGAGGGGGGACTATGATGAGGGAAGGGGGTCTATAGTTAGTAGAGGGGGGTCTGTACTGAGGGAGGAGGGTCTATACTGAGGGAAGGGGGTCTATAGTTAGTAGAGGGGGGTCCGTACTGAGGGAGGGGGGTCTATACTGAGGGAAGGGGGTCTAAATATTACACTGCAATAATAGAAATACATTCCAAGCATGGTACTGGGATGATATAAGTGCTAAAACCAACCATTCACTCGACAAATCGCTCACCAAAATCAACCCCGAAACATTAAACACAACAACCCCCCCCCCCCCGGTCCTTGGCAAAGTTGTCCCTGAATGAGCAGTTTGGAAATTTGGTCACCCTATCACCCTATACCAAAGTTTGTTGCTATTTCGTGGGTGCATGCAATTTTAAGACTTGACATGCTGGGTAGTTATTTACTCAGTGCAATCTCATTTTTTATATTTTGTGCTTGTTAAATGGTTGTGTTAATATCTTGTGGCATAAAAAGTTGGAATTGCCAGCATTTTTTTCTCTGGTAGTGAAAGGGCAAAAGGTGCTTTGAAAGTTTCTCAGCTTAGAAAGTTTGGAGGTATCCCATAGCACCCTATTGTGTACAACTGCATGGACTTAGCAGACAACATTTTTGTTTACATTTTTTTTATTAAGGTTTTCAAATATGAAAAAAAATCACAGCGCTTAAATGTACAATAGACAAAGTACCATTATAAAAAAACAGTTGCATACATTTAAGATACAATGTTTATTTAATGATTACCAGGCGTATACTTTACCAAAATACTATATATATATATATATATATATATATATATATATATATATATATATATAAATATATATATACACAGTATACATATATATATATATATATATATATATATATATATATATATATAACTATAACGTATATACTCGAGTATAAGCCGAGTTTTTCAGCACATTTTTTTGTGCTGAAAATGCCCCCCTCGGCTTATACTCGAATCACCTTTTTGCGCCTGATCTCCCGGACTTTGGGAACCCGGTACCGGCCGGTCGTAGGTCCCCTGGACCTGAAACTTGGCACACATGTAGCCCCATATCTCCTCTATAAGTGTGCAAAGTTTTTGTCTGGGGGACCTACGGCCGGGGAGCACCGATTTTTCAAAGACGGGCACACCTTCCATAGACTCCCATGTTAAACGTCAGTCTAGTCATGGACACAGTGAGGCATGGGCACAGTGAGGCATGGGCACAGTGAGGCATGGGCACAGTGAGGCATGCACATGGACACAGTGAGGCAAAGTGAGGCACAGTGAGGCATGGGCACAGTGAGGCATGGGCACAGTGAGGCATGGGCACAGTGAGGCATGCACATGGACACAGTGAGGCAACGTGAGGCACAGTGAGGCATGCAGATGGACACCCTAGGCTTATACTCGAGTCAATACGTTGTCCCAGTTTTTTGTGGTAAAATTATGTGCCTCGGCTTATATTCGGGTCTGCTTATACTTGAGTATATACGGTATATATATTAAAAAAAACTTTTAAAAGGGAAGAAAGAGAAAAATATATATATTTAAAAAAAAAAAAAATCCTTTTTTTTTTCTTTTTATCTTAACACAACACAACAGTAGAATCAAGCAGTCCAATGAAAAATTGGATAGTCTTATATTCCACAGTTGCATTCAGGGATACTATTGTGTATATTATTCATATTGTACTTTTATTTTTTTCTTACCAAAGCTTTAGTGTAAAAGGAAAAAAAATGAAGAAGAGCAGACAACTTAAAAATGTAATATGCTGTGGTTTAGCAGTATCTAGTTCTGATTTGAATTCTATGGACAGCGAAGCCGTTCCAAACAAAAGCCAGTTGATGCAGGACCCTGTAAGTAGCAGAAGGAGAAATAAATGTATTTAAATACCATATTGATATTATACTTTGCATATAGTAGAAGTGACACAAGGCCATGCCAGGCTGCATTCAATGCATTATGTTTGTTACCTGGCCAGAGGCAGTCATTTGTGGAATACATAATATACTTACTGTACCATATTTATTATTAAAGAACTCTAGGCAAACAGCTAAATAAACAGTTGAAATATGGAAGCTGATTATCTGTCAATGGGTTTGTAATTCTGTTTGGCAGAGCCAAGTTGGTGTTCTAACCTTTCTTTCTTGCAATTAAATAGTTAAATAGTTAAGTGACCATTTCATTAAAAATAACACTGTATACACTTCAATTATTGGTTATTCAGAGATCCAGATGCATCCGAATCCAGGAAAGAGAAAAGATTTTTGTTGAAATTTGTTTATTTGCTTTGTATATTCATTTTCTAACAAATTCCGAAATTTTCGGAACGGTCTAAAAATTATTTACTGCTTCGAATTCTGTATGAAGAACAGTTGGTTGTTAAAGAGTGGGCCGGGAAGCCGGCTGCCGTGTCCTTAACAGCCGATGACTCATCAGCTGTCAGCAGGCTTCCCCACTGACAGCTGAAATGTAAACAAAAGAATGCCGGCAATAAACAATTTAGAAAAAAAAAACTGCGGGGGTTCCCCCCAATCCATACCAGGCCATTCAGATCTGGCATGGATTTTAAGGGGAACCAAAATGAAATTTAAAAAAATGGCGTGGGGTATGCTGTGTATGTTTATTTGCTGCCACTACTTTCTCCTATCCCCTCCTGGCAATGGCTTCACAGCTGTCAGCCTCCTAGCAACCAGTGACGCCAATAGTGGGAGATCCTGATGGGGAAGCTGAGACACTAGTTCCCCATCAGGTCCACTTTCTCCTGGTGATACACAGCAGGCAGTGGGTGGATTCTATAGCCCATAGCAAGGATCCACCCACTGGTTGCTATCAACCAGAAGATAAATGGACCTAATAGGGAATGTCTAATGTCTGTATATCCCCACTGGGCTCCACCCAATTTTAGGCCTCATGCATATTGGGCGGTAAAAACACCACTTTTAGAGGTGTTTTGTGTTTTTTTTCCTGCCTCTATGTTAGCCTATGTGTCCACAAGAGTGTTTTTGCAAAACAAAAAAAAACGCCCAGTGCGCCTAAATGCGCTTTAACGTTAGAAGGGCCGCAGATAAGTGGATACCATCAGTCTACTATACGGGGTCCGGCCAGCAGGGGGGCCCAGGCAGCAGGGTGAATTGCATATGGGTGGGGGAGGGGCAGTGATCGGTGCAGCAGGGGGGCAATTGCTGTATGGCTCTCTCTGCAGCAGCTGAAAGTTGGCTTCTTCTCCTCTCCCTCTCATTGGCTTTCATCTGCTGCAGAGACATAAAAATGATTGGTTCTAGTAATTGCACCCTCCCTGTGCACCATACTTTTCCCCCTGTTTTCCCCCTATCCCCGCAGCGCTGTTGGCTTCCCTCCTCTTCTTCCTGCCGGCAGCTGCAAGCAAACAATAGGTTCCTTTAAGATTGAGAGTGGGGAATGGGTTAGGTATATTTGTCATATATATACCAGTCCCTTCATTTCCTTAATGAACACAATGAGTGATCGTCACGATCACTCACTGTGCTCATTCATAACTGAAGCATTGGCTGTATGGGGCCCCTTTGTCAGTTTGCCTGTATGGGCCCCTTTGTCAGGTTGCCTGTATGGGGACCCATGTCGGGTTGCCTGTATGGGGCCCTATTTTAGGTTGCCATTTCAGGTTGCCTGTATAGGACCCCATGTCAGGTTGTCTGTATGGGGCTGCATGATTTCTAACAGCAGCCCTGAACGTTAGGCGAGCTTAGTGCTTGGGTGTTTATTCACTCCAATGGGTAGAATAAATTAATATTCCGGCCGATGGAACGAATGATCGTCTAAGACCTTGACGCACCGAAACACATTTGCAAATCGTGGCGCACATTTTTACTGACGCTTTTTCCTCCCCTGGAGCCTAGGCAAGGAAAAAAAAAAACATCTTGTGTGCATGGGGCCTGAATTGGATGTTCTGTTTTGGAAAAATTTATTTTTCTGCATCGATAAAAAGTATAAACTTTGGAAGCAAACACAGTGGAAAGCAGTATTAGGCCATTGGTAGATATTTTTCTCAACTGTACGTTTACAATAATTTTTAAGGATATTAAACTAGGCCCCCAGGCAAAAACATCTATTAATTCAAAAAACGTAAAATCATAAAATATTTTTCTAAATACAAATAATTGTGGATACGCAGATATATCTCAGATACTATATACATAAAGTTTGTGCAAATTCTTGCACAAAAGAAACTGGGAGAGGGTGAGTCTCCACTGTATGCCAGTCATGCCGCGTACACACGATCATTATTCACGGCGGTTAAAAAACCGCCGTGAATAATGACATTAAAAACGAGGGAACGGCTTGTTCCCCATACACGGTTGTTTTTCACAACATTTTTTCTCTTGTCGAGAAAAACGACCGTCTGTGGGCTCCGCGGCAGTGTTTCCCTATGGGAAAACTGCCGCGGAAAAAATGTCGGGAAAAACGACGAGAAAAATTAGAACATGTTCTAATTTTTCTCGTCGAGAAAAACGACAAAATGCCCACAGACGATCGTTTTTCTCGTCAAAAGGAAAAATTTTAGTTTTTCTCGACGAGAAAAACGGTCGTGTGTACACAGCATCAGAGTACTATTGCTTTGTACTGTCAGTCTAACACTGTGGACATGTGTTCAGGGGGTAATGACCTAATCACTGAATTGTTTATTTTTATTTTCCAATCTGCAAGATGGAGGGAGGATGTAACTAATAGAGGGGTGAATAAAGAATGTGTATAGCTGTAAGAGTAAAGTAGAACATTTAGTTCATGTAAGCCTGTAATAGTGATACTCAGATTATGATTTTTGTCTGGAGTTCTGCTTTGACTGTCTGTTTATTATTGATTTCAGCATTATCAATGCACAGTTTATAGTTAATTGTGGTTGCCCTTAGTTTTAATTCACGTGTCTTTTTTTTCTTCCAGTAAGGAGATTTGTACAGAACATCTTTAAACAGTTTTTGGAGCAGCCGTTATCAGTGTTTTAGGGCTACCTAGCAAGGGACTGTTGCCTAAAAATGGGGCAACAGAAAAGGTCCAATAGTGACAAAACTGGCAATACATTCATATGACTATGGATCCCACCCCCCACGTAGAGACTTCCTGTTTACGGCTTCCTCCTGCGCTCTTGCATCCAGCCCAGGACATCGGATACCACATGCGCTGCCGGGAATTAGGATCACCGTGCTCCACAGATGCAACCTTGGATCTCTGCTATGGTCTGGATGACTATCTACCAATGTGCCTAGAACCATCTTTTGTCTAGTGAGTGCATTACTTATGAATAAATTAAACCTGTCACGTTACTACACTTAGATCGGCGCTCTCCTTTCTTTTTGTTTACCCACAGAGAATCACTTCTGCTCTACTGCTGGCTGTCTTTCAAGTGTACCCAAGGACTCTGTCACTTCTTTCCTGTGGTTACCAACCAGGATACATGGATTTACCCTAACCTGGAGTCCCTTCCCCTCCACTTTGTCTCGTGAACTACATCCAAAGAGACTTTACACCCACATTCCCCTGCAGAGGTGTCATCGCTATAGCCATATAGCCTCCAAGCGCTCCATTTTACCCTGTTTCATTTAGCTAATACTCTGTACCCTGACCCTATGGATTTTCCTGGATTCCTGCTCAGTGCATAAATATGTACTTTAGCGGTAATGACAATGCCTGTTTTTTTTTATTTTTATTATTATTCTTCCATAATATAGGTCTCTAAGTTGTAAGATCATCTCACTGCAGTCTCATGTCTTTGGTTGGTACTAACAAAACACAAGCAAAACCCAACATACTACTTCAAACTAGTGTAGCGGGGGTCTAAATCTAGGGGGTACACCTGGGTGGTAGTATGACCCAGGTGTGTATAAATCATAAGAGGATTTGGACCATTTTCAGTCATGGAGGACTTTGGTGGTGTACTATTCTCCTTGGCCTGGGGTGGCGGTGTTCCCACAAGTCGAGGTAGAATCACTGCCGCAGTGCTGTCCTTTTTGTCCCGTTCCAGCGGTGGTACAGCGGGGGCGGAGAGCCTGCTGTGGCGTCACGGGAGGAGATAAAGGGGAGAGACGCCCTCGCCACGAGGTCTTCTGCATCCGGCGCCCAGGCACCTTAGACCTGGGTGCGGTCGGTCCGGAGTTCCAGCCCAGGCACCCATGGCCTGGTCGGAGCAGTGTTGGCGTCCATCTCAGGCACCTTAAGCCTGGGGTGAGGTACTACACCGGAGGCCTGGGGCCCAGTGACTTCGACTGGGCTCCGCAAGGGTGGATGAGTCCGAGGGACCCTGAGGTGGATGGGGCCCATGTCTGAGGTGAGGAGGCCGGAGAGGTTACCCGTCTGAAGAGCCCGGAGCAGCATCAACCCGGTGATGGAGGGGCCTCTGGTAACTCCCTTGGAGGGACATCTTCCCCCTGACAGGGGCCACAACGCAGCGAAGGTACTCCAGTTCATGTTCTCCAGAGTCGCTGGTAGAGACTCAAAGGTTTCAAGCTTCTCTCTCTAGCCGATGGCTATAGCAACCGCTGGTGAAACCACAGTGGTTTAGTTTATTATCAGGACAGTGCCTCGACCTGCTCACCTCACCGTGTTGAACTGTTTATGGGTCCCAATCAGTCGGCTGACAAAGAACTGTTTAATTGTGTGCTACAATAAAACAAGTATTGGATCCTTATCGGTGTGTGGTACTCTGGTTAAAAGGAGCGAAGGGAAGTGTCAGCACAGAAGGACTTGGTATTCCTGCAGAAACACACAGGCCCGAGGAAAACAATAGGTACTGGCCTTCACCTCACCCGCTGCAATGGGGAGGACATGGGCCGTAGCGCATCTCACTCTCACATACAAGATACCCCTAGAAAAGAGCTATCGGAAACCCGATTCACATGAGGAGAGAGTGGGGCCGCTACACTAGCATGAAGGTACTAAAGGCCAGTAGCTGGTAGGTGTTGCTGATAGATCTATAATTCACCCACTTTTAAAACACTCTGGAGGTCCCGTGTACCAAAAGAGAAGATCCTACTAGTGATGGTACCAGATTATACCTTAGTTTACTGAAGCCTGAAACCATGGGCGTAGCATAAGGGGTTGCAAGGGTCACAATCACAACCCCCCAGCGCCAGGGGGCCCCTGCAGCCTCCTTGTCATATTATCATATCCTCCACAAAGTCCAGCTCCAATCTGCCCTAGAGCCAGACAGCCACGCTCCAGTACTAGGCTTCCACTTTGCCTTCCACAGTCCACACCCCTCTGTTCTCATTGAATGGGGAGAAGCCGTGAGCCATTTCCTGAATGGAGAGAAGCATGGAGTGAGAACAGTCCAGGATGGGGAATTGTCTGTGCTGTGTGATGTCAACATTGAATGGTAACCGAGCGCAGCGAGTTAAGAGAAGGAGAGTGCCGACCTGTAGCCACGATGGGACCGATGTCACTGGTGAGGTAGGACACTGCTCAGTGTCTCCTAGTCACTAGCTGGGATTCTCTTTAACCCCCCTTCTCACCCAGGGATGTCCGCTTACCCCACTTCCCTGACAACTGGGGAAAAGACACACACCTCCGTGTAAACACTGACAGAGAAACCTTCAGAAATTGCTAAAACAAATCCCTTAACACCTCCTGAGGGGCTGCAGGCTCCAGATTTTGTGTCACATGGCTTTGCCCCCCCCTAGATCTAAGTTGCCCCCCCCCAAAGCCCCCTGTCAACACCCTCTACCCTGGATGCTATGCCCAGTTGCTTAGCTCCTTTCCCATTACAGCACTTTATACTGCTCCTCCTCCGTAGGGCTAAAATCACATTCCTTTTCAACACAGCCAGTCAGCCACGATCTGCACAGGGTGTCTCTGCATACTGCAAATACACTCCCGTTCCGACCAGAGAATTTCACAGGTCAGAACGGCAACATAAAAGCCAGATACACCCTGTGATTTCTGACAGACTGTGTATAAAGGAATGTGATTTCAGCTCTGTGTAGTGTGTGTGTGGGGGGTGGAGCTGTATGCAGTGCTGGGATGGGAAAGGAGCTCTGCCAAGTGATCTGCCAGGGGTCCCTGTCCTCTGATTCTCCAGTGGTGATTCATGTCCTCTGATTCTCCAACGGTGATTCCTGTCCTCTGATTCTCCAGCGGTGATCCCTGTCCTCTGATTCTCCAGCTGTGATCCCTGTCCTCTGATGTAAGGAGGAACTCTGGAACTCAAAACTCTTAAGCCTTCTTGAGTATCTTGGCGTGCGGTGTGTGTATCTGCACGCACAGTGAAAGTGGTGAGTGGTAGTGGAGGGGGGGGGGGCCCAGGTCAACTTTTGCATCGGGGCCCACAAGCTTCAAGCTACGCCTCTGGCTGCAACCCTTTTCTGCTGGCTTCATTTATTTAGGAACTGATGTCCTATTACACAGAGCAGGACCTGGCTGTCAAAAAAAGAAACTGAACCCTCCAGATTACAGTGGGAGAGCAGGCACTGCTACAGTACTCCCCTCCCACCCTTAACCACTTAACGACCGCTCACTGTATATATACGTCGGCAAAATGGCACCTGGAGGCACAATCACGTACCTGTACATGACTGCCTTCGTATGGGTGGGGGGTCCGATCGGACCCCCCTCCGGTACAGTGAGCGGTCGGTATCACTCCGGGAGCGATCGGTGATGAGGGGGTGGCCATTGGTTTCTGGCCACCCCCTCACGATCGCTCCCGGCAAATGAAATGCTTCCTCTGCCTGTGTAATGTAAACACAGGCAGAGGAAGTGATGTCATCTCTCCTGCGGCGCTCACATATACCGAGCGCCGTGGAGAGAAGATGTCAGGTTAGTGCACAAACACTACACTGACACATAGGCACACATAGGAACACGATCACCCCCCCCCAGTCACCCCCCAGATCACCCCCCAGCCCCCAGTCACAGTGTCTGATTGCAGTGATCATTTATTTACTGTGAGAAACCAGTACCCCTTAACTGTGCCCTTCCTATGTACCACCACTGCGCTTATGAGAATAATAATGCACCACCTAAATAATGAGAAAGCAGCCACTCTAAATAAAAAAATATATGTCAATAGTGTCAAATCTAAAAAGAAACCACACAGTGGCGCTAGAGAGCAATATTCTAGCTTAATATTGTCCTTAACAAATAACACCCTGTGACATAAGTGAATATGTGCACAACCTAAAAAAAATGTAAAAAAGAAGAAAGTCCACACAATGTATAATTAAATCCAGTGCATAAATTCTTCCAATCTTCCACCACACAGTGTTCAGTGATCCCTCTCCCGTCAGATGGACACTCACCACAGCAAGTTTCCTCAAGCCCTGTACACACGATCGGTTTTACCGATGAAAACCGTCCGATGGATTTTTTTCATCGGACAAACCGATCGTGTATGGGACCCATCGGTCTTTTTTCCATCGGTTTTAAAAAATAGAACATGTTTTAAATTTTTCCGATGGATCCAAAACCGATAGCAAATTCCGATCGTCTATGGGCAAGTCCATCGGATAAAAAACCCACGCATGCTCAGAATCAAGTCGACGCATGCTCAGAAGCATTAAACTTAATTTTTCTCGGCTCATCGGAGTGTTTTACGTCACCGCGTTTGGAACGGTCGGTTTTTGGACTGATGGTGTGTGGGCAAGACTGATGGAAAACAGTTTAATCGGATATCCGATGGACAAATCCATCAGACTAGAATCCATAGGAAATCCGATCGTGTGTACAGGGCTTCACACTTTCGTGTTTGGCGTGAAAAACGTAAACAAGCTCTTACAACTCAGTGTAGTTAATCTTCCAATTTCCAGTCAGGTGATTTAAAGGATTACTCCATATGCAAATATATAAAGAAAGCTCCAAATAGTGTGATAACGTAAACCACTTTAATAACACACTTAAAACCCACTTCAAATATTGCACTCACATGTAGCCCGTAACTCATGAGCATTAAACACTGCAAATACACTGCATCCAACTACACCAAAAACTAGTGTATAGGTATTCCTCGTGTTCGTATTCGCTCGTATTCCGCTGTTTGATACGACCCTGTAACGTTACACGTCCTGTCAGACGATTGCCGCACAGCCACGCCCCGACATGGAATCCCATGATTTAGTCTTTACGACGAAACATGTCGGGCGTGGCTGTGCGGCAATCGTCTGACGGAACGTGTGGCGTTACAGGGTCGTATCAAACAGCAGAATACGAGCGAATACGAACACGAGGAATACGAGGAATACGAGCGAACGGCAGCGGGAAGGCGGTGAGAGATCAGTGTTACACCGAGGGTCTGCCGTGACCTATACACTCGTTTTTGGTGTAGTTGGATGCAGTGTATTTGCAGTGTTTAATGCTCATGAGTTACGGGCTACATGTGAGTGCAATATTTGAAGTGGTTTTTATGTGTGTTATTAAAGTGGTTTACGTTATCACACTATTTGGAGCTTTTAACTACACTGATTAACTACACTGAGTTGTAAGATCTTGTTTACGTTTTTCACGCCAAACACGAAAGTGTGAGGCAACTTGCTGTGGTGAGTGTCCATCTGACGGGAGAGGGATCACTGAACACTGTGTGTGGTGGAAGATTGGAAGAATTTATGCACTGGATTTAATTATACATTGTGTGGAATTTCTTTTTTTTTTAATTTTTTTAGGTTGTGCACATATTCACTTATGTCACAGGGTGTTATTTGTTAAGGACAATATTACGCTAGAATATTGCTCTCTAGCGCCACTGTGTGGTTTCTTTTTAGATTTGACACTATTGACATCATTTATTTACTGATCACTGCAAACAGTGACATTTGTGACTGTAAAAGTGTCAGGGCAGTTAGTGTAGGTCCCTTTAGGTCCAGGGTAGCCCCCTAACCCCCCCTAATAAAGGTTTAACCCCTTGATCGCCCCCCCAGGTAACCCTTTCACCCCCTAGAACCACTGTCACTAAGCGATCGTTTTTCTGATCGCTGTATTAACGTCGGTGATGCCGCTAGGTAGTCAGTTATTTTTTTAGGTTCGCCGCCAGGTTTTTATAGCATCAGGTACCCCCATATATTACCTAATAAAGGTTTAACCCCTTGATCGCCCCCCAGGTAACACTTTCACCCCCTTTTGCCAGTGTCACTAAGCAATCATTTTTCTGATCGCTGTATTCGTTATGCTGGTGCCGCTAGGTAGTCAGTTATTTTTTTAGGTTTGCCGCCAGGTTTTTATAGCTTCAGGTTCCCCCATATATTATCTAATAAAGGTTTTAACCCCCTGATTGCCCCTAGAGTTAACCCTTTCACCAGTGATCACCGTATAAGTGTCACCGGTGACACCGGTTAGCCAGTTAGTTATTTTGTTATTAAGGTTCCCCGTCAGGTTTTTATTTAGCGTCAGGTACCCCCATATATTACCTAATAAAGGTTTTAACCCCCTGATTGCCCCTAGTTAACCCATTCACCAGTGATCACCGTATAAGTGTTACGAGTGACGCTGGTTAGTTAGTTTGCTTTTTATAGTGTCAGGGCACCCGCCGTATATAACCCAATAAAGGTTTAACCCCCTGATCGCCCGGCGGGTGATATCAATTAGTTTTTTTTTTTTTTAATCAATAACTCTTTTTATTGAAAGCCATATCGGATACAAATCAATTGCAATAGTTTTACAACCAACAGGATAAACGTTAACACGTCTGGGTATAGGGTCGCAACAGTTCCTGAGCGTGTAATCACTGTATCTCTGCTAACTGCTTTGTTATCTAATCCTATCTAGTTATCATAACAGGAACATGGTATGTTATCAACCAAAATTCGAGCCAATATAGTTGTTATGTACATTAGTGCGAGGGTCCCAGAGGGGCTCCCATGAACAGGGAAAAATAAACAAGAGAAGAAAAGAAAAGAAATAGAAGAATGAAAAAGAGGGATGGGAGAAAAAGAAACCCTGGACTGCCGCACTCTGTATAGACAGTTATTTATTCCAAAATTTCAGGTAAAAAATCCAAATTCAAAATAAATCCATAAATCCAAAACAACAAATGCAGATGGTGTGCATGCAGGGAAGGGTGGCTAACGCGTTTCACGTCACGAATTGACGCTTACTCATAGCTTGAAATGAAAAAGAGGGGGGAGAGGGAGCGAAGAGATAATAGCAGGGTGGGGGTAGAGGGGGTGGGGGGGGGGGGGTGTCGTCAAGTTATACCTGGCTCCAAGTCACCGCGTTCCTCCCTTCGGTGCCAGAGCTCCCAAACCATGTTATGCGCGTCCAGACGATCCTGAATTCTTGCGGTCATCCTCTCCATTACTTCTACATCTCTAATCCTGGCATACAGCGCTCCCTCCGAAGGAGGGGAGCTGCGCTTCCAGTTCAGTGCCACTAGGCAGCGGGCTGCCGTAAGGACATGACTAGCTAGCTTCTTATGTGGGCGTGGGGCCTTCAGAGACATCAGTCCTAGTAAGAAAAATGTAGGGGTCATGGGGACCTCCGTCTCAAGGAGACGAATTAGTAGTTGGTGTACAGAAGTCCAGAAGGGGGCTATCAGTGGGCACTCCCAGTAAATATGATATAGAGTCCCCTTTGCCCCCATGCATCGCCAGCAGCGATCTGAGCTGGCCGGGAGAACATCTGGGGTCATGTACCAGAAGTACATTATTTTGTAAATATTTTCTTTGTAGAGCGTGCATAGCGATGTCTTGGACGCCTGGGTCCAAATGGCCCGCCATTGGTCCACGGGTATCTCCTCACCCAAAGCCTTTTCCCATTTAATCATATATTTGTGTTTGCCCATTGAATCAAGGGGCCTCTCATTCAGTATTTTGTATATATCTGAGATCAGGCCTCTCTGAGCTGATCCTGCCAGAATAAGGCGCTCAAAAGGGGTAGGTGGGGAGAAATGCAGGTTTGGAGCAAACGTTAGGGCATAGTGGCGGATTTGGAGATACCCGTAGAAAGCCTGTTTAGGGAGGTCATATTGTGACTGCAAGTCCTCAAAACAGCGTAGCTTACGGGTGCGTGGGTCTATCAAGTTTCCATAGTGGAAAAGGTTTCTCGTTGTCCAGTGGGAGGACATTTGGTGGGTTAAGCTATCTGGCATGTCGGGGTTACAAGCAAAGGAGGTCAGGAGCGAGCTGTCCGATGACAGTTTGTGTTGTCGTGTTAGTTTACGCCATAGCCTCCGGAGCTGTGCCATCGGGCCTAGCAATCGGGCAGGGTCCACCTCCGCGTTCGCGCTCCACAACAGGTTGTTTGGGTGTATCGGGGTTAACCACAATTTCTCTATCTCTGTCCATTTATTATAAGAGCGGAGTGTGAACCAGGAAGTTATCGCCCTCAGTTGTGCCGCCTGGTAGTATTTAACCAGGCTAGGGAAGGCCAGGCCCCCGTCAGACCTAGCTGCTTGCAATACTGAACGTGGGATTCTGTGCCTCCCGTAGTTCCATGTGAATTGCAGTAGGTCCGCTTGTAAGTGTTTCAGTTGGCCGTAGGGAACAGGGATAGGTAGGGTCTGGAAGAGGTACAGTAATTTCGGGAGGATCGTAATTTTCACAGACGCGATCCTTCCAAGCAAGGAGATGTGGTGTTTTTTCCATTGTTGAAGAAGGGTTCTGATATTGTGGAAAAGAGGAGGGAAATTCTCCCGGTAAAGGGTGGTGAATTGTGGGGTGATATTAATTCCTAGGTACTTTAGGGCAGTGGTTTTCCAGCTATAGGGGAAATTGGCTTTCAGGTGTGCTACCTCCTCCCCCGGTGTGTTGATTGGAAGGGCCTCCGACTTAGAGGTATTAATTTTATATCCCGATAGAGCCCCATATCGATCTAGTTCTGCGTGGAGACTTGGGAGGGAGGTTCTAGGTTGGGTTAATGATAGAATAATGTCGTCTGCGAACAGGGAGGTTTTAAACTCCCTGTCTCGTACCTTTATGCCCTTAATGTCCGGGTTATTACGGATTGTGGCTGCTAGGGGTTCCACACACAGTGCAAATAGCAGGGGTGAGAGCGGGCACCCCTGTCTGGTGCCATTTCGCACCGGTAGTGGAGCTGACAGGGCGAAGGGGGTCCTGACCTGGGAGAAGGGGTTTGAGTATAGGTGTTGTATGGCTCTATAGAAGGGTCCCCCAAATCCCACGTGGCGGAGTATGGCGAACAGGAAGGGCCACCCCAGGCGGTCGAACGCCTTTTCTGTGTCTAGACTCAGTAACAGGGCTTGTGTGCGCTCCCTGTTCGCCACCTCCACCAAGTCTATGATCTTCCTGGTGTTGTCTCCTGCCTGGCGAAGGGGGACGAAGCCCACCTGATCCTTATGGATCAGGGAGGGCAAGACCGTGTTCAGGCGTATAGACAAGAGTTTGGTGAATATTTTAAAGTCTGAATTGAGCAGGGAAATTGGCCTATAATTAGCGCAGATGGAGGGGTCTTTCCCGGGCTTGGGGATCACTGTGATAAAGGAACTCTGCATATCCCTCGGGATCGGGAGTCATGTAGGAAAGCATTAAAGAGTCTGCCCATAGAGGGGAGCAGGAGTGGGAGAAATTCCTTGTAGTACTCATCAATTAGGTTTTATTGTCAGAGAGGGTCACACCCCAGGCAGCGTCAGGTTAGTGCCAGTAGCGCTAACACCCACGCGTGAAGCATACACCTCCCTTAGTGGTATAGTATCTCAACAGACCAATATCTGATCTGATCAGATCTATACTAGCGTCCCCAGCAGTTTAGGGTTCCCAAAAACGCAGTGTTAGCGGGATCAGCCCAGATACCTGCTAGCACCTGCGTTTTGCCCCTCTGTCCAGCCCAGGCCACCTAAGTGCAGTATCGATCGATCACTGTCACATACAAAACACAACACACATAACTGCAGCGTTCGCAGAGACAGGCCTGATCCCTGCGACTCCAGTGCTGTAGGAGGTGATTTCACCACCACAGTTAAAAAAAGAGCATATATGCCGAAGCATGGGGGCAGCAGGGGCGAAGGAGCGATTTTGCTCCTAATGCCTCGTACATATGGTCGATATTCCGATGGAGGCTTGCCCGTGGAAAAGTCAGACCGTGTGTACGCGGCATAACTTTTGCGGGAGGATGCCCCCATGCTTTGGCATATATAAATGGTGCATGCATGCCCATCAATAGAAGTGGGTGAATGAAGGGAGGTATTCTAATGGTGGGCATACCCACCGATCAATCTCTTTTTTTTGTTCAGCCAACAGGCTGCATGAAAAAAAAGATTACAATACATGTCCAACAAGGACCAGCAACGTACTGGTATGTTGCTGGACTTTGAATGGTTATACCAGAATGATGCCTGTGGGTTTAGGTATCATCTTGGTATCATTCTTTTCAGCCAGCGGCCGGCTTTCATGTAAAAGCAATCCTACCGGCTAATTAGCCTATGGACTGCTTTTACAAGCAGTGGGAGGGAATGATATAAAAAGCGCCATTGGGAAATTGGGAAATTGGGAAAGCATTTTATCACACCGATCTTGGTGTGGTCAGATGCTTTGAGCGCAGAGGAAAGATCTAGAGTCTAATAGACCCCAGTTTTTTTTTTAAAAGAGTACCTGCCACTACCTATTGCTATCATAGGGGATATTTACATTCCCTGAGATTACAATAAAAATGATAAAAAAAAAAAAATATGGAATGAACAGTTTAAAAATAAAATAAAAAAGCACCCCTGTCCCGCCCTGCTCTTGCGCAAAGGCGAACGCAAGCGTCGGTCTGGCGTCATATGTAAACAGCAATTGCATCATGCATGTGAGGTATCACCGCGAAGGTCAGATCAAGGGCAGTAATTTTAGCAGTAGACCTCCTCTTTAAATCTAATGTGGTAACCTGTAAAGGCTTTTAAAAATGTATGTAGTTTGACGCCACTGCGCGTTTGTGCGAAATTTTAAAGCATGTCGTGTTTGGCATCCATGTACTCGGCCTAAGATCATCTTTTTTATTTCATCAAACATTTGGGCAATATAGTGTGTTTTAGTGCATTAAAATTAAAAAAGTGTATTTTTTCCCCAAAAAATGCGTTTGAAAAATCGCTGCGCAAATACTGTGTGAAAAAAAAAAAATGCAACACCCACCATTTTAATCTGTAGGGCCTTTGCGTTAAAAAAATATATAATGTTTGGGGGTTCAACGTAATTTTCTTGCAAAAAAAAAATGTTTTCATGTAAACAAAAATTGTCAGAAAGGGCTTTGTCTTCAAGTGGTTAGAAGAGTGGATGATGTGTGACATAAGCTTCCCAATGTTGTGTATAAAATGCCAGGACAGTTCAGAACCCTCCCAAATGACCCCATTTTGGAAAGTAGACACCCCAAGCTATTTGCTGAGAGGCATGTCGAGTCCATGTAATATTTTATATGTTGACACAAGTTGCGGAAATTTTTTATTACTTTTTTTGCACAAAGTTGGCACTAAATGATATATTGCTCAAACATGCCATGGGCATATGTGGAATTACACCCCAAAATACATTCTATTGCTTCTCCTGAGTACGGGGATACCACATGTGTGAGACTTTTTGGGAGCCTAGCCGTGTACAGGACCCCAAAAACCAAGCACCGCCTTCAGGCTTTCTAAGGGTGTAAATTTTTGATCTGCCTATCGCAGTTTCGGAGGCCATGGAATGCCCAGATGGCCCCAACTCCCCCCCCTCCCAAATGACCACATTTTGGAAAGTAGACACCCCAAGCTATTTGCTGAGAGGTATGGTGAGTATTTTGCAGATCTCACTTTTTGTCACAAAGTTTTGAAAATTGAAAAAAAATTAAAAATTATTTTCTTTCTTAATTTTCAAAAACAAATGAGAGCTGTAAAATACTCACCATGCCTCTCAGCAAATAGCTTGGGGTGTCTACTTTCCAAAATGGGGTCATTTGGGGGGGGAGTTTGTGCTATTTTGGCATATTATGGCCTTCGAAACTGTGATAAGTAGTGAGGAGTGAAATCAAAAATTTGCGTCCTTAGAAATCCCGAAGGCGGTGCTTGGTTTTTGGGGTCCCGTACGCGGCTAGGCTCCTAAAAAGTCCCACACATGTGGTATCCCCGTACTCAGGAGAAGCAGCAAAATGTATTTTGGGGTGCAATTCCACATATAACCATGGCATGTGTGAGCAATATATCATTTAGTGACAACTTTTTGTAATTTTTTTTTTTTTGTCATTATTCAATCACTTGGGACAAAAAAATAAAATATTCAATGGGCTCAACATGCCTCTCAGCAATTTCCTTGGGGTGTCTACTTTCCAAAATGGGGTCATTTGGGGGGGGGTTGTACTGCCCTACCATTTTAGCACCTCAAGAAATTAGATAGGCAGTCATAAATTAAAAGCTGTGTAAATTCCAGAAAATTTACCCTAGTTTGTAGACGCTATAACTTTTGCGCAAACCAATAAATATACACTTATTGACATTTTTTTTACTAAAGACATGTGGCTGAATACATTTTGGCCTAAATGTATGACTAAAATTGAGTTTATTCGATTTTTCTTATAACAAAAAGTAGAAAATATAATTTTTAAAAAAAATTTCAGTCTTTTTCCCTTTATATTGCAAAAATAAAATATTGCAGAGGCAATCAAATACCATTAAAAGAAAGCTCTATTTGTGGGAAGAAAAGGACGCAAATTTTGTTTGGGTACAACATTGCATGTCCGCACAATTTACAGTTAAAGCAGCGCAGTGCCAAATTGTGAAATCACCTCTGGTCATTATGGTCCGTATTGGTCCGGTCCTTAAGTGGTTAAAGAGGAAGTAAAGTCCGGCCCACTTTTTCAATTTTTTAGTTATTCTATTACCCAAGGTTATTGCAATGCTTTATTACATCTTTTTTTTTTAAATACGAGGCAGGCAAATACCTTTTGTCTAGCGTTCTGTTTTTCTATGTTTCCGGGTATAGAAATCACCATTCTTGCTCCTGTTCATTGCTTCCCTTTCTGACGTCACTTCCGCCCTTACTTGGTCCCTGTTAGAAATCTTGCGCATGCGCCGTAACCAAGCCTCGATCTGGATTTGCCGTTACCGCGGCAACCAATATACAAGGAAAGGGGGAGTCACAAAGGGGGAGTCACAAGGGGGAGTATCAAGAAGAGATGGAAGGAGGTAAACATCGCAAGACTTCTCCTCTGTGCCGGACAGAGGGGAAGTTCTCACACACTGCGTTACCGGAAATACTGATAATGACAAACCGGCAAGCATTACTTGCCGGTTTTGACGGTGTAATGTGCGCATGCGTGGTGACGTCATTAAAACAAAATATGCGATTTTTAAAGGAAATACAGCGGTGAGTACACTTACATAGGCAGCGATCAGCTGCCTGTGTTATGGGGAATTTTTTAAGACAATGTTGTGACAGAGGGTTTACAACCACTTTAATTGGCGTGCATCTTGTGCCAGTAATGATCCAAGCTTGTTAGGGTTCTCTTCTTCTGTATGTAAATACCCATATTTGAAAAGCTAGATTATTTATTTTCGGAACTGACATTTTGGAGTGTGCGTAGTATGCCACATTGTATATAGGCACCAAATTTATAATCATATAATTTTGTTTTGTCATATTATATATACTATAATTTATGCTTTTGCTGTGATAGGATGTCTCACCCTGATAACACAGTATTGATGTGATAGCATGTAATTTACTTACAGTGGAGGATTAGTATTAGGTTCAAGTGAAGGGTAAGGTATAGGTAAAAGTTTTGATGCACACTAGTGGTTTGAAAAAAGTTAGCCGCTGGAAAAATGTTAAATTGTTACTAAACCCAGGACCCTGCATTCACTATATCTGGTCTCCTGCAGTACACATGAAAATGCAATTATTTTAGTAAATTTAAACTGCTAAATACCTTCTCTCATCAGCAGTATTTAGCAGTTTTGTGACTTCTATCAGTGTCTGGTAAAGATTGTAGGAGGAGTTTTCATACTGCACTGAGCTATCCTATCAGGATCCAGGATCCAGGACCCCTGACCCTCTGTCTGGACAGTGCTGATTGGCCCTGTGCTGATCAAATGCACCCTCCCAAGGAAAAAAAAACCTTTCTAGCAATACACAACAAACTGCACATGTGCAGCCTGACTCCAAAGGATCTGTCTTATCATGGAGTAAGTGGAAAAAGAGGAGGATTCCTGCATACTGGATCAAACAACCTTTTTACACAATGCAGAGGATTAACCCCTTAGGTTCCACAGTGAGTATAACAAGCATGCTTTACTGCATATACAGACTCATTTTACTGTTGTGGGTTTAGTAACAATTTAAGCCCAACCACAGGCATTTTTAAATGGTGCCCCAAGAGCTTAACAAAATAACAAAAATGCAGTTCTTGCTGCAGCACTCACCTCTTCTCTGGCATGCCCCCCCCCCCATTATTATTTTCATTTAGTCACTAAGACCCCTTTCACACTGAGGGTGTTTTTCAGGCGCTATAGCGTTAAAAATAGCGCCTGCAATCCACCCTAAAACAGCTGCTCTATTCACTCCAGTGTGAAAGCCCGAGGGCTTTCACAATGGAGTGGTGCGCTGGCAGGGCGTCAGCAAAAGTCTTGCCAGCAGCCTCTTTGGAGCGCATTAGGAGCAGGCGGTGAACTCACCGCTCCTAATGCGCTCCTGCCCATTGAAATCAATGGGTAGCGCCGCCGTACCGCCGGCAATACGCCGCTGTAGCGGCACATTACCAGCGGTTTTAACCCTTTCTCGGCTGCTAGCGGGGGTTAAAAGCGTCCTGCTAGCGTCCGAAATGCGCCGCTATGGGCGGCACAGTGTGAAAGAGGTCTAAATGCCCTCCGTTTTTATCATTGAATCAGAAAGATAAAGTAGATACTGTGAGTTCAGGGCCTTACAGACCTACCTTCTCAGGGGGTGTCATCAAGGCGTAATGATGGATCACTATAGAGTCTTTTTCTGCATCATTGATAACCAGAAACAGAGATGATTTACAGACCCTGCACATCACGTGACTGGCCTTATACTAGTTAATATTGGGAGGTGGGAGACATTTATGGTAGGGCATTTAAACTGTGTTAAAGCATACAGTATGTGAAACTATTTTATATATAAAAAAAAAAAAAAACATTCAGATTAAAATACAAATGCAAGGCAAAATGCTTGTATATAAAAAAAGAACTCTCATTAACTTTTTTTGTTATAAGTGATCACATGACCTCTGTTCTCAGCTGTATAACATTTACAGAAAGGTGAGGGTGGAGACACCTTGTGATGACTGGAGGGGGGGGGGTGGTGGCAGAAAGCAAAGGAACAGTGGTACATTGATCTTTCCAGTGAAAAGCTGTACAAAGGTTGTGTCAACAGGAGTCTGACCAATGAAGGACAAGCAAGCTGTGCTCCCAAGTAAAATGCAAATAAGAAAACTGACCACACTGGGAAGGATGTTGTTCCATGCCTAGGGTGGTAAGTTTGAAATAGGAAAAAAAGGGGACTGGCAGGATCACCAGGTATTTCACACAAAGGAAGAAATACAAAAAAAAAACAAGATACTTTTTATTACCAGTCTATGGTACAACAGAGACTGTTCTGTCTCAACTACAAAGCGATAAAGATCATCTCCAGGTTTAAGTAGGCCTTACTCAAGCTGGTTTGATATTCATCCCTTGCATCGATACAGGCAGTTTAACTCAATGAATAAACTCACAGTTAGGACGACAGACGATGAATCCTTTCGAATGTTCCGTTTAATGATGGATATTCATAGGTAGAAAAACGTTGCAGTTGTAAGCCACATGTAAGATGTTAGCATGGAAGAAATACAGGAGTAATGACCAGAATCAGGAAGTGGAGGAGATATATATAAAGAACTAGGGTGAGAGAGAGAGTTCAGCTAGAAAGAAGGGGACAGATCTTAAAGACACAGAGCAAGAATAATCACATAGTGTAACACAACACTCCCCGTCTGAAATCTTTAGATTTCATAACCTTAAACTAAAATATATATTTTCAAAAAGTCCAATACTGACGAATGTCCTGGAACCTGTAATGAAAAACATGCAACAAGCAAATAATAAATGTAAGTTCAACAGGATGAAGAACATAAAGTCACAGTATGATGTCTTCAAATAATTCCAAAGTTCTGAGTAGAACCTGTAGATGGCAGCAATGTACTCCCCGCCGTGCCAACAGCATGGCTAGTCCTTGCACAAGTCACTCACCTGGCAAAAGGAGTATTAACTCTGTAATTGGTCGACTAAAGGTTCGTGTCGATCCTCCCTTGGTTACCTTGACTTCTACCTTCCGGACTTTGTTATCGTCGCTGGGCATAACTTTAGTAATAAGACCCATAGGCCACTCATTCCGACAAACTTCCTTGTCTTTTAGAAGGATGAGGTCTCCAACCTTAAGATTCGGCTTAGATGCTTGCCATTTGTTACGACCTTGAAGGTGGTGAAGATACTTTTTCTTCCAGCGATGCCAGAACACATTGGCTAGATGCTGCACCTGCTTCCATTGATGCTCGTAATGGTGTGACCGCAGCTTCTGTTTTGTACTTACAGAAGTGTGGAGTGAGGTGTTCACAGTTCTTATTTCCTTATCATCTTCAGGGTTTACTAGTCCATAGGTGGTGTCGATAGTGAGTAAGTAAGAGTCCTCACGCAGAAACCTTGGAGGTGACAGCCATAAGCTGTCCTGAAGAGCGGCAGGTGACACGGCTCTGGTCCCACAGTCAGCTGGGTTGAGTTCAGTGGGAACGTGATGCCATTGACTTGGTAGAGAGAATCTCTTGATACGTTCAACCCTGTTGCTGACGTACACATAAAATTGTTTTGTTTGGTTGTTTATGTAACCAAGTACTACCTTACTGTCTGTATAGAAGGTGAAAGAATCAATTCTAGTGTCCATTTCACTTCGTATGACCTCGGCAATTTCTACTGCTAGCACGGCTGCACAAAGTTCAAGTCTTGGTATGGTATGTGCAGGCTTGGGTGTGAGTTTTGCCTTGCCTAGGACAAAACTACAGTGTGATTCTCCATTCAGTTCAGAGGTCTTCAAATAGGCTACTGCAGCAATAGCTTCAACTGATGCATCAGAGAAAATATGAATCTCTCTCCGGTTAGCAGTTGAAGTGGATCCTGGAACATAGCAACGGGGAATCTGAAGTTTTTCTAGTGACTTCAAAGAATATCTCCACCTTTCCCACTTGTGTTGATTCTCACTAGGCAAGGGAGTATCCCAGTCTATGTTCTCAGTAGACAACTGTCTTAGTAAAATCTTACCTTGAATGGTAACTGGAGCAAGGAAACCCTGTGGGTCATAAATGCTATTCACCACGGACAGGACTCCTCTCTTAGTGAAGGGTTTGTCACAAGTTGACACTTGGAAGGTAAATTTGTCTTGCTTGATGTTCCACAACAAACCCAGACTTCGCTGTACAGGAGGCACATCTGTACCTAAGTCAAGGTTTTTTAGACTAGTGGCATAGTCCTCAGAGTGAAAGGCATTCATAAGTTCCTGGCTGTTGGATATAATCTTGTGCAGTCTAAGATTTGCTACAGACAGCATCTCCTTTGTTCTGGTGAGAAGATCAATTGCTTCTTTAGCAGTTGGAAAGGACTTAAGTGCTTCGTCAACGTAGAAGTTTCTTTCAACAAATTGACGGGCATCAGATCCATATTCAACTTCTCCAGTCTGAGCTGTTCTCCTTAGCCCATAAGTTGCCACTGCTGGGGAAGGACTGTTACCGAAGACATGTACCTTCATGCGATAATCTATAACTTCCTTGTTGAGGTCATTGTCCTTGTGCCATAGAAACCTGAGGTAGTTTCTGTTGTCTTCTCTGACGATGAAGCAGTGAAACATCTGTTGAATGTCGGCCATTACTGCTACAGGCTCTTGTCTGAAACGAATCAAGACTCCTATTAGACTGTTGTTCAAGTTGGGTCCAGTAAGGAGCATGTTGTTAAGAGAAACACCTTTGTGCTGAGCACTGGAATCAAAGACAACTCTGATTTGGTCTGGTTTGCGTGGGTGATACACGCCAAAGGATGGAAGGTACCAGCATTCTTCTCCTTCCTTTAGTGGGGGAGCAGGCTCTGCATGATCTCTGTCAAATACATTTTGCATAAAGTCCACAAAGTGCTTTTGCATCTCTGGTTTCCTGCTTAAGTTTCCCTTTAAGGAGGAGAATCTACTGGTGGCCTGCTGTAAGTTGTTGGGCAATCTCTCTCTTGGGAGACGAAAGGGTAGGGGTGCTACCCAGTTATTGGAGTCATCTTGAAAGAACTCATTGTCCATTACCCTGATGAATTCTTTGTCTTCCATTGAAGGAGCCAGTATGTCATCTTCACTGGTTGCATTAAACACTGTAGAGCCGAAGTCGCCATCATGGCAGGAGAAAGGGCTTGTGTCACCTGAGATACCATGTTGCCATTCGTGGCTGGCTAGCTTCTCTTTCACCCAGTAGTGATGTGGGCATGGCTCAAAGTAAGTGTTTCGGCCATTTGGCAGAACATTTGTCTTGAATGACGAAATGTTGGTAGGTCTTTTCATTTTGCCTATGCAGACATTGCCTATGATGACCCACCCTAGATCCGTGCGCTGGGCAAATGGGGCATCTGGGGGTCCACTGACTTGTCTGTGTACCTTGTGAACTCTTAGAATGTCTCTTCCTAACAGAAGAAGGACCTGAGCATCTTTGTCAAGCGGCGGTATCTCATTAGCTATTACCTTGAGGTGAGGGTGATGGAAAGCAGCAGCTGGAGTAGGGATTTCTTCCCTGTTAGCAGGTATCTGATTGCACTCAACAAGTGTAGGTAAGGGTAATTGCAAGTTACCTTTGAGAGAAGATACCATGAGTCCATGAGCCCTTCTTCCAGAAACCTCTATAGTTCCACTACAGGTACCCAAGGTGTAAGGATGAGCTTCGCCTTTTATTTCAAATAGATTGAACAATTCCGATTTTGCAAGTGATCGATTGCTCTGATCGTCTAAGATAGCATATGCCTTTAGAGACTTTTCTGGTTGATCCTTGTGGTATATGTTCACCAAGCATATCTTAGCACAGGACTTACCACAGCGGTCTTCTCCACAAACTTCTGTGCAGGATGAAGAAATGATGGTAGAATTAGGCACTTGGTCTGTATTCTCCCCGCCGTGCGTTAACCTGGGAGGAGCGTTGGCAAGTTGTGCAGAGCTGGGCTCAAGAGGATGGAGGGCTTGCACATGTTCTTCAGAGCCACACTCTATGCACTTGATGGACACATTACAGTCCCTTGCAAAATGTTCTGTAGAAGCACAGCACCTGAAACATACCCTAAATGTCTTTAAAAGCTCCTTGCGCTCTTCCAGAGGCTTTTTCCTAAAGCCGATACATTTATTGAGGGGGTGTGGCTTCTTGTGTATGGGACACTCTCTGTTAGGGTTTTCAATCTTCCTACTCTGTTTGTTCGTGGCCAGAACTGTGGTAGGAGTGGGAAGGATGTCAGTCTTTTTCACGGACACTGGGCCTCTATGGTTTCTATAGTTGCCCTGAATACTGGTACTCTTAGGAAAGGGTGAGAAGAGGCTGTACTCACCGTAGGAAAAACTTGGATCGTTCTTGGTCTCTGCAATTTTCCTGATGAATTCACAGAAGAAAGAGAATGGAGGGAAGGAAACCTTGTTCTCTCTTTTGTATGATGACCCTAGTGCAGTCCATTTCTCTTGCAAACCATACGGGTGCTTGGAGACAATTGGGTTTACCCCTCTTGGAGTGTCAAGGTAACTGAGTCCAGGTAGTTTCGGGTCTGTCTTGGCTAGCTGAAGCTCAAGGAGAAGGTCACTCAGTCTCTGGAACTCCTTGTTGTCCTTACCGGATATCTTTGGGAAAGTTTCCAGACGCATGAACAAAGCATTTTCTATAGCTTCTGGACTGCCATAACTTTGCTCTAGTCGCTCCCATGCAGCTGTGAGGCCTGCAGTAGGATTGTCCATGAAAACCGATCTTAATGGCTTAACACGTGCAGCAGATAGAGGACCAAGCCATTTGATCAGCAGATTCAATTCTTGATCAGCTGTAATGCCAATATTGCTGATTGTAGTTCTGAAGGCACATTTCCAACTTCTGTAGTTCTTAGGTTGGTCATCAAAGCTTGTAAGACCAGTCTTTGTGAGCTCTCTGCGAAGCATGTACCTCACAAACTCTTCTGTCTCAGTTGTCTCCGCCTTTATGTGAGATGCTGTTGGCTGTATGGTGCTGATTGCGTTATCTTTGACATTGTTATTAAAGGACACAGGGAAATATGGTGCAGCAGATGCATCCAGGTGAGTTGCTTGCTTGAAGTCAGTTGTTCCAATGGTACGTTGATTCAAGGCTGTACCGATGACTGGAGATTGATGACTTGCTTGAAGCTTGCGCTGATGCTCTGTGACGTATGAAGGCAGGCAAGGTAGGCAGGTAGGAAATGCAGTGGAGTGATTTTGAGTGCAGGAAGTTGCTGGAACCTCTTTAACTTGAAGCTGTGAAGGAGTCTCTATGTAGTCGGGAGCATTGGAGACAATGGAGTGTGCACTGCAGTGGCTTAGGACATAGTCTTTAGTGCGTTTGAGGGGGTCTTCCATATCTGCTATGTTTAGGTTAATGCTGTCTTTCTCACTTGCACCTTCGTCTGCACTGATAGCTTGCTGTAGGACCCTTAGCTTTGCCATAGCTGCGTCATGTTTACACTGTTCATTTAAGGTTTCCATTGTTGCTCTTTGACGGGCTGACTGAGCTTCCGACTCTGCTCTTTGACGTGCTGACAGCGCTTCCAACTCTGCTCTTTTTTCTGCATATGCCACCTGCACTTTGCTGGCTTCCACTTCAGCGCGGGCATTAATAAGTCGCTCACTGAGTGTTGAGTATCTTGAACTATGGGATCTTGACGAGTTTTTAGAACGTCTGGTGGAAACAGATCTGTGAGATGCAGTGTCCTGTAACAGCTTTATTTTTGCTTCTGCCTTTAATCTGGTTTGCTGGATAAAACTGTCTCTTTCAATATTAAGAATGTTGACCTGCTTTAACTGTCTCATCGCATTTTCTGACTTCATGTTTTGTAAGACATTAGTGAATTTGATGCTGGTAAGCTGATAAAGCTCATATGAGGCAGAAAGTTGTTTAATGGCGCCCTCTAGTGTCAGTGGTTCACGTTCAACAGACACTGTATTGGCTTCAGCAAGGATTTTCTCCCAGACTAATTCCAAGCTATTTGACAATTCAGTCCTTGAAGCTTCATAATTCTCCATTACTTTCCAAGTGGGTTTAGCTGAGTGTTTGGGTAACTCAGTTTCTTCAGGAACTTGTGGGGAGGTAGATGTGAGTTCACATGCAGAAGCTTGGTCACTCATGATAGCAGACTGACTGTGAAAGCAGGCAGGATCTGTGTGCTGAAATATGACACTGTGCAGATTGTCTCAGGCCATAAGGCTGCCATGTGCTGCTCTGTCCCTTCTGTCTTGCTATGAGGGCAGTAAATCTTGTCTGTTTCAGTACTGACATGCAGAAATCTTGTAATTAGGCTGTGAAACTCCGTTTTTCTACTGTTCTGTCTCAACTACAAAGCGATAAAGTTCATCTCCAGGTTTAAGTAGGCCTTACTCAAGCTGGTTTGATATTCATCCCTTGCATCGATACAGGCAGTTTAACTCAATGAATAAACTCACAGTTAGGACGACAGACGATGAATCCTTTCGAATGTTCCGTTTAATGATGGATATTCATAGGTAGAAAAACGTTGCAGTTGTAAGCCACATGTAGGATGTTTAGCATGGAAGAAATACAGGAGTAATGACCAGAATCAGGAAGTGGAGGAGATATATAAAGAACTACGGTGAGAGAGGGAGTTCAGCTAGAAAGAAGGGGACAGATCTTAAAGACACAGAGCAAGAATAATCACATAGTGTAACACAACAGAGACATATAAGAAGTATGAAATGTTGGGGTAACATACACTTTTCAATGTTCTAAAATGTAGCTGTAGCTTAGGTGGAAGTGACAAGAAATGTATACAGTCAGATTGAAGATACAGTAAAACCTTGGTTTAAGAGTAACTTTGTTTGAGAGCATTTTGCAAGATAAGCAACATTTTTAAATAAATTTTGACTTGATATACAAGCGATGTCTTGATATACAAGTAGCGTCATGACACAACTGAGTATAAAATGTAGCAATATGGTTACATTTAATGAAGGTACAACATTTAGCAACATATTGCTACACTTAGAGGCGCCTCTCTTCTCTTTTATACTCTGTAGCTCCTGCTGGATTTTGCTTCTAAACCCCTTGTGGAGGCTTCCATTTGTGGATGGACATTTTATGGTTACACAACCTGGTCACATTGCTAAAATCTATTTATAAGGACTATAAACTGAAGGACCTATGAATAAATGGTTGTGGAACAAATCATTTGAGTCTCCATTATTTCTTATGGGGAAATTTGCTTTGATATACAAGTGCTTTGGATTACAAGCATGTTTCTGGAACAAATTATGCTCGCAATCCAAGGTTTTACTGTATTTTTTTTTTAGAGATAGTGCTCCCTCTTGGGGTCTTTGTTGGAAAGTGTCTTTCTTTGCTACCATTAATGTTACAGCATGGCTTTTATAAAGGAAACCTGTATTGAGATGAATATGACTGACCTTGCTGACCACCTTCTGAAAATGCCGGTTACCTGACTGTGCATGACATCAATACTTTCTGAGTTACTGATCCAGAAAAATTATGCAGAAGGCGATGAGTCAGAATCTTCATACTCATTCCAGGCTATTGAGTCAAAAAATGTATTAAAATGACAAGATCAGCATCACAGCCAGTCACCTAGTATCAGGGCCGGTCCGAGACGGGGTGCAGGGGGTGCACTGCACCGAGGCGCCAGAGGGGAGGGGGCGCCAAAGTGTCAGGAGCTCCTGTGTGTTGCCAACGAGTCTGGCGCCGTACTTTCGCCGCCCGCAGCACAGTGTCATCATCCCCTGCCCAGCGCCCGCTGTACAAGGAGGGAAGAGGAGGTAAGTTAGGTCCGCCCCATGTCCCCCCTGTACCCGCCCACAACCCCTTGTGTGGCCAATCTGTGCCTGGAAAGGGGTGTGGGCGGGAGATTTCAAAGCAGCCAGATGCCAGTGACACCCGATCTGATGTCGCTGCGCTGGACAGTGGACACCGTCTCCTCCAGCTCGTAAATTAGGCAGCTGCTTGTCACACATTCCTGCTGCACAGGCACTACTCTCCTATCAGCGAACTTTGCCCTGCCTTCCGAGATCTGTCAGTGTCCACTGACATGGAGGTGGCTCAGGAAGACATTCATACTCCGCATGTTTCCCCCGCCCGCAGCCTTAGCACTTCACACATGATGGATGAGCAGGGAGTCGGGACCGAGCACACTGCTAGCTACAGGACATGAGTGAGTAACTTCAGCAGAACGACTGGAGCTTCCTTTTACTTCAGATTCTGCACTGTACACTTTGCAGCCTGGGACATAGGAAGGGAAGGGACAGGGTTAGTGATCCATTTTTAACTCCTCCTCCTCTTCCCCCCTCCTCCTCCTCTCCCCCCCCCTCTTCCTCCTCTCCCCCCTCCTCTTCTCTCCTCCTCTTGCCTCCTCCTCCTCTTCCTCTTCCCCCCCTCCTCCTCTCCCCCCCTCCTCTTCTTCCCCCCTCCTCCTCTTCCCCCCCTCCTCCCCCCTCCTCCTCTTCCCCCCCTCCTCCTCTCCCCCCCTCCTCCTCCTCTTCCCCCTCCTCCTCTTCCCCCCTCCTCCTCTTCCCCCTCCTCCTCCTCCTCTTCCTCTTCCTCTTCCCCCCTCCTCCTCCTCCTCTTCCTCGCCCCCTCTCCCCCCTCCTCCTCTTCCTCCCTCCTCTTCTCCTCCTCTCCCCCCCTCCCCCCCTCCTCCTCTTCCCCCCCTCCCCCCTCCTCCTCTTCCCCCTCCTCCTCTCCCCCCCTCCTCCTCTTCCCCCCTCCCCCCTCCTACTCTTCCCCCCATCCTCCTCCTTATCCTCTTCTCCTCCTCCTGCTCCTTCTTTTCTCCTCCTCCTGACCCCTCTCTTCTCTTCTCCTCCTCTCCCTCTCTTCTCTTCTCCTCCTCTCCCTCTCTTCTCTTCTCCTCCTCTCCCTCTCTTCTCCTCTCCCTCTCTTCTCCTCCTCTCCCTCTCTTCTCTTTTCCTCCTCTCCCTCTCTTCTCTTTTCCTCCTCTCCCTCTCTTCTCTTCTCCTCCTCTGCCTCTCTTCTCCTCCTCTCCCTCTCTTCTCCTCCTCTCCCTCTCTTCTCTTTTCCTCCTCTCCCTCTCTTCTCTTCTCCTCCTCTCCCTCTCTTCTCTTTTCCTCCTCTCCCTCTCTTCTCTTTTCCTCCTCTCACTTCTCTTCTCTCCCTCTCTTCTCCTCCTCTCCCTCTCTTCTCTTCTCCTCCTCTCCCTATCTTCTCTTTTCCTCCTCTCCCTCTCTTCTCTTTTCCTCCTCTCCCTCTCTTCTCTTTTCCTCCTCTCCCTCTCTTCTCTTTTCCTCCTCTCCCTCTCTTCTCTTTTCCTCCTCTCCCTCTCTTCTCTTCTCCTCCTCTCCCTCTTTTCTCTTCTCCCACTCTCCCTCTCTTCTCTTCTCCTCCATTCCCTCTCTTCTCTTCTCCTCCTCTCCCTTTCTTCTCTTCTCCTCCTCTTTCTCTCTTCTCTTCTCCTCCTATCCCTCTCTTCTCTTCTCCTCCTCTCCCTCTCTTCTCTTCTCCTCCTCTCCCTCTCTCCTCCTCTCCCTCTCTCCTCCTCTCCCTCTCTCCTCTTCTCCTCCTCTCCCTCTCTTCTCCTCCCCTCCCTCTCTCCTCTCCCTCTCTTCTCTTCTTCTCCTGCCCCCTCTCGTCTCTTCTCCTCCTCCTGCCCCCTCTCGTCTCTTCTCCTCCTCCTGCCCCCTCTCGTCTCTTCTCCTCCTCCTGCCCCCTCTCGTCTCTTCTCCTCCTCCTGCCCCCTCTCTTCTCTTCTCCTCCTCCTGCCCCCTCTCTTCTCTTCTCATCATCCCCCTCTCTTCTCTTCTCCTCCTGCCCCCTCTCTTCTCCTCCTCCTGCCCCCTCTCTTCTCTTCTCCTCCTGCCCCCTCTCTTCTCTTCTCCTCCTCCTGCCCCCTCTTCTCTTCTCCTCCTCCTGCCCTCTCTTCTCCTCCTCCTGCCCCCTCTTCTCCTCCTCCTGCCCCCTCTTCTCTTCTCCTCCTCCTCCTCCTGCCCTCTCTTCTCTTCTCATCCTCCTGCCCCCTCTCTTCTCATCCTCTCACTCTCTTCTCTTCTCCTCCTCTCACTCTCTTCTCTTCTCCTCCTCTCACTCTCTTCTCTTCTCCTCCTCTCACTCTCTTCTCTTCTCCTCCTCTCCCTCTCTTCTCTTCTCCTCCTCTCCCTCTCTTCTCTTCTCATCCTCCTGCCCCCTCTCTTCTCTTCTCATCCTCTCACTCTCTTCTCTTCTCCTCCTCTCACTCTTTCTCTTCTCTTCCTCTCACTCTCTTCTCATCCTCTCCCTCTCTTCTCTTCTCCCCCTCTCTTCTCGTCTCCTCCTCTCCCCTCTCTTCTCTTCTCCTCCTCTCCCTCTCTTCTCTTCTCCTCCTCTCACTCTCTTCTCTTCTCCTCCTCTCACTCTCTTCTCTTCTCCTCCTCTCACTCTCTTCTCCTCCTCTCCCTCTCTTCTCTTCTCCTCCTCTCACTCTCTTCTTTTCTCCTCCTCTCACTCTCTTCTCTTCTCCTCCTCTCACTCTCTTCTCTTCTCCTCCTCTCCCTCTCTTCTCTTCTCCTCCTCTCCCTCTCTTCTCTTCTCATCCTCCTGCCCCCTCTCTTCTCTTCTCATCCTCTCACTCTCTTCTCTTCTCCTCCTCTCACTCTCTTCTCTTCTCCTCCTCTCACTCTCTTCTCTTCTCTTCCTCTCACTCTCTTCTCATCCTCTCCCTCTCTTCTCTTCTCCCCCTCTCCCTCTCTTCTCGTCTCCTCCTCTCCCTCTCTTCTCTTCTCCTCCTCTCCCTCTCTTCTCTTCTCCTCCTCTCACTCTCTTCTCTTCTCCTCCTCTCACTCTCTTCTCTTCTCCTCCTCTCACTCTCTTCTCTTCTCCTCCTCTCACTCTCTTCTCTTCTCCTCCTCTCACTCTCTTCTCTTCTCCTCCTCTCCCTCTCTTCTCTTCTCCTCCTCTCACTCTCTTCTCTTCTCCTCCTCTCCCTCTCTTCTCTTCTCCTCCTCTCCCTCTCTTCTCTTCTCCCCCTCTCACTCTCTTCTCTTCTCCCCCTCTCTTCTCTTCTCCCCCTCTCCCTCTCTTCTATTCTCCTCCTCTCCCTCACTTCTATTCTCCTCCTCTCCCTCACTTCTATTCTCCTCTCCCTTCTCTTCTCGCCCTCTCTTCTCCTCCTCCTCCTCTCCCTCTCTTCTCTTCTCCTCCTCTCCCTCTCTTCTCTTTTCCTCTTCTCCCTCTCTTCTCTTTTCCTCCTCTCCCTCTCTTCTCTTCTCCTCCTCCTCCTCTCCCTCTCTTCTCTTCTCTCCCCCTCCTCCCCCTGCATTTTTATGGGCACAGTGAAGCTTTCGGAGGGGCAAAGTGATGCTGATTAATAGGCACAGTGGCTGCTTTATGATGGGCACAGTGAGGCTTCTTTATGATGGGCACAGTGAGGCTGCGTTTTGATGGGCACAGTGAGGCTACATTTTGGTGGGCACTGATGAGGCTGCATTTGGTGGGCACTGATGAGGCTGCATTTGGTGGGCACTGATGAGGCTGCATTTGGTGGGCACTGATGAGGCTGCATTTGGTGGGCACTGGTAGGCTATAATTGGTGAGCAATGGTAGGCTGCATTTGGTGGGCACTAGTAGGCTGCATTTTATGGGTACCAGTAGGCTGCATTTTGTGGGCACTAGTAGGCTGAATTTGGTGGGCACTAGTAGGCTGCATTTGGTGGGCACTAGTAGGCTGCATTTGGTGGGCACTGGTAGGCTGCATTTGGTGGGCACTGGTAGGCTACAGTTGGTGAGCAATGGTAGGCTGCAATTGGTGGGCACTGATGAGCTGCATTTGATGGGCACTGGTGAGGCTGCATTGATCTCTTTTACCATGTCTGCAGTCTCTGACAATCTCCTGTAGTATGTCTGCAGTCTCTGACCATCTCCTGTATTATGTCTGCAGTCTCTGACCATCTCCTGTATTATATCTGCAGTCTCTGACCATCTCCTGTATTATATCTGCAGTCTCTGACCATCTCCTGTATTATGGGGGGCTCTTTCTAAACAAACTCTCTAACAGAGGCCCTCTCTGTGTCCATTAGAGAGACCCCCCTCCAGGTCCCATTAGAGTACTCTGCTTCTCTTCCTGTATTTTGTTTATTGTTAAGAGATCGTGGGAGGATCCCAGGGTAACGATGACTCCTTAGGGGAGCATCTCAGTGTTTGAGTCGTTGCCATAGAAACATCTGTAAAGGGGGAAGAGTTAGTAAGGTGACCACGCCCTTGTAGAGGCGCCAGAAATATTTCTGCACCCAGGCGCATGTGACCCTAGGATCGGCCCTGCCTAGTATTTTCAGAATTCAGAAATGACAGCCAACATAGGAAAGAATTTACACACACACTTGTAAATCCATAGTAAGGGTTGCTGAGCTCCAAGGAAAAAAGTGTCCCCTGTGGTGCTGGATGTAAACAAACATAGGAGGCTGCGGCTGTTATATCCAGGTAAGTATGTCTCTGTGGAGGAGTGGAGTGGGAAGGGCAGGGTTAAGGGACAAAAGGGGGAGAGGTGGATATGATGAGAACACAAGGTAAATAGACACTACCAAAAGTGGGCAGGGCTATGATATGCAAGGAGGAAGGGGGCCATGGATGGCCATACCTTTGCATTGGAAAATTCTGGTTGCCTAAACCAGTCATTTTGGGCTGGATTGCATTGATGATTTCAAGTATATAGGTGCCTTCAGAAATTAGTGATTAGGTAGGTTAGATAAATTGTACTGATTACTATTTATTTATTGCATGCAATTAGATAACTCTGACAATTTATGCAGTGTTTTACATACAGTACTATTCATTCACATCAGTCACTGCACTTAAAGCGGAGGTTCATCCTAAATAACAACACTATGTTATCGTGAGCACTGCACCACATACATATACATATGCCAAAAGTTTTTTTTTTAGCTCATTTAAATACCATGAAATAGCCTTTTTAAAGTTGGACTTCCGGTCTTTCCTCCCGCGGGAGTAGGCATCTCCACTCTTTTCTCCGGCGCCGCAGTGTTCACTGGGAGCTCTCCGCAATGTCTCCTGGGAGCAGAGCCGCCCATTGTCATGGCAACCAGGATGTTTACGGCGTAGGTCCCCGTAAACACTGCACATGCGCGGGAAAGGGCGGTGAATGCCGGGAGACGAGCATTCACCGCTTCCAGGAAGTGCTTGTGGGCTTCACAATGCCCACAAGCAAAATGGGAAATGCCTACATTGGTTTTTAAAAGTTTATATTTTAAACGAAAACTGACGGGGGATGGTTTTAGACACCTAACAAGTGAGTACTATGTTCTGATCTAAAACCCCATTGAATGCACACAAAAAAAAATAAAGAAGATTGGCCGCGGAACCTCCGCTTTAAGAAGCTTACAATCTTGAAGCCTCATACACACGGCTGGTTTTCTCGGCAAGAAAACTTCTGGGAGAGCTTTTTGACGAGAAAACCGATCGTGTGTATGGTTTCTCGTCGGGAAAACTGCCGGGAATCTTGACGAGAAAAATAGAGAATCTGCTCTCTATTTTCTCGTCGGGATTCTCGTCGGCCTGTTTTCCGACGAGAAAACCGCGAGTGTCTATGCTTACCTGTCCCAGGTAAGCCCGCGCATGCTTGATTAGACTTCGACGCATGCGCGGTAGCATACAAGGGTAGTGTAGGGTGTAGCAAGATGGCGGTGATGGCATCGAATGTGACGAGCGCATACTCGTCGTAGTCGATGAAGTCACTGCGTTCTTGCCATTCAAAAGAACGGCGGTTCTTTTGAATGGCCGTGTGTACACTCGGCGAGCAAGGAAAGCTTGCCAGGAATCTCGTCAGGAAAACCAACTTTTTTTCCTGACGGGATTCCCGGCCGTGTGTACAAGGCTTAAAGTCTTTATCTCAAATGCATACACACACATACACAAACACAAGAGGGCCAATTTATAACCTATCAGCAAGTCTTTGGAGTGTGGGAGAAAAACAGAGTTTCCAGAGGAAACTCACCTGGGCAAAGGAAAAACATACAAGTTCCATGCAGATAGTGTCCTGACCAGAGTTTGAACCAAAAACCTTAAAGTGGTTCTAAAGTCTTAAAGGAGTTGTAAAGGCAGAACATTTTTTATCCTAATGCATTCTTCTGTATGTAGCAGCCCCCCCAGCACCCCTTAATTACTTACCTGAGTCTCTTCTCTCTCCAGCGATGTCCACAATCCCCTCAGCCATCCAGGACACTCCTCCTGATTGGCTGAGACAGAGCAGCGGCGCCATTGGCTCCCGCGGCTGTCAATCAAAGTCAGTCAATCCGGGGAGAGAGGGGTGGGGCCGGGTCTCCTTGTCTGAATGGACACACAGAGCTATGACTCGGCTCGGGTGCCCCCAAAGGAAGCTGCTGGCTGTGGGGGGCACTCGATAGGAGGGAGGGACCAGGAGCTGCAAAGAGGGACCCGAGAAGAAGAGGATCCAGGCTGCTCTGTGCAAAACCAACTGCACAGAGGAGATAAGTATAACATGTTTGTTATTAAAAAAAAAAAAAACAACGAGCATTTACAACCAATTTAAGGTTTTTCACCTCAAGTCATTCTATGCATTAAGGTGAAAATTCTTCTGTGCTGCAGCTGGCCCCCAGACCCCCCCCCCCTTTTTCTTACCTGAGCCCAATGCCATGCAGTGATGTGCATGAGCGCAGCTTCTCCAGCCACTGTCTTTCTCTTCATTGGACAGATTGCTGTCAATCAAATCCTGTAACATGGGAGCTGGGCCGAGTCCTGCTGTCTGTGTCGATGGACGAAGCAGCAGGACTCAGGAGCGAGCCCGCACGGGTGCCCCCAGGGAAAGTGGCTTTCCGTGGGGCCACCAAATGAAGAGGCAGGAGCGCTGGCGGGGACCCCAGAAGAGGATCATCGGGGCTGCTCTGTGCAAAACAAAGTAAGTAGGCATGTTTGTTATTTTTGTTTAAAGCAGAGTTCCACCCAAAAAGGGAACTTCCGCTTTAGGGGAAGGTGACCCCCTGACATGCCACATTTGACATGTCATTTTTTTAGGGGGGTATGGAAACCCTCTTTTTAGAGGGCTCCAGCTCCCACTTCCTCCTAGGGCACCGCGGCACCGGAAGGAAGTTCACCTCTCCCCCATCCCTCTCGGCAATCATCTGGGACACGTCACAGGTCCCAGATGATTGCCTGGCCAGTCACAGTGCGCAGCGTGGCTCGCGCATGTGCAGTGCGTGCCCGGCTGTGAAGCCACAGCCAGGCGCCCACAGTCAGTGACAATGCCGGTGCTGCAGAGAGTGGGGGGGAGACGAACGGGGCTTTGTTCCCCCGCATCGCTGGACCCTGGGACAGGTGAGTGTCCGATTATTAAAAGTCAGCAGCTGCAGTATTTGTATATTTTTTTTAGTCGGAACTCCGCTTTAAAAAGGAAGGTTTACAACCGCTTTAATGCAGCAAGCAGTACTAACCACTAATACTGGGTACACACAGGAAGTTTTTTTTAGGTTCAACCCAGCGCGCTGAACAAAAGAAAAACCTTACAGATCGCCGTACTAAACATATGATGTTAGTGTGGTGATATCCTCTCTGAGTTATTGTGTTCTGACGGGGAATGATATGCCTCCCCACCAAAACACAGTGATCGGATGCTGTTTTTTTAAGCATGCTCGTTCGACAGAAGCCGGTCATGAGACCAGCTTCTGTTGGACGAGGAGCTGTGCACATGGGCAGTTCCTGCTTGAACAACCATTTTCGGCTTATGTGTACCCAGCTTAAGGCACTGTGCTGCCACAGATGCTCCCTCTTGGTAATATTGCACTAATTCTATATTTGCGGTTACCCGCCCCTTCTCTCTTCAGAGACAAAAACTTGAGAAGATGGCAGAGGAGCACGCTCACAATGTATAGTTCCTTGCAGCACTCCATAGATTGTTGAAAAGATGGTAATGGCATGCATACCACAACTCTATGGACAGGACTAAAACTCTAACCAAGAACAAGCATGTAGTTTGGGTACTTGTTCTGGGTGAAAAACTAAAAAAAGTACAGAAAACCATTGATTCAGCATGACTGCAAGGCAAGTAGCATTTCTACAAGGAGAGGACAGTAATGGCAGCCTCCAGACTTTTTTGATAGGGGTTTCCTTTACTGACTTGATGTAATTGTAGCTGTATTAGTGCACTTACAACAGAGACAATTGAGTACTGTCCGTGATACTTTTTTTTATTTTCACTAACATACAATTTTTCAGGACAAGCTTTCAGGGTATGTCCCCTTCTTCAAGCAGTACTAATGTTCCTTTACTGACTTACAATTCTAGGACCTCTGTATGCCACTAATGCCATCTTGTGGAACTATATTAGAAGAGCAGATCATTATAGACCAAATGCCATCATTTACAGTTAGTGCTTAACAGTAAACACTGCAAGTACACAAACACATGTATTCAATGTTATTCCTTTCAAGTACGTATAAAGAGTAGATGATACGGGCAACTCAAACAACCACTTCAAAAGTGCACCTAACCCAAGATGTATTCTCTTCTTCTTTATAATATACTGTGGTGGTTGGTTCTTGCTGTTTGAAACATTAGCAAGCCCTGTGTAGACTAAACAATCTAAACAGCTGCACTCTAAAAATCCTACAAAGAAAGACACTGTGGGGAAGGAGAAAGTCAATGGGGCTGATTTACAAAACGTTTGCACCATGAGTATCGGCGCATCTGCACGCGCAATGGCTGTTTTGGTATTTACAAAACATTAGCGCCGGTAGCGCAGCCCTATTTGCCATTTACTATAGTGTTGTCGGCGGACGGGAGGAGGCGCTCAGTGCGCCACTATGGACCTGGCGCACAGCATGTTAAACACTAAATATAAAGAAGCTGGAAGTGAGAATATAATGCGGGTGATGTGGGGTGATGTGAGGAAGTGTAGTGACACCTGCCCAAATAACTAATATGCCCAAAATAGAGTGAGAAAGTAACTTTTTCAAAACCAGCCCGCTGCGCCGGCAAGTACGATTAGAGCTGCGGGAGTTTTTTTTGAGCTCAGAGCGGCAATTTTCCTTGTTTTCTTGTGCCAAGACACTGCGCCGGCAAAATCTTAGTAAATGTCAAGTCACGTAAACCAATTTGCATAAGTTGAACAGGCGCAGCTCTGAACTTGCCAGTGCGCCAGCAAAATGACATTTCTAAAGGAAAAAAAAGGCATTTAAAAGCACCCGCGGCTATTAATGAATTGTCGGCTCCCGGCAATATAGAGAAAAGTCATAGAAAGTCTTTGATAACCAAAAAAAAAAAAGTGTGGGGGTCCCCAAAATTCTATTACCAGGCCCTTCAGGTCTGGAATGGATATTAAGGGGAACTCCGCCGCAAATTTAAAAAAAAATGCGTGCGGTTCCCCCAAATATCCATACCAGGCCCTTCAGATCTGGTGTGGATTTTAAGGGGAACTCCACCCCAAATTTTTAAAAAAATGGCGTGGAGTCCCCCCAAAAATCCACACCAGACCCTTATCCGAGCACGCAACCTGGCAGGCCGCAGGAAAAGAGGGGGGGACGAGAGAGCGCCCCCCCTCCTGAACCGTACCAGGCCACATACCCTCAACATGGGGAGGATGTCCCCATGTTGATGGGGACAAGGGCCTCATCCCCACAACCCTTGCCCGGTGGTTGTGGGGGTCTGCGGGCGGGGGGCTTATCGGAATCTGGAAGACCCCTTTAACAAAGGGGACCCCCAGATCCCACCCCCCCTGTGTGAAATGGTAATGGGGTACATTGTACCCCTACCATTTCACAAAGAAAGTGTAAAAAATGTAAAAAATGACAAGAGCCGGTTTTAGACAATTCCTTTATTAATGTCTTTTCTTTTCTTCCATCTTCTTCCACCTTCTTCTTCCATCTTCTTCTTTTCTCCATTCGGGTCTCTTCCTCCATCTTCCTCTTCATCTTCATCTTCCTTCTTCCTTCGGTCTTCTCGTCCGGCATCTTGCTCCGGCTTCTTCTTTCTTCTTCGGCCGCTCCGTTTGAATTGGAGGTTCCCGCTGTGTGACGATTCAGTTCTCCTCTTGGTCCGCTGCCACCCGGTGGCTCCGCCCCCCTCTGACACCACGGGGAAAGTCCCCGTGAAATCAATGTGCGTCAGAGGGGGGCGGGGTCACCGGGTGGCAGCGGACCCAGAGGAGAATTGAAGCGTCGCACAGCGGGAACCTCGAATTCAAACGGAGCGGCCAAAGGAAAAAGAAGAGAAGACGCCGGAGCAAGATGCGGACGAGAAGACCGAAGGAAGAAGGAAGAAGGAAGAAGAAACCCGAATGGAGAACAGAAGAAGATGGAAGAAGAAGATGGAAGAAAGGAAAAGACATTAATAAAGGAATTGTCAAAAACCGGCTCTTGTCATTTTTTACATTTTTGTCACTTTCTTTGTGAAATGGTAGGGGTACATTTGTACCCCATTACCATTTCACACAGGGGGGGCGGGATCTGGGGGTCCCCTTTGTTAAAGGGGTCTTCCAGATTCTGATAAGCCCCCCACGCGCAGACCCCCACAACCACCGGGCAAGGGTTGTGGGGATGAGGCCCTTGTCCCCATCAGCATGAGGACATCCTCCCCATGTTGAGGGCATGTGGCCTGGTACGGTTCAGGAGGGAGGGGGGTCCACTCTCTCGTCCCCCCTCTTCCCCTGCGGCCTGCCAGGTTGCGTGCTCGGATAAGGGCCTGGTATGGATTTTGGCGGGGACCCCCACGCCGTTTTTTTGGCTTAGGGGGTTTCCCTTTAAATCCATACCAGACCTAAGGGTTTGGTATGGATTTTGGGGGGAACCCCCACGCCGTTTTTTCGGCTTAGGGGGTTTCCCTTTAAATCCATACCAGACCTAAGGGCCTGGTATGCTCCTGAAGGGGAACCTATGCCGTTTTTTTTCATTAAAATTCGGCGTGGAGTTCCCCTTCATGATTCATACCAAACACGGGACAGCGAGGCTGCTGAGAACCAGCGCGATGCCATCGCGCTGGAGATATTCTCGGCCAGCTAGTCGCCTCTAGCACACGACCTGAGCGGCTGCTTCACGCTCAGGTCGTGTCCAAGTTGCCTCGCAAAATCGCGCTGTCCCTGTGTCAGCCGGCACACGAGTCGCCCCGCAAGTCGGATCCGCTTCATCCGACTTCCCGGGCAACCTCTATTCAAATCAATGGGCTCCCATAGGGAACCATTCATTTTCAATAGAGCGCCGCTTACATTTGTATTTACTATAACAGTGCGCCGCTGTGCACCGCTGGTTCCTGCGCCAAGTGAAGGAGTTATCCGGCGCACCAATTAAGGTTAGAACCAGCGCAGCGCACTGTTATTAGTAAATCAGCCCCAATGCTTTCTCAGCACTTAATCATGGCTTCCCACTCAAAACAGATCCTCCGCTTAAATAGCAGCGCTTAAAGCAGTAGTAAACCACAGGTGGTTAAAAAAAAATTAAAAATCCCTGCAAGGCAATGACATTATGAGAGACTTAGCCCAGGTTCACACTGGGCTGCGGGAGTGAAGCCGTGCAAGTTCAGTTGAACTCGCACGATTTCACTCTCGCTGGCAGTCCCGATTTCAGCCGCGATTACAAAGACATCTGTGCAGGTTTCTGCACAGATGTCATTGTAAGTCGCGGCCCGAAATCGCAAAAAGTAGTACAGAAACTACTTTTTGAAATCGGTGCAGCGCCGCAGATGCGGTGTCGCACCGATTAGGATGGTGCCATTGCCGGCAATTTGCGGCAAATATCGCCGCTTTGACATGCGATTTGACATGCCAAATCTCATGTCAAAACGCACCAGTGTGAACCAGGGCTTAGGGTTGAATGAAGCTGGCCAGTTCTGCGATGTCACCGCTGAGAGTGCGGACATCTTCCCCCGGTCGTCTTTCCGGGTTTGTGGCCTCCGGCTATATAAGTGGCTAGGGGCGCGATGACATCACTCCTGCGCATGAAAGCAGAAGCTGCTGTTTTCGGCACGGGCTCTGAAGGTCCAGCACTGTAAGCCAGACCTTCAGAGTGCATGCTCCGGTGATGTCATTGGCTGCATGCATTTTGAATATCTCCTAAACTGTGCAAGTTTAGGAGATATTCACAGTACCTACAGGTAAGCCTTATTATAGGCTCACCTGTGGGTACAAGTGGTGTAACAGAGTTTACTACCACTTTAAGTGCTGGTTCACACTGGGGCGACAAACGCTCCGACATTAGGAGCTCATGTCGCATGACGTGTGAAAATCAATGTTTCCCTATGGGAGCCGTCTTAACTGGTCCGACACATGTCAGTCCGACATTAAGGCCTGGTTCACACTGGGGCGTCAAACGCTCCGACATTGGGAGCTCATGTCGCCGACATTGGGAGCTCATGTCGCATGACGTGTGAAAATCAATGTTTCCGTATGGGAGCCGTCCTAACTGGTCCGACACATGTCGGTCCGACTTTGAAGATGCTCCCTGTACTACTTTGGTCCGACTTTGATCCGACTTCAGCCCATTGACTATCATTGAAGTCGGATCAAAGTCGGACCGCAGTCTTGTATGGTCCGACATTGGCATGCGACTTGTGCTGTACTGCTCTTGAGGGGGAACTCCAGGCCATTTAAATAAAAAACCGGCGTGGGTTCCCCCTCCAGAGGCATACCAAGCCCTTGGGTCTGGTCTGGATTTGAACAGGCGCCCCTACGCCGAAAAAACGACGTGGGGGTCCCCCCCAAAATCCAAACCAGACCCTTATCCGAGCACACAACCTGGCAGGCCGCAGGGGAAGAGGGGGGGACGAGAGAGTGGCCCCCCCTCCCTCCTGAACCGTACCAGGCCACATGCCCTCAACATGGGGGGTTTGGTGCTCTGGGGCAGGGGGGCGACCTGCGGCCCCCTCACCCCAGAGCACCCTGCCCCCATGTTGATGAGGACAGGGCCTCTTCCCGACAACCCTGGCCGTTGGTTGTCGGGGTCTGCGGGCGGGGGGCTTATCGGAATCCGGGAGCCCCCTTCAATAAGGGGGCCCCCGGATCCCGGCCCCCCCACCCTATGTGAATGAGTATGGGGTACATCGTACCCCTACCCATTTACCTGGTGGAAAAAAAATTGCAATAAAAAAACACTACACAGGTTTTCAAAGTAATTTATTGCACAGCTCCGGGGGTCTTCTTCCGACTTCCGAGGGTCTTCTTCCGACTTCCGGGGGTCTTTTCCGACTTCGAGGGTCTCCGGTGTCGTTTCCCGCTCTCCGGTTCTTTCTTCCGCCGGGCCTCCGCTAACTTCTTTTTAGCTCTCTTGCTAACAGAGGCCCGGTCTTCCCGTTGTCTCGTCCGGCTCTCCGTTGTCCTTCTACCGGCTCCTCCACCAACTTCTTAGTAGCTCTTTCGCTAGTGGAGGGGCGCGGTCTTACCGTCGTCGCCGTCGGCTTCTTCTTCCCTCTTCTCCTCCTCGATGTTGACGCGTCGCTTCCTCTCGCTGTAATACTGGCTCTCCGCTCCGCTCCGCATTAATATAGGCTATTCATGACGTCACAGTCACATGTTCCGGGGCACATGGCCCCGGAGCATGTGACTGTGACGTCATGGGAACATGTGACTGTGACGTCATGAGAAGCCTATATTAATGCGGAGCGGAGCGGAGAGCCAGTATTACAGCGAGAGGAAGCGACGCGTCAACATCGAGGAGGAGAAGAGGGAAGAAGAAGCCGACAGCGACGGGAAGACCGACCCCTCCACTAGCGAAAGAGCTACCAAGAAGTTAGTGGAGGGGCCGGCAGAACAACGGAGAGCCGGACGAGACAACGGGAAGACCGGGCCTCTGTTAGCAAGAGAGCTAAAAAGAAGTTAGCGGAGGCCCGGCGGAAGAAAGAACCGGAGAGCGGGAGACGACACCGGAGACCCTCGAAGTCGGAAAAGACCCCCGGAAGTCGGAAAAGACCCCCGGAAGTCGGAAGAAGACCCCCGGAGCTGTGCAATAAATTACTTTGAAAACCTGTGTAGTGTTTTTTTATTGCAATTTTTTTCCACCAGGTGAATGGGTAGGGGTACGATGTACCCCATACTCATTCACATAGGGTGGGGGGGCCGGGATCCGGGCGCCCCCTTATTGAAGGGGGCTCCCGGATTCCGATAAGCCCCCCGCCCGCAGACCCCGACAACCAACGGCCAGGGTTGTCGGGAAGAGGCCCTGTCCTCATCAACATGGGGGCAGGGTGCTCTGGGGTGGGGGGGCCGCAGGTCGCCCCCCTGCCCCAGAGCACCAAACCCCCCATGTTGAGGGCATGTGGCCTGGTACGGTTCAGGAGGGAGGGGGCCGCTCTCTCGTCCCCCCCTCTTCCCCTGCGGCCGGCCAGGTTGTATGCTCGGATAAGGGTCTGGTTTGGATCTTGGGGGGGACCCCCACGCCGTTTTTTCGGCGTAGGGGCGCCCGTTCAAATCCAGACCAGACCCAAGGGCCTGGTATGCCTCTGGAGGGGAACCCACGCCGGTTTTTATTTAAAATTTGGCCTGGAGTTCCCCTTCAAGATTCATACCAAACACAGTGCCTGTTATTGGCGGGGATCCAAGTCGGATCCCCGTTCATTGAAAGTCGGACATATGTCTGTCGGCTTCATGTCGCAGGGCAAAGTCGGATCCAAAGTAGGACAGATGTCATGTCGCACTAGTGTGAACCCGGCCTTTATCTCACCCTGGGATTGTTTTGATTGGTCAAAGGACAAGTCAGACTAGCACAATGTCGGATCAAAGTAGTATCCTGTTCATGAATGTCGGATGGATGTCGGACCAATGTAGGACAGATGTCGCAGAGCAAAGTAGGATGAAAGTCGTGTCGTATAGTGTGAACCCAGCCTTAACCTGGAGCAGCTGGAGAAAATTAATGACGAGTGTGGCTTTCTCACATGAAGACATTTGTTACATAATTACAAACACAAAACCAAAAAAAGTGTACTCAGAACAATCATATAAAACAAAGTAAATTCCAAATAAATTCATTCACAAAGGTATAATGTAGGCACTACTCTAAGATATCATATAGCATGCATACATAGTAACATATTATTATATAAATATACATCTGTGGTCCACTATACTATCCCAGCACAAATCATCAAAACCTAACTGCAAATGAAAAAATAAAAACAAACAAAAGTAAGCACAGTGGAACCACATAACCCAAGTGTAAATATTCACAGAGGTCTTTCCGTATATATAAAAATATATAGGGCATTGCCTGATGTCACCCCAGCACACCACAAACACAAAGAAACATGGACTGTCCGGAACAAAGGTATAAACACATTACCATTTTGTGCAAAATCATATGTATATCATTACATGTGTATCCAGGCATCCCAAGATTCTGAAGAAAATCGGAACAATGCCCATACATGGACAATCTATCTTGTTACGTGAAGAAGTCAATGGCAACACTATACTGTACAACACCACATTCCTTTCATTCAGTTTGACGTACAAACACTATTATGAGGTTGGGATTACCCTCAAAGATCCGTGAAAGAACCTTGCGATGACCAGTCGAAAAAACTCTTCTCAGTTGGGGGCGAGGCTACAGCCGTAGCCAAAAGTTTTAAGAATTACACAAATATTAATTTTCACAAAGTCAACTGCTTCATTGTTGTTAGATCTTTTTGTCATATTTTACTATGGTATACTGAAGTATAATTACAAGCATTTCATAAGTGTCAAATGCTTTTATTGACAATTACATTAAGTTTATGCAAAGAGTCAATATTTGCAGTGTTGACCCTTCTGGCATGCTGTCAATCAACTTCTGGGCCTCATCCTGACTGATGGCAGCCCATTCTTACCTAATTAATGCTTGGAGTTTGTCAGAATTTGTGCGTTTTTTTTTTCACCCGCCTCTTGAGGATTGACCACAAGTTCTCAATGGGATTAAGGTCTGGGGATTTTGCTGGCCATGGACCCAAAATTTCAATGTTTTGTTCCCCAAGCCACTTAATTATCACTTTTGCCTTATGGCAAGGTGCTCCACAATGCTGGAAAATAAATTGTTCCTCACCAAACTCTTCTTGGGTGGTTGGGAGAAGTTGCTCTCTGAGGATGTTTTTGTACCATTCTTTATTCGTTGCTGTGTTCTTAGGCAGAATTGTGAGTGAGCCCACTCCCTTGGCTGAGAAGCAACCCCACACCTGAATGGTCCCAGGATGCTTTACTGTTGGCATGACACTAGACTGATGGTAGCGCTCATCTTTTCTTCTCCGGGCAAGGTTTTTTCCAGATGCCCCAAACAATTGGAAAGGGGATTCATCAGAGAAAATTACTTTACCCCAGTAGTCAGCAGTCTAATCCCTGTACCTTTTGCAGAATATCAGTCTGTCTCTGATATTTCTCCTGGAGAGAAGTGGCTTCTTTTCTGCCCTTATTGACACCAGGCCATCCTCCAAAGGTCTTCTCCTCACTGTGTGTACAGATACACTCACACCTGCCTGCTGCCATTCCTGAGCAAGCTCTGCACTGGTGGTGCCCCGATCCCACAGCTGAATTAACTTTAGAAGACGGTCCTGGCACTAGCTGGACTTTCTTGGGCACCCTAAAGCCTTCTTCACAAATGCAGTGGAAATATTTTTTGGGGATTAAGTTAATTTTCATGGCAAAGAGGGACTTTGCAATTAATTGCAATTCATCTGATAACTCTTCATAACATTCTGGAGTATATGCAAATTGGCATCATAAAAACTGAGGCAGCAGACTTTGTGAAAATTAATATTTGTGTCATTCTCGAAAGTTTTGGCCACACATTTTGAGGTGGTAATGCCTGTTTTTCAAGCCTGCCTTTCTACATGCAATGCTCCCCTTTATGTTATGGCCCACTAGGACACCGGCCCCTATAACCAAACAACAACACCGCAGGGAATTGCAAACAGCACAGCGATCCAAATCTACATAGAAAAAATATATATGAGCTGAAGCATACTCAGTGACATCCCTAAGTATACATACAAACATAGAACAATGGTCATGGAATTTTAGATGAGGCAGGTCACTTATTGAGGTACAAATTGAATAAAGTAAAATTAATTATTTATTGCACATTCCATGATTAACAAAAACACATTAAATCAAATTTTAGTTATAATACAGACATATATAAAAAGAGCTGACATAGAGACATTCATGTAAATCAATTCATATTCAGAAAATATGTTCCGAATCTGCCGGGGAATGTGTGCACCTCCAGCATTGACTGCTAGAGGATGGATAGATACGGGACAGCCTGGCTGGAGTAAAATAAATGCGATGCAGAAATTTGAATTGTATTAGACGGTCCCTAGCGGAGATCAAATGTTGGAAAGGGTGATCCCACATATCCTCTCAATTCTCCCCTTGTATGTCCGGAATTTTCCTCTCCCACCGCTCTCTACATCTAGACACCTCCTGGGGCGTTTTTTTGAATAAAGACTTGTAAACAGTAGACAGGGGTTTGGCTAGGTCCTCATCCTTCAAGAGGATCTCTAATGCTGAGGGAAGGAACTCAACTCTTCGGTCCCTAAACTGCGCCTGAAAAGCGTGGCGCAGCTGCAGGTAGCGAAAGGAGTTTGGCAGGTTGTGCCTGGCCTTCAGCTGATCAAAGGTAATAAGATCCCCATCTCTAGTGATAGCCTCCAACACCTTGACACCCCCACAGGCCCATACCATGGGATCCGGGAGGGAGGAGAAGCTTGGTAAATTAGGGTTAAACCACAGCGGGGCTGAGGGCGTGACTCCCAGATAGGCAGGTGACATCAGGGTGGAGGTGGCCTCCCAGCTCGAATGGTGGCTTTCATCAAAACAGTTAAGGGTAGACTGGATTTTGGGCCCCTGTAGAGGGCCAGACATAAGCTTTCGTAGGACCCCAAGTGTGCCGCTTCCAGAACCGTGGCAGAGTCTCCGTCATCCGCCAGCAGCCAGCGCCTGGCAAACACCATCTGGCCTGCCAGATAATACTTTTGCCAGTCCTGAAGTGCCAAGCCCCCTTCCCCCACGGCTCCTGAAGGACTTTAATATTAATACGAGGCGACTGTGGGGACCAGGGAAAGGATCCTATTATTCCGTTTAGTGTGTTAAAGAAAGCTTTGGGGACCCACATGGGAGAGTGACGCAGAAAATATAATACTACAGGTAAAAATTTCCTTCTGGACATGCCCACAAATTCCAAATTTCTGGTCCGGGGTGACTGGTTGCCTGTCGGAGGCGTTTGGCATTCCGGTCCATCTGACTTCTAGGGTTTGCCTTATAGGGTTGGTGGAGGAGGTAGTTCCATCATTGGCACATCGCACATTCCTGAATATTGGGTTATTTTGTGGCAGAAAGGCAATCTTATTGAAGTGGAAGAATTCCAATGCTCCCACGCTATCATTCTGGAAGGGACCGGTTAATTTAGTAACACATCTTTATAAGGCTACATACAGGGCAAGAGGCTGTGAAAAAAAGTTTAAAAGAGTTTGGCAGGCATGGCTTGACTCATCGGAAACTGTGGGCTAATATTACTAAGGTATAAAAGAGGTTGGGCAGGTTTTTAATGCATGTGGCTCTGCTAATGTATAACTGGACTTTGTCTCCCCTCAGGGGTTCCCTAGAGTAATATTATCTCAGTGAGGATTGTGGATGGTTGTTGTAGGAGGAAAAAATATAACCATATTAGGCATAAGGTGCATGTCTATGTGATTTTCAGAGTTTGGCAGTTGGTCAGGTTAAGGGGTGGGGGGGAGGGGGGAGGGGGGAAAAGGGGTTAGGTTGAACTATGTTAGTTCTTAGTGGTTCGGCCCTGCGTGGCCACTGTCGGGGTAGGTATGTTGCTTACCTAACTATGTGTTTTATGTTGTACTGTGCTGTATTGTAAGAAAACTCAATAAAAAGAATTAAAAATAAATAAATAAATCAATTCATATTGTAATGGTATAGGTAATATTTCATAAAAGAGTACATAATAAATCTGTGAATACAGCAAATGTATCGTAGCATCTTTGGGGCTCTACGCGTTTTGTGTATCCCTGTCTACTCATCAGGAGCTTGATGTAAAAAGATATATAAATGTAGGTTTGTGTTAGAATGCAAAAATATCATATATATATATATATGTTCAAGGGATTATAATCAATTACTCCCCACTAGGGATGAGCTTCGAGTTCGAGTCAAACTCATGTTCGACTCGAACATTGCCTGTTCGCCCGTTCGCCGAACAGCGAACAAATTGGGGTGTTCGCGGCAAATTCGAAAAATCTATGGGAGAAATCTAAAAGTGCTAATTATAAAGGCTTATATGCAAGTTATTGTCCTAAAAAGTGTTTGGGGACCGGGGTCCTGCCCCAGGGGACATGTATCAATGCAAAAAGAAGTTTTAAAAACGGCCGTTTTTTCGGGAGCAGTGATTTTAATAATGCTTAAAATGAAAAAATAAAAGTGAAATATTCCTTTAAATTTCGTACCTGGGGGGTGTGTATGATATGCATGTAAAGTGGCGCATGTTTCCCGTGCTTAGAACTGTCCCTGCAAAAAATGTCATTTTTGAAAGAAAAAAAGTCATTTAAAACTCACTCGCGGCTATTAATGAATTGTCGGCTCCCGGCAATACATACAAAAGTCATTGATGAAAAAAAAAAAAAGCGTGGGGGTTCCCCAGAATTCAATTACCAGGCCCTTCAGGTCTGGAATGGATATAAAGGGGAACCCCGCCGCAAATTTAAAAAAAAAATTGACGTGGGGTTCCCCTAAATATCCATTCCAGGCCCTTCAGATCTGGCATGGATTTTAAGGGGAACTCCACCCCAAATAAAAAAAAAAATGGCGTGGAGTCCCCCTAAAAATCCATACCAGACCCCTTATCCGAGCACGCAACCTGGCCGGCCGCAGGGGAAAAGGGGGGGACGAGAGAGCGCCCCCCCTCCCTCCTGAACCGTACCAAGCCACATGCCCTCAACATGGGGAGGATGTCCCCATGTTGATGGGGACAAGGGCCTCATCCCCACAACCCTTGCCCGGTGGTTGTGGGGGTCTGCGGGCGGGGGGCTTATCGGGATCTGGAAGACCCCTTTAACAAAGGGGACCCCCAGATCCCGGCCCCCCCCTATGTGAATTGGTAAGGGGTACATTGTACCCCTACCATTTCACGAAGAAACCGTAAAAAAATGTTTAAAAAAAACACACAAACACCTTGAAAAAGTCCTTTATTTAAAAGAAAAAAAAAAAACATTCCAGCGGTGAAATCCAGTGTCCCGCGGCGATCCCGATGTCCAGCGCTGTCCTTTATTGGTTGTGCCTGAGCGGACCTGATGGGGAACTCCCTCTCAGTATTTTAAATGTATAGACCCGCCCCTTCTAAAGTTCCCCATCAGGTCCGCTCAGCGGACCAGATGCGGAACATGAGAAGGGGCGGGTCTATACATGTATTACCAAAGTGAGAGCAGTTCCCCATCAGGTCCGCCCCCTCAGTATGTCGGACCCGCCTACGTCATTGGCTTGAGCGGGGAACTTCCTTCACTGTGTAATTTAAATTTACATAGTGAAGGAAGTTCCCCGCTCAAGCCAATGACGTAGGCGGGTCCGACATACCGAGGGGGCGGACCTGATGGGGAACTGCTCTCACTTTGGTAATACATGTATAGACCCGCCCCTTCTCATGTTCCGCATCTGGTCCGCTGAGCGGAACTGATGGGGAACTTTAGAAGGGGCGGGTCTATACATTTAAAATACTGAGAGGGAGTTCCCCATCAGGTCCGCTCAGGCACAACCAATGAAGGACAGCGCTGGACATCGGGATCGCCGCGGGACACTGGATTTCACCGCTGGAATGTTTTTTTTTTTTTAAATAAAGGACTTTTTCAAGGTGTTTGTGTGTTTTTTTAAACATTTTTTTACGCTTTCTTTGTGAAATGGTAGGGGTACAATGTACCCCTTACCAATTCACATAGGGGGGGGCCGGGATCTGGGGGTCCCAATTGTTAAAGGGGTCTTCCAGATTCCGATAAGCCCCCCGCCCGCAGACCCCCACAACCACCGGGCAAGGGTTGTGGGGATGAGGCCCTTGTCCCCATCAACATGGGGACATCCTCCCCATGTTGAGGGCATGTGGCTTGGTACGGTTCAGGAGGGAGGGGGGGCCGCTCTCTCGTCCCCCCCTTTTCCCCTGCGGCCGGCCAGGTTGCGTGCTCGGATAAGGGGTCTGGTATGGATTTTTAGGGGGACTCCACGCCATTTTTTTTTAAAATTTGGGGTGGAGTTCCCCTTAAAATCCATGCCAGATCTGAAGGGCCTGGAATGGATATTTGGGGGAACCCCACGTCAATTTTTTTTTAAATTTGCGGCGGGGTTCCCCTTAATATCCATTCCAGACCTGAAGGGCCTGGTAATTGAATTCTGGGGAACCCCCACGCTTTTTTTGTTTTTTTATCAATGACTTTTGTATGTATTGCCGGGAGCCGACAATTCATTAATAGCCGCGAGTCAGTTTTAAATGCATTTTTTTCTTTCAAAAATGACATTTTGTGCAGGGACAGTTCTAAGCACGGGAAACATGCGCCACTTTACATGCATATCATACACACCCCCCAGGTACGAAATTTAAAGGAATATTTCACTTTTATTTTTTCATTTTAAGCATTATTAAAATCACTGCTCCCGAAAAAACGGCCGTTTTTAAAACTTCTTTTTGCATTGATACATGTCCCCTGGGGCAGGACCCGGGTCCCCAAACACTTTTTAGGACAATAACTTGCATATTAGCCTTTATAATTAACACTTTAGATTTCGAACGTTCGAGTCCATTGTATTTAATAGGGTTCTAAAGTTTACACGAACATTTTGTCTGTTCGCAGGTTCTGGTGCGAACCGAACAGGGGGGTGTTCGGCTCATCCCTGCTCCCCACAAAGAGGACAGGGAAAAATAGAAAATTTAAAGAAGATGGACTTATTACTTACATGTCAGCTCCAAAAGTAAACCCAGCATCTAAAAAGGTAACCACTTCAGCCCCGGAAGATTTTACCCCCTTCCTGACAAGAGCATTTTTTGCAATTCTGCACTGCGTCGCTTTAGCTGACAATTGCGCATTCGTGCGGCGTTGTACCCAAACAAAATTGACGTTCTTTTTTTCCCACAAATAGAGCTTTCTTTTGGTGGTATTTGATCACCTCTGAGTTTTTTTGTTTGCGCTATAAACAAAAAAATTGCAACAATTTTGAAAAAAAGCAATATTTTTTACTTTTTGCTCTAATAAATATCCCCAAAAAATATATAAAAAAAAATTTTTTTTCCTCAGTTAAGGCCGATATGTATTCTTCTACATATTTTTGCTACAAAAAAAATCGCAATAAGTGTATATTGATTGGTTTGCGCAAAAGGTATAGCGTCTACAAAATAAGGGATAGATTTATGGCATTTTTATTATAATTTTTTTTTTACTAGTAATGGCGGCGATCTGCGATTCTTATCAGGACTGCAACATTATGGCGGACACATCGGACACTTTTGACAGTATTTTGGGACCATTGTCACCTATACAGCGATCATAGCTACAAATAGCCACTGATTACTGAGTAAATGTCACTGGCAGGGAAGGGGTTAAACACTAGGGGGCGATCAAGGGGTTAAGTGTGTCCTAGAGAGTGATTCTAACTGTAAGGGGGATAGTCTCACTACAACATGACAGAGATCACTGCTCCCGATGACAGGGAGCAGTAGATCCCTGTCATGTTGCTAGGCAGAACAGGGAAATGTCTTGTTTATATCTCCCCGTTCTGCGTCTCCTCACCGCAATCGCGGGCCGCTGCCAAACATCAAGTTTGTGTGACCCGCGGGTACGCTACAGCGGCGCGCGGTGGACGCGCGCTCCCGCTAGATGGCAAATTTAAAGGGACGTACACGTATGCCCATTTGCCTGCCTCTGCCATTCTGCCGTGCGGCAGTCGGCAAGGGGGAAATGAAGGCGCTAAGACAAGCGTCTATACCGGGACTGTGGCGGGAACGAACCGCCCGGGCCTGGGGGGGGGGCAACCAAAGGGCAAACCAGGACATCAAGGTGCAACTCCATGGAATGTGAAAACACATTTAGACCAAAACAGATCTAAAAGAAATTTTGTATATCAGGGTGTAATAATTAGGGTGGATATATTTTATTGGATAAAAGTATTTTGCTAGTGTCTAGTGATGTGTCCAGCAGATCCAAGGAAAATTCCCAATATACAAGAGAAGACGCCAGCACAATACCAAGCATGTACAAAAGGCAATGAGTTCATGGACCCATGTGAGAATCAGGTGGTGAATAAGCATGCAACATGAAGTAAATAAATAAAAGTACCATAAGTACACGGAAAAATATGAAGGAATAAACTATATATTATTTAAATATTACACCAAATTGCATGTAAATAAACACATACGACATAAGATATTTGCTGGAATTATTAAGAGAACAATCAGTATATGACTGTTGACCACCCAGTCCTTCTCAACAAACTCCACTACCATGGCCTCCAAGATTCTACTCTATCTTGGTTCTCCTCCTACCTATCACAGCGCTCCTTCAGTGTTACCTATAACCAGGGGCGTCGGAACAGGACAGGCAAACCAAGCAGCTGCTTGGGGCACCGAGCTGTCCTGGGGCCCCAACAGAGGGCAGCACAGCAGAAAGAGGAGCCAGAGGACTCGAGGAGGCAGCACGGGAGGAGGAGGTAAGACATTCCCCCCCCCACTCAACAACTTGGTGTCCAAGTCCCGTGGTAGCACCCCCCCCCCAGCTTCTCAACTTTAAAAATTGTTGTCCATTGTGCTTGCTGCCCCCAAATTCCTTCAAATGGCCCTGCCTATAACTCTGTCTCCTTCTCTCCACTTCCTCTTTCTTTATGGGTCCCCCAAGGCTCTGTTCTTGGACCCCTCCAATGTCATCTCTATCTACGCCTCCCTTGGTCACTTGATAACCTCCCACAGCTTGCAATACCCCCTCTACGCCGATGACACCCAAATCTATCTCTCTACTCCTCACTCCACCCCTTCAGTCTCCTCTCCCATTACTAACTTACTAACTGACATTTCAACATGGATGTCGCATCACTCCCTTAAACTAGATCTCTCTAAAACCAAGCTGATAATATTTCCCCCATCTTTTCTTGTATATTGTGAATTTTCCTTGGATCTGCTGGACACATCAATAGATACTAACAAAATACTTTTATTCAAAATTATACAGTATCTCACAAAAAGTGAGTGCACCCGTCACATTTTTGTAAATATTTTATTATATCTTTTTTATGTGACAACACTGAAGAAATTACACTTTGCTACAATGTAAATTAGTGAGTGTACTGTACAGCTTGTATAACAGTGTAAATTTGCTGTCCCCTCGAAATAACTCAACACACAGCCATTAATGTCTAAACCCCTGGCAACAAAAGTGAGTACACCCCTAAGTGAAAATGTCCAAATTTGGCACAATTAGCCATTTTCCCTCCCTGGTGTCATGTGACTCGTTAGTGTTATAAGGTCTCAGGTGTGAATGGGGAGCAGGTGACTTACATTTGGTGTTATCGCTCACACTCTCTTATACTGGTCACTGGAAGTTCAACATGGCACCTCATGGCAAAGAACTCTCTGAGGATCTGAAAAAAAACAATTGTTGTTCTACATAAAGATGGCATAGGCTATAAGAAGATTGCCAAGGCGATAAAACTGAGCTGAAGCAAGGTGGCCAAGACCATACAGCGGTTTAACAGGACAGGTTCCACTCAGAACAGGCCTCACCATGGTCGACCAAAGAAGTTGAGTGCACATGTTCAGCATCATATCCGGAGGTTTTCTTTGGGAAATAGAGGTATGAGTCCTGCCAGCATCGCTGCAGAGGTTGAGGGGGTGGGGGGCCAATCTGTCGGTGGTCAGACCATACGCCGCACACTGCATCAAATTGGTCTGCATGGCTGTTGTCCCAGAATGAAGCCTCTTCTAAACATGATGCACAAGAAATTACTGGAATTACTGGATTACTGGAACCATGCCCTGTGGTCTGGTGAGACCAAGATAAACTTATTTGGCTTAGATGGTGTCAAGTGTGTGTGACGGCAACCAGGTGAGGAGTACAAAGACAAGTGTGTCTTGTCTACAGTCAAACATTGTGGTGGGAGTGTCATGGTCTGGGGTTGCATGAGTGCTGCCAGCACTGGGAAGCTACAGTTCATTGGGGGAACCATGAATGCCAACAAGTACTGTGACATACTGAAGCAGAGCATGATCCCCTCCCTTCGGAGACTGGGCCGCAGGGCAGTATTGCAACATGATAACGACCCCAAACACACCTCCAGTGATGGACTGGCCAAGCATGTCTCCAGACCTAAACACTATTGAGCATCTTTGGGGCATCCTCAAACGGAAGGTGGAGGAGCGCAAGGTATCTAACATCCACCAGCTCCATGATGTCATCATGGAGGAGTGGAAGAGGACTCTAGTGGCAACCTGTGACGCTCTGGTGAACTCCATGCCCAAGAGGGTTAAAGCAGTGCTGGAAAACAATGGTGGCCACACAAAATATTGACACTTTGGGCCCAATTTGGTTATTTTGACTTAGGGGTGTACTCACTTTTGTTGCAAGCGATTTAGACATTAATGGCTGTGTGTTGAGTTATTTTGAGGGGACAGCAAATTTATACTGTTATACAAGCTGTACACTCACTACTTTACATTGTAGCAAAGTGTAATTTCTTCAGTGTTGTCACATGAAAAGATATAATAAAATATTTACAAAAATGTGAGGGGTGTACTTACTTTTAGCAGATACTGTACTGTATATATATATATATATATATATATATATTACACCCTGATATACAATATTTCTTTTAGATCAGTTTTGGTTTAAATGTGTTTTCACATTCCTTTTGCCAACTGCCCTTTGGTTGCCCCCCCCCCAGGCCTGGGCGGTTGGTTCTCACCACAGTCCCGGGATAGACGTTTGTCTTAGCGCCTTCATTCCCCTTTTAGATGCTGGGTTTACTTCTGGAGCTGACATGTAAGTAATAGGACATCTTCTTGAAATTTTCTTTTTTCTCCCTCCTCTTTGTGGGGAGTAATTGATTATACCCCCCTGAACATAAATATGAGATTTTTGCATTTTAACTAGGGATGAGCGGAACACCCCCCTGTTCGGTTTGCACCAGAACATGCGAACAGGCAAAAAATTTGTTCGAACACGCGAACACCGATAAAGTCTATGGGACACGAACATGAAAAATCAAAAGTGCTAATTTTAAAGGCTAATATGCAAGTTATTGTCATAAAAAGTGTTTGGGGACCTGGGTCCTGTCCCAGGGGGCATGTATCAATGCAAAAAAAAGTTTTAAAAACTGAAGTTTTTTCGGGAGCAGTGATTTTATTAATGCTTAAAGTGAAACAATAAAAGTGAAATATTCCTTTAAATTTCGTACCTGGGGGCGTCTAAAGTATGCCTGTAAAGTCGCGCATGTTTCCCGTGTTTAGAATTGTCCCTGCACAAAATGTAATTTCTGAAGGAAAAAAAAGTCATTTAAAACCACTCGCGGCTATAATGAATTGTCGGCTCCCCGGCAATAAAGATCAAAGTCATTGGAAAAAACGTCAGGGGTCCCCCCCACAGTCCATTACCAGGCCCTTTGGGTCTGGTATGAATATTAAGGGGAACCCCGAACCCAAAACGTGGGGGTCCCCCCAAATTACATATCATGCCCTTCAGGTTTGGTATGGATATAAAGGGGAACCCCGCACCAAAAAAGAAAAAAAATTGCGTGGGGTTCCCCCAAAAATCCATACCAGACCCTTATCCAAGCACGCAACCTGGCAAGCCGCAGGAAAAGAGGGGGGATGAGAGAGCTCCCCCCCCTCCTGAACCGTACCAGGCCACATGCCCTCAACATGGGGAGGCTGTCCCCATGTTGATGAGGACAAGGTCCATATCCCCACAACCCTTGCCCGGTGGTTGTGGGGGTCTGCGGTCGGGGGGCTTATCGAAATCTGGAAGCACCCTTTAACCACTTGGCAACCACCTGCCGACAAATAACGTCGACAAGGTGGTTGCTTAACTCTGGGAGGACGTTATATAACGTCCTCCCAGAATCGCGCTCCCGCGCGCCCCCTGGGGCGCGCACACGGGAAACTCCGTGACCCCTGGGTCCAGAGGACCCGGCGCATCACGAATCGCGGTAAATCGCCGCTGATAGCGGCCGTTTACCACGTGATTGCTCCGTCAAATGACGGAGCGATCACTTGTAAACAGACCGGCGTCATGTGATGAGGCCGGTTCCTCTCTCCCCTCTCTGTGCCGATCGGTACAGTGTGAGAGGAGAGGGGGAGGGAGCAGATCAAGGCAGCAGCTCTATGGGCTGGATCTGTGACAATTGCAGTCACAGATCCAGCCATCCATCCATCCCTGCTCAGCCATCCCTGGTGCAATACCCTGCCAATACTCTGCAAAATACCCTGCGCAATACTCTGCAAAACACCCTGCGCAATACTCTGCAAAATACTCTGCAATACCCTGGTGCAATACTCTGCAATACCCTGGTGCAATACTCTGCAATACCCTGGTGCAATACTCTGCAATACCCTGCGCAATACTCTGCAATACCCTGTGCAATACTCTGCAATACCCTGCGCAATACTCTGCAATACCCTGCACAATACTCTGCAATACCCTGCAAAATACTCTACAATACCCTGCGAAATACTCTGCAATACCCTGCGCAATACTCTGCAATACCCTGCGCAATACCCTGCAAAATACTCTGCGCAATACCCTGCGCAATACCCTGCAAAATACTCTGCAATACCCTGCGCAATACTCTGCAATACCCTGCGCAATACTCTGCAATACCCTGCGCAATACTCTGCAATACCCTGCGCAATACTCTGCAAAATACTCTGCAATACCCTGCACAATACTCTGCAATACCCTGCACAATACTCTGCAATACCCTGCACAATACTCTGCAATACTCTGCAATACCCTGTGCAATACCCCCTGTGCAATACCCCGTGCAATACCCTGCCATACTCCGCAATACCCTGCCATAGTCTGCAATACTCCGCAATGCCCGGCAATACTCCGCAATGTCCGGCAATACTCCGCAATGCCCGGCAATACTCCGCAATGCCCGGCAATACTCTGCAATAACCACTTCCCGCCCGCCGGCAGTCATATGACGTCCTTGACTTTGTGCGGGGATATCTGAATGATGGGAGCAGCTACAGGCATCATTCAGATATTAGCTTTTTCAGCCGGCGATTCCCTACACCATAAGAACAATCTTAGCAGCTGTTCCGCCGCTTGATCATTCTTACGGGAGGCGAGAGGGGATGTCCCCCCCCCCCGCCGCCCTCCGGTGCTTCTACCGACTCACCGCTACGATCAAAGCCAGGATTGTTGTTTTTTTTTTGTTTGTTTTTCAGGCTTCCCAGCCTAGAGGTGAGATGTTGGGTCTTATTGACCCCCCCCCCATATCTCACTGTAAAGAGGACCTGTCATGCCATATTCCTATTACAAGGGATGTTTACGTTCCTTGTAATAGGTATAAAAATGATCAAAAAAAATTTTGGGGCGGAAAAACATGTCAAACTAAAATAAATAAAGTAAAATGAACAATAAAAAAATATATATTTTTTTAAAGCGCTCCTGTTCCCGTGAGCTCGCATACAGAAGCGAACGCATAGGTAAGTCCCGCCCACATATGAAAACGGTTTTCAAACCACACATGTGAGGTATCTCTGCGAACGTTAGAGCGAGAGCAATCATTTTGGCCCTAGACCGCCTCTGTAACTCAAAATATGTAACCAGTAAAAATATTTAAAGCGTCGCCTATGGGGATTTTTTAAGTAGCGAAGTTTGGCGCCATTCCACGAGTGTGTGCAATTTTTAAGGGTGACATGTTAGGTATCTATTTACTCGGCGTAACTTCATCTTTCACATTATGCAAAAACATTGGGCTAACTTTACTGTTTTGTTTTTTTAAGCACAAAACTTTTTTTTCCGTAAAAAACGCGTTAAAAAAATTGCTGCGCAAATATCGTGCGAGATAAAAAGTTGCAACAACCACCATTATATTCTCTAAGGTCTTTGCTAAAAAAACATATATAATGTTTTGGGGTTCTATGTAATTTTCTAGCAAACAAATGATGATTTTTACATGTAGGAGAGAAATGTCAGAATTGGCCTGGGTGCTCCAGAACGCCTGAAGGTGCTCCCTGCATGTTGGGCCTCTCTATGTGGCCACGCTGTGTAAAAGTCTCACACATGTGGTATCGCCATACTCGGGAGTAATAGCAGAATGTGTTTTGGGGTGTAATTTGTGGAATGCATATGCTGTGTGTGAGAAATAACCTGCTAATATGACAATTTTGTGGAAAAAAAAAGAGAAAAAAAAAATCTTGATTTTGCAAAGAATTGTGGGAAAAAATAACAACTTAAAAAAACTCACAATGCCTCTTTCTGAATACCTTGGAATGTCTTCTTTCCAAAAAGGGGTCATTTGGGGGGTATTTGTACTTTTCTGGCATGTTAGGGTCTCAAGAAATGAGATCGGCCGTCAGTACTTCAGGTGTGATCAATTTTCAGATATTGGCACCATAGCTTGTGGACTCTATAACTTTCACAAAGACCAAATAATATCCACCAATTTGTACTTATTTTTACCAAAGATATGTAGCAGTATAAATTTTGGCCAAAATTTATGAAGAAAAAATAGTAATTTGCAAAATTTTTATAACAGAAACGAAAAAAAAATCATTTTTTTACAGAATTTTCAGTCTTTTTTCTCTTATAGCGCAAAAAATAAAAAACCCAACAGTGATTAAATACCACCAAAAGAAAGCTCTATTTGTGTGAAAAAAAGGACAAAAAATTCATATGGGTACAGTGTTGTATGACTGAGTAATTGCCATTCAAAATGTGAGAGCACCGAAAGCTGAAAATTGGTCTGGTTATTAAGGGGGTTTAAGTGCCCAGTGGTCAAGTGGTTAACAAAGGGGAACTCCAGATCCCGCCCCTCTATGTGAATTGGTAACGGGGTACATTGTACCCCTACCATTTCACAAAGGAAGTGTAAAAATTTGTAAAAAACACACAGACACAGTTGAACAAGTCCTTTATTTAAAATAAAAATAAAAAATCCCGTCGATGTCCAACGATGATCCATTCTCCAGCGACGCTGCAGTCTCCCCTCTCCAGCAGGAACGAAACCCCCATGACGCGTAAGAGGGGGCGGGATCACTTGTCCTTATCCTAAGGAACCCCCGGGGTTCCCTAGGATAAGGACGGGTGACCACGCCCCGTGACGCCCCAAGAAGCATGCTTTACTTCATATAAAGACTGATTTTACTGTTGTGGGGTAAGTAACACTTTAAATTTAAAATACTTACAACAAAAGCCATTCACAGCTCTGCCCCGAACTGTATCACCAATAGGGATGAGCTCGGTGTTCGAGTCGAACATACGTTCGACTCGAACATCGGCTGTTCGCTCGTTCGCCGAACAACGAACGATTTGGGCCGTTCGCGCCTAATTCGCGGCCCACAATGCACTACGCCATCGCAGTGTCATCCAGGCGCTGTGATTGGCCAAGCATGCACTGTGACCCCGCATGCTTGGCCAATCACAGCGCCGGCAGCGAGGAGAGCAATGATTGGCCACAGGCAGGATGCCTGTGGCCAATTATTGCTGAGGGTGTTTAGTACACGCCCCACACTATAAAAGGCCGCCAGCACGGCGGCCTAGTGTAGTGTGTTCCGGAGCAGGGAAAGAGAAGCATAGGCAGTGACAGTGACATTTTTTTTTCTTGCTTAACCTGGATTCCTTTAGTTTAGGGAAAGAGAAGGATAGGTAGGGAGAGTGTCAGTCTGTTTTACTGTGCTAATCCTTGTTTGTAGGGACAGGGAAGGACAGTGAGGGAAATTCTCATTGTGCTATACTGTGCTAAAGCATTCATCATCAACCATCTTTAAAAAAACATTTTTTATAGGGACAGAAAACTATAGGTAGGGAGAGTGTCAGTGTGTTTTACTGTGCTAATCCTTGTTTGTAGGGACAGGGAAGGACAGTGAGGGAAATTCTCATTGTGCTATACTGTGCTAAAGCATTCATCATCAACCATCTTTAAAAAAACATTTTTTATAGGGACAGAAAACTATAGGTAGGGAGAGTGTCAGTGTGTTTTACTGTGCTAATCCTTGTTTGTAGGGACAGGGAAGGACAGTGAGGGAAATTCTCATTGTGCTATACTGTGCTAAAGCATTCATCATCAACCATCTTTAAAAAAACATTTTTTATAGGGACAGAAAACTATAGGTAGGGAGAGTGTCAGTGTGTTTTACTGTGCTAATCCTTGTTTGTAGGGACAGGGAAGGACAGTGAGGGAAATTCTCATTGTGCTATACTGTGCTAAAGCATTCATCATCAACCATCTTTAAAAAAACATTTTTTATAGGGACAGAAAACTATAGGTAGGGAGAGTGTCAGTGTGTTTTACTGTGCTAATCCTTGTTTGTAGGGACAGGGAAGGACAGTGAGGGAAATTCTCATTGTGCTATACTGTGCTAAAGCATTCATCATCAACCATCTTTAAAAAAACATTTTTTATAGGGACGGAAAACTATAGGTAGGGAGAGTGTCAGTGTGTTTTACTGTGCTAATCCTTGTTTGTAGGGACAGGGAAGGACAGTGAGGGAAATTCTCATTGTGCTATACTGTGCTAAAGCATTCATCATCAACCATCTTTAAAAAAACATTTTTTATAGGGACAGAAAACTATAGGTAGGGAGAGTGTCAGTGTGTTTTACTGTGCTAATCCTTGTTTGTAGGGACAGGGAAGGACAGTGAGGGAAATTCTCATTGTGCTATACTGTGCTAAAGCATTCCTCATCAACCATCTTTGAAATCCTTGTTTTTTGGACAGTCAGGGAAATTGTCATTGTGCTAGAAATCCTTAAGTAAAGGGACAGAGAAGGACACCTGAAGGTAGCCCTTATTGCTTTTTTCCCATCTCCCTGCAGGCCATCCATTAGAATGTCTGGAAGGCAAACAAGGAGAGGCAGACAGTCAGGAGGCAATAAAAGAGGGCAAGCAGGCTCTGTGTCTGGGGGCAACAGTGCTGGTCGTGGACGCGGTGCATTGTCATCAGCACATGGCCATGGGACACGCTTGTCCTTCTTTTCGGCAGCTGGACATGTTGAGCCACATCATGCCGAAGACTTGGTAGAGTGGATGACCAAGCCCTCCTCCTCCTCCTCATCCTCTCTCACCCAGGCTCAGGGTACTGGCAAAGCAGCTGCCAAAGCGTCCTCTTCCCTGGTATCAATGTCAGACTCATCATCAGTCACTCCTTCCCTAGACCCACCATGTCCTCCTCCTGAGGAGTCCCCCGAACTGTTTGAGCACAGTGTTGGGTACATGCTCCAGGAGGATGCCCAGCGTTTCGAAGGGTCTGATGATGAAACCCAGCTAGAGGAAGGCAGTAGCGTGAGAGCAGACAGAGGGGATGCTCAAGAAGGACACCAATCTGGCAGTCATGTTCCAGCAGCTGCAGCATACTGCCAGATTGGCTCCAGTGATGAGGAGGGAGGGGATGATGAGGTCACTGACTCCACGTGGGTGCCTAATAGGAGAGAGGAGGAGGAGGAGGAGGATGAGGAGGAGGCACATCTCCAACGAGGCAGGATGCCCTTTGGTGGCCAGCGTAAGGGCAGTACACCGACGGAATCACACCGCAGAGCTCCGCCTGTGCAGGGCGCTGCCTCTGCCCGTCATTCAAAAAGTTCTTTGGTGTGGGCCTTTTTTGAGGCTAGTGCATCAGATCGCACAGCTGCTGTTTGCAACATATGTCTCAAGCGTATATCGCGTGGCCAAAACATCAGCCGCTTGGGTACCACATGCCTGACCAGACATATGTTGACCTGCCATGCAGCTCGTTGGCAAGCCTACCTCAAAGACCCACACCAAAGAACAAAGCGGACCTCTCCTTGCACCGCATCAGCTGGGATCTCCAACCCCACTATAACTTCAGTCCTCTCTGAAACATGCACTGAGAGGAATGAAGATGTAGAATTAGGTGTGTCACAGCCAAGTACTTGCGGCCACTCTGCTAGCAGTACACCGACGTCCGATTCTAGCAGGCAAATTTCCCTGCCCCAGCTGCTGGACCGTCGAAAGAAGTTCACTCCCAGCCATCCACATGCCCAGCGGTTGAATGCTAGCTTGGCTAAATTGCTAGCGCTTCAACTGCTGCCTTTTCAGTTGGTAGACTCGGCCCCCTTCCGTGAGTTTGTGCAATGTGCGGTTCCTCAGTGGCAGGTTCCCAAACGCCACTTTTTCTCACGGAAGGCTATTCCGGCTCTCTACCGGCATGTGGAAGGCAATGTCTTGGCCTCGCTGGACAGGGCGGTCAGCGGTAAGGTGCATATTACCGCTGACTCATGGTCCAGCAGGCATGGACAGGGACGTTACCTTTCTTTCACGGCCCATTGGGTCACTCTTTTGGCAGCTGGGAAGGATGCAGGACAAGGTGCAGTAGTGTTGGAGGTTGTTCCACCGCCACGCCTCCAAAATGCTACTACTGGTTGTGACACACCTCTCTCCTCCACCCCCTCCTCTTCTTCCTCCATGGCCTCTTCCTGTGCTTTGTCCTCTGAACCAGCGGTGCTCCGTAGCCATTCAAGGGGCTACGCAAGTACGCAGGCAAAAAGATGCCATGCCGTGCTTGCGCTGGTGTGTTTGGGGGACAGAAGCCACACTGGGGCAGAGGTCCTGTCTGCTCTGCAGGGCCAGGCCGAGAGGTGGTTGATGCCACGCCAGCTTAAGCCAGGAATGGTGGTTTGCGACAATGGCACCAACCTCCTCTCCGCCCTCCGACAGGGACAACTGACCCATGTGCCCTGTGTGGCTCACGTCCTTAACCTGGTGGTGCAGCGGTTCTTGGGCAGGTACCCGGGCTTACAGGATGTCCTGAGGCAGGCCAGGAAAGTCTGTGTGCATTTCCGCAGATCTTATAATGCCAGTGCTCGCCTGGCTGAGCTGCAAAAGGAGTTGAACCTGCCCAAGAACCGCCTTATATGTGACATGCCCACCAGGTGGAACTCAACGTTGGCCATGCTGCAGCGGCTGCACACGCAGCAGAGGGCCATCAATGAGTACCTGTGCGACTACGGCACCAGGACAGGGTCAGGGGAGCTTGGTTTTTTTTCTCCACGCCAGTGGGGCATGATCAGGGATGCATGCACTGTCCTGGCACCATTTGAGGAGGCCACGAGGATGGTGAGCAGTGACAGTGCATGCATCAATGACACTGTACCTCTTGTCCACCTGTTGGAGCACACGCTGCGTGGAATAATGGACAGGGCACTTGAGGCAGAACAGAGGCAGGAAGAGGAGGACTTCCTTGCCTCTCAAGGCCCCCTTTACCCAGACAGTGTTCCTTCTGTCCCACCCATCGCACAGGAAGAGGAGGAGGAGGAGGAGGAGGAGGATTGTGTCAGCATGGAGGTGGAGGCTGGCACTCAGCATCATCAGCAGCAGTCTTTTAGGGATGATTTACAGTCCCAAGAAACCAGTGGACTTGTACGTGGCTGGGAGGAGGTGGCTGCAGATCATGTCGTCCTTAGTGACCCAGAGGACTCCGGACCGAATGCCTCAGCTAACCTACGCTGCATGGCCTCCCTGATCCTGCAAAGTCTGCGGAAGGATCCTCGTATTCTTCGGATCAAGGAGAGGGACCATTACTGGCTGGCCACTCTCCTTGATCCACGGTACAAGGGTAAGGTTGCGGACCTTATGTTACCGTCGCAGAGGGAGCAGAGGATGAGACAACTCCGGGAGGCCTTGCAGAAAGGTCTGTGCAACGCGTTCCCAGAGACTGGTAGGTTACAAACTCCTGGTCCTGGACAACGAGTTGCTGAGGCTTCGGCCAGTCAAAGAAGGAGCGGTGGGGAAGGTGGCCGTCTGACCGATGCGTTCAGACAATTCTTTAGTCCGCAGCCCCAAAGTATGATCGGTTCCAGCAACCATCGCCAGCGTCTGATAAACATGGTGCAGGAATATCTAGGGGCAAGGTCAGACTTGGACACCTTCCCCACCGAAAATCCTCTGGCTTACTGGGTCTTGAGGATGGATCACTGGCCAGAGCTTGCACAGTATGCAATTGAGCTACTGGCCTGTCCTGCATCCAGCGTTCTTTCGGAACGCACATTCAGTGCTGCTGGAGGATTTGTCACGGATCACAGGGTGCGCCTGTCCACCGACTCGGTTGATCGACTGACTTTCATCAAGATGAACCAGTCTTGGATCACCACCAGCTACCACACACCTGATGCTGATATAACAGACTAATTGATTTTAACATGTCACATCTAGTGATGAGCCGAACACCCCCGGGTTCGGTTCGCACCAGAACCCGCGAACGGACCGAAAGTTCGTACGAACATTAGAACCCTATTAAATACAATGGATGCGAACGTTCGAATTCTAAAGTGCTAATTATAACAACTATTATGCATGTTATTGTCCTAAAAAGGGTTTGGGAACCCGGGTTCTGCACCAGGGGACATGTATCAATGCAAAAAGAAGTTTTAAAAACGGTCGTTTTTCGGGAGCAGTCATTTTAATGATGCATAAAGTGAAAAAAAAAAGTCAAATATTCCTTTAAATATCGTACCTGGGGGGTGTCTAAAGTATGCCTGTGAAGTGCCACGTGTTTCCCGTGTTTAGAACTGTCCCTGCACAAAATGACACTTCTAAAGGAAAAAAAAGCCATTTAAAACTGCTTGCGGCTTTAATGTAATGTCTGGTCCCGGTAATATGGATGAAAATCTTTAAGAAAAATGGCATAGCTACCCCATGACCCCCCCCCCCCCTACCCCAGCCCATTACCAGCCCCTTTGGGTCTTGTATGGATATTAAGGGGAACCCCGCACATAAAATAAAAAAGGCCCTATATACTCTGAACAGCCGTATACAGGCGGTGCATACAAGACAGGGACTGTATGTTTGTTCTTATGTAGAATGTGTTTGTAATTTTGAACAGGTACATTGTTTAAGTGTAGCTCCAGCCCAAAAATCTATTTTTAAACTTTTTGGAAAACATAGGTAAGGGTTATCACCCCTGTAACATTTGTTTTGCTGTCTGTGCCCCTGTTCAGAACATTTCACCTCACTTTCCGTCCCAATGACAACTGTTTTTGAAATGTGGTGTTTTTCTTGAAACAAGGATTGCTGATAAAGCATCAGTACAGAGGAGACACCTTTCTCCCATATTAATTCTTACAGGAGAGAATTTTCCTTCCTAGGGGTAGATTTCCTCTCACTTCCTGTTGTCTTCTTGCGTTTGCAAGTAGGAGTCGTTTGTAAGTTGGATGTTTGAAAGTAGGGACCTGCCGTATATAATCTGCAGAAATAGGCCCCTTAGTTGGTGTTGGCACAACACTGTAAGCACTCACAGTTACTCTTGGTTGGTGCTGGAACGCCCTGCTGTCAACTATTATATCAGGAATTGTAATTACATATAATTGTTGAACAGTGGTAGTAAAAATTGGGCCTTTGATGGTGGTGCTGGTGCCACAACACTGTAAGCCCTGACAGTTACTCTTGGTGGGTGCAGCAATGGGCCCTGCTGTGAATTATTAGATCAAGAATTGTAATTGCATGCCCCTGTTGAACAGGGGCTGAAAAATTGGGCCTTTCGTGGTGGTGGTGGTGGTGGTGGTGTTGCCACAACACTGTAAGCCCTCAGAGTTACTCTTGCTTGGTGGGTGCAGGAATGGGCCCTGCTGTGAATTATTAGATCAATAATTGTAATTACATGCCCCTGTTGAACAGGGGCTGAAAAATTGGGCCTTAGGCACTGGTGGCACAACACTGCAACCCCTCACAGATACTGTACTTGGAGCACAGCAATGAGCCCTGTTGCAAAGTATTGCTTCAAAAATTGTAATGACACGCCCCTGTTAAACAGGGGCTGAAAAATTGGGCCTTAGGCACTGGTGGCACAACACTCCAACCCCTCACACATACTGTACTTGGAGCACAGCAATGAGCCCTGTTGCAAAGTATTGCTTCAAAAATTTTAATTACACGCCCCTGTTAAACAGGGGCTGAAAAATTGGGCCTTAGCCACTGGTGGCGGCACCCATAAACAAAAATGATCTTCCAAGCTATCATCATCAATCGTATCATTGAGGACTCGGAGGAGGAGGATAGCCAGTCAACATAACAGCACAGGCACTCAGCATCAGCATCAGTCTTGAAGGGATGTGACATGTTAAAATCAATTAGTCTGTTATATCAGCATCAGGTGTGTGGTAGCTGGTGGTGATCCAAGACTGGTTCATCTTGATGAAAGTCAGTCGATCAACCGAGTCGGTGGACAGGCGCACCCTGTGATCCGTGACAAATCCTCCAGCAGCACTGAATGTGCGTTCCGAAAGAACGCTGGATGCAGGACAGGCCAGTAGCTCAATTGCATACTGTGCAAGCTCTGGCCAGTGATCCATCCTCAAGACCCAGTAAGCCAGAGGATTTTCGGTGGGGAAGGTGTCCAAGTCTGACCTTGCCCCTAGATATTCCTGCACCATGTTTATCAGACGCTGGCGATGGTTGCTGGAACCGATCATACTTTGGGGCTGCGGACTAAAGAATTGTCTGAACGCATCGGTCAGACGGCCACCTTCCCCACCGCTCCTTCTTTGACTGGCCGAAGCCTCAGCAACTCGTTGTCCAGGACCAGGAGTTTGTAACCTCCCAGTCTCTGGGAACGCGTTGCACAGACCTTTCTGCAAGGCCTCCCGGAGTTGTCTCATCCTCTGCTCCCTCTGCGACGGTAACATAAGGTCCGCAACCTTACCCTTGTACCGTGGATCAAGGAGAGTGGCCAGCCAGTAATGGTCCCTCTCCTTGATCCGAAGAATACGAGGATCCTTCCGCAGACTTTGCAGGATCAGGGAGGCCATGCAGCGTAGGTTTGCTGAGGCATTCGCTCCGGAGTCCTCTGGGTCACTAAGGACGACATGATCCGCAGTCACCTCCTCCCAGCCACGTACAAGTCCACTGGTTTCTTGGGACTGTAAATCATCCCTAAAAGACTGCTGCTGATGATGCTGAGTGCCAGCCTCCACCTCCATGCTGACACAATCCTCCTCCTCCTCCTCCTCTTCCTCTTCCTGTGCGATGGGTGGGACAGAAGGAACACTGTCTGGGTAAAGGGGGCCTTGAGAGGCAAGGAAGTGCTCCTCTTCCTGCCTCTGTTCTGCCTCAAGTGCCCTGTCCATTATTCCACGCAGCGTGTGCTCCAACAGGTGGACAAGAGGTACAGTGTCACTGATGCATGCACTGTCACTGCTCACCATCCTCGTGGCCTCCTCAAATGGTGCCAGGACAGTGCATGCATCCCTGATCATGCCCCACTGGCGTGGAGAAAAAAAACCAAGCTCCCCTGACCCTGTCCTGGTGCCGTAGTCGCACAGGTACTCATTGATGGCCCTCTGCTGCGTGTGCAGCCACTGCAGCATGGCCAACGTTGAGTTCCACCTGGTGGGCATGTCACATATAAGGCGGTTCTTGGGCAGGTTCAACTCCTTTTGCAGCTCAGCCAGGCGAGCACTGGCATTATAAGATCTGCGGAAATGCACACAGACTTTCCTGGCCTGCCTCAGGACATCCTGTAAGCCCGGGTACCTGCCCAAGAACCGCTGCACCACCAGGTTAAGGACGTGAGCCACACAGGGCACATGGGTCAGTTGTCCCTGTCGAAGGGCGGAGAGGAGGTTGGTGCCATTGTCGCAAACCACCATTCCTGGCTTAAGCTGGCGTGGCGTCAACCACCTCTCGGCCTGGCCCTGCAGAGCAGACAGGACCTCTGCCCCAGTGTGGCTTCTGTCCCCCAAACACACCAGCGCAAGCACGGCATGGCATCTTTTTGCCTGCGTACTTGCGTAGCCCCGTGAACGGCTACGGAGCACCGCTGGTTCATAGGACAAACCACAGGAAGAGGCCATGGAGGAAGAAGAAGAGGAGGGGGTGGAGGAGAGAGGTGTGTCAGAACCAGTAGTAGCATTTTGGAGGCGTGGCGGTGGGACAACCTCCAACACTACTGCACCTTGTCCTGCATCCTTCCCAGCTGCCAAAAGAGTGACCCAATGGGCCGTGAAAGAAAGGTAACGTCCCTGTCCATGCCTGCTGGACCATGAGTCAGCGGTAATATGCACCTTACCGCTGACCGCCCTGTCCAGCGAGGCCAAGACATTGCCTTCCACATGCCGGTAGAGAGCCGGAATAGCCTTCCGTGAGAAAAAGTGGCGTTTGGGAACCTGCCACTGAGGAACCGCACATTGCACAAACTCACGGAAGGGGGCCGAGTCTACCAACTGAAAAGGCAGCAGTTGAAGCGCTAGCAATTTAGCCAAGCTAGCATTCAACCGCTGGGCATGTGGATGGCTGGGAGTGAACTTCTTTCGACGGTCCAGCAGCTGGGGCAGGGAAATTTGCCTGCTAGAATCGGACGTCGGTGTACTGCTAGCAGAGTGGCCGCAAGTACTTGGCTGTGACACACCTAATTCTACACCTTCATTCCTCTCAGTGCATGTTTCTGAGAGGACTGAAGTTATAGTGGGGTTGGAGATCCCAGCTGATGCGGTGCAAGGAGAGGTCCGCTTTGTTCTTTGGTGTGGGTCTTTGAGGTAGGCTTGCCAACGAGCTGCATGGCAGGTCAACATATGTCTGGTCAGGCATGTGGTACCCAAGCGGCTGATGTTTTGGCCACGCGATATACGCTTGAGACATATGTTGCAAACAGCAGCTGTGCGATCTGATGCACTAGCCTCAAAAAAGGCCCACACCAAGGAACTTTTTGAATGACGGGCAGAGGCAGCGCCCTGCACAGGCGGAGCTCTGCGGTGTGATTCCGTCGGTGTACTGCCCTTACGCTGGCCACCAAAGGGCATCCTGCCTCGTTGGAGATGTGCCTCCTCCTCATCCTCCTCCTCCTCCTCTCTCCTATTAGGCACCCAGGTGGAGTCAGTGACCTCATCATCCCCTCCCTCCTCATCACTGGAGCCAATCTGGCAGTATGCTGCAGCTGCTGGAACATGACTGCCAGATTGGTGTCCTTCTTGAGCATCCCCTCTGTCTGCTCTCACCCTACTGCCTTCCTGTAGCTGGGTTTCATCATCAGACCCTTCGAAACGCTGGGCATCCTCCTGGAGCATGTACCCAACACTGTGCTCAAACAGTTCGGGGGACTCCTCAGGAGGAGGACATGGTGGGTCTAGGGAAGGAGTGACTGATGATGAGTCTGACATTGATACCAGGGAAGAGGACGCTTTGGCAGCTGCTTTGCCAGTACCCTGAGCCTGGGTGAGAGAGGATGAGGAGGAGGAGGAGGGCTTGGTCATCCACTCTACCAAGTCTTCGGCATGATGTGGCTCAACATGTCCAGCTGCCGAAAAGAAGGACAAGCGTGTCCCATGGCCATGTGCTGATGACAATGCACCGCGTCCACGACCAGCACTGTTGCCCCCAGACACAGAGCCTGCTTGCCCTCTTTTATTGCCTCCTGACTGTCTGCCTCTCCTTGTTTGCCTTCCAGACATTCTAATAGATGGCCTGCAGGGAGATGGGAAAAAAGCAATAAGGGCTACCTTCAGGTGTCCTTCTCTGTCCCTTGAAACAAGGACTTGCACAGTGAAAGAAACTGACACTCTCCCTACCTACAGTTTTCTGTCCCTAGAAAAAATGTTTTTTTTAAGCACAATATAGCACAAGGAGAATTCACTCACTGTCCTTCCAGGTCCCTGGAAACAAGGACTTGCACAGTGAAAGAAACTGACACTCTCCCTACCTACAGTTTTCTGTCCCTAGAAAAAATGTTTTTTTTAAGCACAATATAGCACAAGGAGAATTCACTCACTGTCCTTCCAGGTCCCTGGAAACAAGGACTTGCACAGTGAAAGAAACTGACACTCTCCCTACCTACAGTTTTCTGTCCCTAGAAAAAATGTTTTTTTTTAAGCACAATATAGCACAAGGAGAATTCACTCACTGTCCTTCCAGGTCCCTGGAAACAAGGACTTGCACAGTGAAAGAAACTGACACTCTCCCTACCTACAGTTTTCTGTCCCTAGAAAAAATGTTTTTTTTAAGCACAATATAGCACAAGGAGAATTCACTCACTGTCCTTCCAGGTCCCTGGAAACAAGGACTTGCACAGTGAAAGAAACTTTCACTCTCCCTACCTACAGTTTTCTGTCCCTAGAAAAAATGTTTTTTTTTAAGCACAATATAGCACAAGGAGAATTCACTCACTGTCCTTCCAGGTCCCTGGAAACAAGGACTTGCACAGTGAAAGAAACTGACACTCTCCCTACCTACAGTTTTCTGTCCCTAGAAAAAATGTTTTTTTTAAGCACAATATAGCACAAGGAGAATTCACTCACTGTCCTTCCAGGTCCCTGGAAACAAGGACTTGCACAGTGAAAGAAACTGACACTCTCCCTACCTACAGTTTTCTGTCCCTAGAAAAAATGTTTTTTTTAAGCACAATATAGCACAAGGAGAATTCACTCACTGTCCTTCCAGGTCCCTGGAAACAAGGACTTGCACAGTGAAAGAAACTGACACTCTCCCTACCTACAGTTTTCTGTCCCTAGAAAAAATGTTTTTTTTAAGCACAATATAGCACAAGGAGAATTCACTCACTGTCCTTCCAGGTCCCTGGAAACAAGGACTTGCACAGTGAAAGAAACTTTCACTCTCCCTACCTACAGTTTTCTGTCCCTAGAAAAAATGTTTTTTTTAAGCACAATATAGCACAAGGAGAATTCACTCACTGTCCTTCCAGGTCCCTGGAAACAAGGACTTGCACAGTGAAAGAAACTGACACTCTCCCTACCTACAGTTTTCTGTCCCTAGAAAATATGTTTTTTTAAGCACAATATAGCACAAGGAGAATTCACTCACTGTCCTTCCAGGTCCCTGGAAACAAGGACTTGCACAGTGAAAGAAACTGACACTCTCCCTACCTACAGTTTTCTGTCCCTAGAAAAAATGTTTTTTTTAAGCACAATATAGCACAAGGAGAATTCACTCACTGTCCTTCCAGGTCCCTGGAAACAAGGACTTGCACAGTGAAAGAAACTGACACTCTCCCTACCTACAGTTTTCTGTCCCTAGAAAAAATGTTTTTTTTAAGCACAATATAGCACAAGGAGAATTCACTCACTGTCCTTCCAGGTCCCTGGAAACAAGGACTTGCACAGTGAAAGAAACTGACACTCTCCCTACCTACAGTTTTCTGTCCCTAGAAAAAATGTTTTTTTTAAGCACAATATAGCACAAGGAGAATTCACTCACTGTCCTTCCAGGTCCCTGGAAACAAGGACTTGCACAGTGAAAGAAACTGACACTCTCCCTACCTACAGTTTTCTGTCCCTAGAAAAAATGTTTTTTTTAAGCACAATATAGCACAAGGAGAATTCACTCACTGTCCTTCCAGGTCCCTGGAAACAAGGACTTGCACAGTGAAAGAAACTGACACTCTCCCTACCTACAGTTTTCTGTCCCTAGAAAAAATGTTTTTTTTAAGCACAATATAGCACAAGGAGAATTCACTCACTGTCCTTCCAGGTCCCTGGAAACAAGGACTTGCACAGTGAAAGAAACTGACACTCTCCCTACCTACAGTTTTCTGTCCCTAGAAAAAATGTTTTTTTTAAGCACAATATAGCACAAGGAGAATTCACTCACTGTCCTTCCAGGTCCCTGGAAACAAGGACTTGCACAGTGAAAGAAACTGACACTCTCCCTACCTACAGTTTTCTGTCCCTAGAAAAAAAAATTTTTTAAGCACAATATAGCACAAGGAGAATTCACTCACTGTCCTTCCAGGTCCCTGGAAACAAGGACTTGCACAGTGAAAGAAACTGACACTCTCCCTACCTACAGTTTTCTGTCCCTAGAAAAAATGTTTTTTTTAAGCACAATATAGCACAAGGAGAATTCACTCACTGTCCTTCCAGGTCCCTGGAAACAAGGACTTGCACAGTGAAAGAAACTGACACTCTCCCTACCTACAGTTTTCTGTCCCTAGAAAAAATGTTTTTTTTAAGCACAATATAGCACAAGGAGAATTCACTCACTGTCCTTCCAGGTCCCTGGAAACAAGGACTTGCACAGTGAAAGAAACTGACACTCTCCCTACCTACAGTTTTCTGTCCCTAGAAAAAATGTTTTTTTTAAGCACAATATAGCACAAGGAGAATTCACTCACTGTCCTTCCAGGTCCCTGGAAACAAGGACTTGCACAGTGAAAGAAACTGACACTCTCCCTACCTACAGTTTTCTGTCCCTAGAAAAAATGTTTTTTTTAAGCACAATATAGCACAAGGAGAATTCACTCACTGTCCTTCCAGGTCCCTAGAAACAAGGACTTGCACAGTGAAAGAAACTGACACTCTCCCTACCTACAGTTTTCTGTCCCTAGAAAAAATGTTTTTTTTAAGCACAATATAGCACAAGGAGAATTCACTCACTGTCCTTCCAGGTCCCTGGAAACAAGGACTTGCACAGTGAAAGAAACTGACACTCTCCCTACCTACAGTTTTCTGTCCCTAGAAAAAATGTTTTTTTTAAGCACAATATAGCACAAGGAGAATTCACTCACTGTCCTTCCAGGTCCCTGGAAACAAGGACTTGCACAGTGAAAGAAACTGACACTCTCCCTACCTACAGTTTTCTGTCCCTAGAAAAAATGTTTTTTTTAAGCACAATATAGCACAAGGAGAATTCACTCACTGTCCTTCCAGGTCCCTAGAAACAAGGACTTGCACAGTGAAAGAAACTGACACTCTCCCTACCTACAGTTTTCTGTCCCTAGAAAAAATGTTTTTTTTAAGCACACTATAGCACAAGCACAAAACACACTGACACTCTCCCTACCTATCCTTCTCTTTCCCTAAACTAAAGGAATCCAGGTTAAGCAAGAAAGAAATAAAAGTCACTGTCCCTGCCTATGCTGCTCTATCCCTGCTCCGGAACACACTACACTAGGCCGCCGTGCTGGCGGCCTTTTATAGTGTGGGGCGTGTACTAAACACCCTCAGCAATAATTGGCCACAGGCATCCTGCCTGTGGCCAATCATTGCTCTCCTCGCTGCCGGCGCTGTGATTGGCCAAGCATGCGGGGTCACAGTGCATGCTTGGCCAATCACAGCGCCTGGATGACACTGCGATGGCGTAGTGCATTGTGGGCCGTTCGCGTCACTCGAATTTGGCGCGAACGGCCCAAATCGTTCGATCTTCGTCGAACGATCGAACAGCCGATGTTCGAGTCGAACGTATGTTCGACTCGAACACGATGCTCATCCCTACCGCTGGGCATGTGGATGGCTGGGAGTGAACTTCTTTCGACGGTCCAGCAGCTGGGGCAGGGAAATTTGCCTGCTAGAATCGGACGTCGGTGTACTGCTAGCAGAGTGGCCGCAAGTACTTGGCTGTGACACACCTAATTCTACACCTTCATTCCTCTCAGTGCATGTTTCAGAGAGGACTGAAGTTATAGTGGGGTTGGAGATCCCAGCTGATGCGGTGCAAGGAGAGGTCCGCTTTGTTCTTTGGTGTGGGTCTTTGAGGTAGGCTTGCCAACGAGCTGCATGGCAGGTCAACATATGTCTGGTCAGGCATGTGGTACCCAAGCGGCTGATGTTTTGGCCACGCGATATACGCTTGAGACATATGTTGCAAACAGCAGCTGTGCGATCTGATGCACTAGCCTCAAAAAAGGCCCACACCAAGGAACTTTTTGAATGACGGGCAGAGGCAGCGCCCTGCACAGGCGGAGCTCTGCGGTGTGATTCCGTCGGTGTACTGCCCTTACGCTGGCCACCAAAGGGCATCCTGCCTCGTTGGAGATGTGCCTCCTCCTCATCCTCTCTCCTATTAGGCACCCACGTGGAGTCAGTGACCTCATCATCCCCTCCCTCCTCATCACTGGAGCCAATCTGGCAGTATGCTGCAGCTGCTGGAACATGACTGCCAGATTGGTGTCCTTCTTGAGCATCCCCTCTGTCTGCTCTCACCCTACTGCCTTCCTGTAGCTGGGTTTCATCATCAGACCCTTCGAAACGCTGGGCATCCTCCTGGAGCATGTACCCAACACTGTGCTCAAACAGTTCGGGGGACTCCTCAGGAGGAGGACATGGTGGGTCTAGGGAAGGAGTGACTGATGATGAGTCTGACATTGATACCAGGGAAGAGGACGCTTTGGCAGCTGCTTTGCCAGTACCCTGAGCCTGGGTGAGAGAGGATGAGGAGGAGGAGGAGGGCTTGGTCATCCACTCTACCAAGTCTTCGGCATGATGTGGCTCAACATGTCCAGCTGCCGAAAAGAAGGACAAGCGTGTCCCATGGCCATGTGCTGATGACAATGCACCGCGTCCACGACCAGCACTGTTGCCCCCAGACACAGAGCCTGCTTGCCCTCTTTTATTGCCTCCTGACTGTCTGCCTCTCCTTGTTTGCCTTCCAGACATTCTAATAGATGGCCTGCAGGGAGATGGGAAAAAAGCAATAAGGGCTACCTTCAGGTGTCCTTCTCTGTCCCTTGAAACAAGGACTTGCACAGTGAAAGAAACTGACACTCTCCCTACCTACAGTTTTCTGTCCCTAGAAAAAATGTTTTTTTTTAAGCACAATATAGCACAAGGAGAATTCACTCACTGTCCTTCCAGGTCCCTGGAAACAAGGACTTGCACAGTGAAAGAAACTGACACTCTCCCTACCTACAGTTTTCTGTCCCTAGAAAAAATGTTTTTTTTAAGCACAATATAGCACAAGGAGAATTCACTCACTGTCCTTCCAGGTCCCTGGAAACAAGGACTTGCACAGTGAAAGAAACTGACACTCTCCCTACCTACAGTTTTCTGTCCCTAGAAAAAATGTTTTTTTTAAGCACAATATAGCACAAGGAGAATTCACTCACTGTCCTTCCAGGTCCCTGGAAACAAGGACTTGCACAGTGAAAGAAACTGACACTCTCCCTACCTACAGTTTTCTGTCCCTAGAAAAAATGTTTTTTTTAAGCACAATATAGCACAAGGAGAATTCACTCACTGTCCTTCCAGGTCCCTGGAAACAAGGACTTGCACAGTGAAAGAAACTGACACTCTCCCTACCTACAGTTTTCTGTCCCTAGAAAAAATGTTTTTTTTAAGCACAATATAGCACAAGGAGAATTCACTCACTGTCCTTCCAGGTCCCTGGAAACAAGGACTTGCACAGTGAAAGAAACTGACACTCTCCCTACCTACAGTTTTCTGTCCCTAGAAAAAATGTTTTTTTTAAGCACAATATAGCACAAGGAGAATTCACTCACTGTCCTTCCAGGTCCCTGGAAACAAGGACTTGCACAGTGAAAGAAACTGACACTCTCCCTACCTACAGTTTTCTGTCCCTAGAAAAAATGTTTTTTTTTAAGCACAATATAGCACAAGGAGAATTCACTCACTGTCCTTCCAGGTCCCTGGAAACAAGGACTTGCACAGTGAAAGAAACTGACACTCTCCCTACCTACAGTTTTCTGTCCCTAGAAAAAATGTTTTTTTTAAGCACAATATAGCACAAGGAGAATTCACTCACTGTCCTTCCAGGTCCCTGGAAACAAGGACTTGCACAGTGAAAGAAACTGACACTCTCCCTACCTACAGTTTTCTGTCCCTAGAAAAAAAAATTTTTTAAGCACAATATAGCACAAGGAGAATTCACTCACTGTCCTTCCAGGTCCCTGGAAACAAGGACTTGCACAGTGAAAGAAACTGACACTCTCCCTACCTACAGTTTTCTGTCCCTAGAAAAAATGTTTTTTTTAAGCACAATATAGCACAAGGAGAATTCACTCACTGTCCTTCCAGGTCCCTAGAAACAAGGACTTGCACAGTGAAAGAAACTGACACTCTCCCTACCTACAGTTTTCTGTCCCTAGAAAAAATGTTTTTTTTAAGCACAATATAGCACAAGGAGAATTCACTCACTGTCCTTCCAGGTCCCTGGAAACAAGGACTTGCACAGTGAAAGAAACTGACACTCTCCCTACCTACAGTTTTCTGTCCCTAGAAAAAATGTTTTTTTTAAGCACAATATAGCACAAGGAGAATTCACTCACTGTCCTTCCAGGTCCCTGGAAACAAGGACTTGCACAGTGAAAGAAACTGACACTCTCCCTACCTACAGTTTTCTGTCCCTAGAAAAAATGTTTTTTTTAAGCACAATATAGCACAAGGAGAATTCACTCACTGTCCTTCCAGGTCCCTGGAAACAAGGACTTGCACAGTGAAAGAAACTGACACTCTCCCTACCTACAGTTTTCTGTCCCTAGAAAAAATGTTTTTTTTAAGCACAATATAGCACAAGGAGAATTCACTCACTGTCCTTCCAGGTCCCTGGAAACAAGGACTTGCACAGTGAAAGAAACTGACACTCTCCCTACCTACAGTTTTCTGTCCCTAGAAAAAATGTTTTTTTTAAGCACAATATAGCACAAGGAGAATTCACTCACTGTCCTTCCAGGTCCCTAGAAACAAGGACTTGCACAGTGAAAGAAACTGACACTCTCCCTACCTACAGTTTTCTGTCCCTAGAAAAAATGTTTTTTTTAAGCACAATATAGCACAAGGAGAATTCACTCACTGTCCTTCCAGGTCCCTGGAAACAAGGACTTGCACAGTGAAAGAAACTGACACTCTCCCTACCTACAGTTTTCTGTCCCTAGAAAAAATGTTTTTTTTAAGCACAATATAGCACAAGGAGAATTCACTCACTGTCCTTCCAGGTCCCTGGAAACAAGGACTTGCACAGTGAAAGAAACTGACACTCTCCCTACCTACAGTTTTCTGTCCCTAGAAAAAATGTTTTTTTTAAGCACAATATAGCACAAGGAGAATTCACTCACTGTCCTTCCAGGTCCCTAGAAACAAGGACTTGCACAGTGAAAGAAACTGACACTCTCCCTACCTACAGTTTTCTGTCCCTAGAAAAAATGTTTTTTTTAAGCACACTATAGCACAAGCACAAAACACACTGACACTCTCCCTACCTATCCTTCTCTTTCCCTAAACTAAAGGAATCCAGGTTAAGCAAGAAAGAAATAAAAGTCACTGTCCCTGCCTATGCTGCTCTATCCCTGCTCCGGAACACACTACACTAGGCCGCCGTGCTGGCGGCCTTTTATAGTGTGGGGCGTGTACTAAACACCCTCAGCAATAATTGGCCACAGGCATCCTGCCTGTGGCCAATCATTGCTCTCCTCGCTGCCGGCGCTGTGATTGGCCAAGCATGCGGGGTCACAGTGCATGCTTGGCCAATCACAGCGCCTGGATGACACTGCGATGGCGTAGTGCATTGTGGGCCGTTCGCGTCACTCGAATTTGGCGCGAACGGCCCAAATCGTTCGATCTTCGTCGAACGATCGAACAGCCGATGTTCGAGTCGAACGTATGTTCGACTCGAACACGATGCTCATCCCTACCGCTGGGCATGTGGATGGCTGGGAGTGAACTTCTTTCGACGGTCCAGCAGCTGGGGCAGGGAAATTTGCCTGCTAGAATCGGACGTCGGTGTACTGCTAGCAGAGTGGCCGCAAGTACTTGGCTGTGACACACCTAATTCTACACCTTCATTCCTCTCAGTGCATGTTTCAGAGAGGACTGAAGTTATAGTGGGGTTGGAGATCCCAGCTGATGCGGTGCAAGGAGAGGTCCGCTTTGTTCTTTGGTGTGGGTCTTTGAGGTAGGCTTGCCAACGAGCTGCATGGCAGGTCAACATATGTCTGGTCAGGCATGTGGTACCCAAGCGGCTGATGTTTTGGCCACGCGATATACGCTTGAGACATATGTTGCAAACAGCAGCTGTGCGATCTGATGCACTAGCCTCAAAAAAGGCCCACACCAAGGAACTTTTTGAATGACGGGCAGAGGCAGCGCCCTGCACAGGCGGAGCTCTGCGGTGTGATTCCGTCGGTGTACTGCCCTTACGCTGGCCACCAAAGGGCATCCTGCCTCGTTGGAGATGTGCCTCCTCCTCATCCTCTCTCCTATTAGGCACCCACGTGGAGTCAGTGACCTCATCATCCCCTCCCTCCTCATCACTGGAGCCAATCTGGCAGTATGCTGCAGCTGCTGGAACATGACTGCCAGATTGGTGTCCTTCTTGAGCATCCCCTCTGTCTGCTCTCACCCTACTGCCTTCCTGTAGCTGGGTTTCATCATCAGACCCTTCGAAACGCTGGGCATCCTCCTGGAGCATGTACCCAACACTGTGCTCAAACAGTTCGGGGGACTCCTCAGGAGGAGGACATGGTGGGTCTAGGGAAGGAGTGACTGATGATGAGTCTGACATTGATACCAGGGAAGAGGACGCTTTGGCAGCTGCTTTGCCAGTACCCTGAGCCTGGGTGAGAGAGGATGAGGAGGAGGAGGAGGGCTTGGTCATCCACTCTACCAAGTCTTCGGCATGATGTGGCTCAACATGTCCAGCTGCCGAAAAGAAGGACAAGCGTGTCCCATGGCCATGTGCTGATGACAATGCACCGCGTCCACGACCAGCACTGTTGCCCCCAGACACAGAGCCTGCTTGCCCTCTTTTATTGCCTCCTGACTGTCTGCCTCTCCTTGTTTGCCTTCCAGACATTCTAATAGATGGCCTGCAGGGAGATGGGAAAAAAGCAATAAGGGCTACCTTCAGGTGTCCTTCTCTGTCCCTTTACTTAAGGATTTCTAAATATGGTTCAGGATGATTGCTTTTGCACAGAATAGCACAACGACAATTTCCCTGACTGTCCAAAAAACAAGGATTTCAAAGATGGTTGATGAGGAATGCTTTAGCACACTATAGCACAAGGAGAATTCACTCACTGTCCTTCCCAGTCCCTAGAAACAAGGACTTGCACAGTGAAAGAAACTGACACTCTCCCTACCTACAGTTTTCTGTCCCTAGAAAAAATGTTTTTTTTAAGCACACTATAGCACAAGGAGAATTCACTCACTGTCCTTCCCAGTCCCTAGAAACAAGGACTTGCACAGTGAAAGAAACTGACACTCTCCCTACCTACAGTTTTCTGTCCCTAGAAAAAATGTTTTTTTTAAGCACACTATAGCACAAGGAGAATTCACTCACTGTCCTTCCCAGTCCCTAGAAACAAGGACTTGCACAGTGAAAGAAACTGACACTCTCCCTACCTACAGTTTTCTGTCCCTAGAAAAAATGTTTTTTTTAAGCACACTATAGCACAAGGAGAATTCACTCACTGTCCTTCCCAGTCCCTAGAAACAAGGACTTGCACAGTGAAAGAAACTGACACTCTCCCTACCTACAGTTTTCTGTACCTAGAAAAAATGTTTTTTTTAAGCACACTATAGCACAAGGAGAATTCACTCACTGTCCTTCCCAGTCCCTAGAAACAAGGACTTGCACAGTGAAAGAAACTGACACTCTCCCTACCTACAGTTTTCTGTCCCAAAAAAAAATGTTTTTTTTAAGCACACTATAGCACAAGGAGAATTCACTCACTGTCCTCCCCAGTCCCTAGAAACAAGGACTTGCACAGTGAAAGAAACTGACACTCTCCCTACCTACAGTTTTCTGTCCCTAGAAAAAATGTTTTTTTTAAGCACACTATAGCACAAGGAGAATTCACTCACTGTCCTTCCCAGTCCCTAGAAACAAGGACTTGCACAGTGAAAGAAACTGACACTCTCCCTACCTACAGTTTTCTGTCCCTAGAAAAAATGTTTTTTTTAAGCACACTATAGCACAAGGAGAATTCACTCACTGTCCTTCCCAGTCCCTAGAAACAAGGACTTGCACAGTGAAAGAAACTGACACTCTCCCTACCTACAGTTTTCTGTCCCTAGAAAAAATGTTTTTTTAAGCACAATATAGCACAAGGAGAATTCACTCACTGTCCTTCCAGGTCCCTGGAAACAAGGACTTGCACAGTGAAAGAAACTGACACTCTCCCTACCTACAGTTTTCTGTCCCTAGAAAAAATGTTTTTTTTAAGCACAATATAGCACAAGGAGAATTCACTCACTGTCCTTCCAGGTCCCTGGAAACAAGGACTTGCACAGTGAAAGAAACTGACACTCTCCCTACCTAAAGTTTTCTGTCCCTAGAAAAAATGTTTTTTTTAAGCACAATATAGCACAAGGAGAATTCACTCACTGTCCTTCCAGGTCCCTGGAAACAAGGACTTGCACAGTGAAAGAAACTGACACTCTCCCTACCTACAGTTTTCTGTCCCTAGAAAAAATGTTTTTTTTAAGCACAATATAGCACAAGGAGAATTCACTCACTGTCCTTCCAGGTCCCTGGAAACAAGGACTTGCACAGTGAAAGAAACTGACACTCTCCCTACCTACAGTTTTCTGTCCCTAGAAAAAATGTTTTTTTTAAGCACAATATAGCACAAGGAGAATTCACTCACTGTCCTTCCAGGTCCCTGGAAACAAGGACTTGCACAGTGAAAGAAACTGACACTCTCCCTACCTACAGTTTTCTGTCCCTAGAAAAAATGTTTTTTTTAAGCACAATATAGCACAAGGAGAATTCACTCACTGTCCTTCCAGGTCCCTGGAAACAAGGACTTGCACAGTGAAAGAAACTGACACTCTCCCTACCTACAGTTTTCTGTCCCTAGAAAAAATGTTTTTTTTAAGCACAATATAGCACAAGGAGAATTCACTCACTGTCCTTCCAGGTCCCTGGAAACAAGGACTTGCACAGTGAAAGAAACTGACACTCTCCCTACCTACAGTTTTCTGTCCCTAGAAAAAATGTTTTTTTTAAGCACAATATAGCACAAGGAGAATTCACTCACTGTCCTTCCAGGTCCCTGGAAACAAGGACTTGCACAGTGAAAGAAACTGACACTCTCCCTACCTACAGTTTTCTGTCCCTAGAAAAAAATGTTTTTTTTAAGCACAATATAGCACAAGGAGAATTCACTCACTGTCCTTCCAGGTCCCTGGAAACAAGGACTTGCACAGTGAAAGAAACTGACACTCTCCCTACCTACAGTTTTCTGTCCCTAGAAAAAATGTTTTTTTTAAGCACAATATAGCACAAGGAGAATTCACTCACTGTCCTTCCAGGTCCCTGGAAACAAGGACTTGCACAGTGAAAGAAACTGACACTCTCCCTACCTACAGTTTTCTGTCCCTAGAAAAAATGTTTTTTTTTAAGCACAATATAGCACAAGGAGAATTCACTCACTGTCCTTCCAGGTCCCTGGAAACAAGGACTTGCACAGTGAAAGAAACTGACACTCTCCCTACCTACAGTTTTCTGTCCCTAGAAAAAATGTTTTTTTTAAGCACAATATAGCACAAGGAGAATTCACTCACTGTCCTTCCAGGTCCCTGGAAACAAGGACTTGCACAGTGAAAGAAACTGACACTCTCCCTACCTACAGTTTTCTGTCCCTAGAAAAAAATTTTTTTTAAGCACAATATAGCACAAGGAGAATTCACTCACTGTCCTTCCAGGTCCCTGGAAACAAGGACTTGCACAGTGAAAGAAACTGACACTCTCCCTACCTACAGTTTTCTGTCCCTAGAAAAAATGTTTTTTTTAAGCACAATATAGCACAAGGAGAATTCACTCACTGTCCTTCCAGGTCCCTGGAAACAAGGACTTGCACAGTGAAAGAAACTGACACTCTCCCTACCTACAGTTTTCTGTCCCTAGAAAAAATGTTTTTTTTAAGCACAATATAGCACAAGGAGAATTCACTCACTGTCCTTCCAGGTCCCTGGAAACAAGGACTTGCACAGTGAAAGAAACTGACACTCTCCCTACCTACAGTTTTCTGTCCCTAGAAAAAATGTTTTTTTTAAGCACAATATAGCACAAGGAGAATTCACTCACTGTCCTTCCAGGTCCCTGGAAACAAGGACTTGCACAGTGAAAGAAACTGACACTCTCCCTACCTACAGTTTTCTGTCCCTAGAAAAAATGTTTTTTTTAAGCACAATATAGCACAAGGAGAATTCACTCACTGTCCTTCCAGGTCCCTAGAAACAAGGACTTGCACAGTGAAAGAAACTGACACTCTCCCTACCTACAGTTTTCTGTCCCTAGAAAAAATGTTTTTTTTAAGCACAATATAGCACAAGGAGAATTCACTCACTGTCCTTCCAGGTCCCTGGAAACAAGGACTTGCACAGTGAAAGAAACTGACACTCTCCCTACCTACAGTTTTCTGTCCCTAGAAAAAATGTTTTTTTTAAGCACAATATAGCACAAGGAGAATTCACTCACTGTCCTTCCAGGTCCCTGGAAACAAGGACTTGCACAGTGAAAGAAACTGACACTCTCCCTACCTACAGTTTTCTGTCCCTAGAAAAAATGTTTTTTTTAAGCACAATATAGCACAAGGAGAATTCACTCACTGTCCTTCCAGGTCCCTAGAAACAAGGACTTGCACAGTGAAAGAAACTGACACTCTCCCTACCTACAGTTTTCTGTCCCTAGAAAAAATGTTTTTTTTAAGCACACTATAGCACAAGCACAAAACACACTGACACTCTCCCTACCTATCCTTCTCTTTCCCTAAACTAAAGGAATCCAGGTTAAGCAAGAAAGAAATAAAAGTCACTGTCCCTGCCTATGCTGCTCTATCCCTGCTCCGGAACACACTACACTAGGCCGCCGTGCTGGCGGCCTTTTATAGTGTGGGGCGTGTACTAAACACCCTCAGCAATAATTGGCCACAGGCATCCTGCCTGTGGCCAATCATTGCTCTCCTCGCTGCCGGCGCTGTGATTGGCCAAGCATGCGGGGTCACAGTGCATGCTTGGCCAATCACAGCGCCTGGATGACACTGCGATGGCGTAGTGCATTGTGGGCCGTTCGCGTCACTCGAATTTGGCGCGAACGGCCCAAATCGTTCGATCTTCGTCGAACGATCGAACAGCCGATGTTCGAGTCGAACGTATGTTCGACTCGAACACGATGCTCATCCCTACCGCTGGGCATGTGGATGGCTGGGAGTGAACTTCTTTCGACGGTCCAGCAGCTGGGGCAGGGAAATTTGCCTGCTAGAATCGGACGTCGGTGTACTGCTAGCAGAGTGGCCGCAAGTACTTGGCTGTGACACACCTAATTCTACACCTTCATTCCTCTCAGTGCATGTTTCAGAGAGGACTGAAGTTATAGTGGGGTTGGAGATCCCAGCTGATGCGGTGCAAGGAGAGGTCCGCTTTGTTCTTTGGTGTGGGTCTTTGAGGTAGGCTTGCCAACGAGCTGCATGGCAGGTCAACATATGTCTGGTCAGGCATGTGGTACCCAAGCGGCTGATGTTTTGGCCACGCGATATACGCTTGAGACATATGTTGCAAACAGCAGCTGTGCGATCTGATGCACTAGCCTCAAAAAAGGCCCACACCAAGGAACTTTTTGAATGACGGGCAGAGGCAGCGCCCTGCACAGGCGGAGCTCTGCGGTGTGATTCCGTCGGTGTACTGCCCTTACGCTGGCCACCAAAGGGCATCCTGCCTCGTTGGAGATGTGCCTCCTCCTCATCCTCTCTCCTATTAGGCACCCACGTGGAGTCAGTGACCTCATCATCCCCTCCCTCCTCATCACTGGAGCCAATCTGGCAGTATGCTGCAGCTGCTGGAACATGACTGCCAGATTGGTGTCCTTCTTGAGCATCCCCTCTGTCTGCTCTCACCCTACTGCCTTCCTGTAGCTGGGTTTCATCATCAGACCCTTCGAAACGCTGGGCATCCTCCTGGAGCATGTACCCAACACTGTGCTCAAACAGTTCGGGGGACTCCTCAGGAGGAGGACATGGTGGGTCTAGGGAAGGAGTGACTGATGATGAGTCTGACATTGATACCAGGGAAGAGGACGCTTTGGCAGCTGCTTTGCCAGTACCCTGAGCCTGGGTGAGAGAGGATGAGGAGGAGGAGGAGGGCTTGGTCATCCACTCTACCAAGTCTTCGGCATGATGTGGCTCAACATGTCCAGCTGCCGAAAAGAAGGACAAGCGTGTCCCATGGCCATGTGCTGATGACAATGCACCGCGTCCACGACCAGCACTGTTGCCCCCAGACACAGAGCCTGCTTGCCCTCTTTTATTGCCTCCTGACTGTCTGCCTCTCCTTGTTTGCCTTCCAGACATTCTAATAGATGGCCTGCAGGGAGATGGGAAAAAAGCAATAAGGGCTACCTTCAGGTGTCCTTCTCTGTCCCTTTACTTAAGGATTTCTAAATATGGTTCAGGATGATTGCTTTTGCACAGAATAGCACAACGACAATTTCCCTGACTGTCCAAAAAACAAGGATTTCAAAGATGGTTGATGAGGAATGCTTTAGCACACTATAGCACAAGGAGAATTCACTCACTGTCCTTCCCAGTCCCTAGAAACAAGGACTTGCACAGTGAAAGAAACTGACACTCTCCCTACCTACAGTTTTCTGTCCCTAGAAAAAATGTTTTTTTTAAGCACACTATAGCACAAGGAGAATTCACTCACTGTCCTTCCCAGTCCCTAGAAACAAGGACTTGCACAGTGAAAGAAACTGACACTCTCCCTACCTACAGTTTTCTGTACCTAGAAAAAATGTTTTTTTTAAGCACACTATAGCACAAGGAGAATTCACTCACTGTCCTTCCCAGTCCCTAGAAACAAGGACTTGCACAGTGAAAGAAACTGACACTCTCCCTACCTACAGTTTTCTGTCCCAAAAAAAAATGTTTTTTTTAAGCACACTATAGCACAAGGAGAATTCACTCACTGTCCTTCCCAGTCCCTAGAAACAAGGACTTGCACAGTGAAAGAAACTGACACTCTCCCTACCTACAGTTTTCTGTCCCTAGAAAAAATGTTTTTTTTAAGCACACTATAGCACAAGGAGAATTCACTCACTGTCCTTCCCAGTCCCTAGAAACAAGGACTTGCACAGTGAAAGAAACTGACACTCTCCCTACCTACAGTTTTCTGTCCCTAGAAAAAATGTTTTTTTAAGCACAATATAGCACAAGGAGAATTCACTCACTGTCCTTCCAGGTCCCTGGAAACAAGGACTTGCACAGTGAAAGAAACTGACACTCTCCCTACCTACAGTTTTCTGTCCCTAGAAAAAATGTTTTTTTTAAGCACAATATAGCACAAGGAGAATTCACTCACTGTCCTTCCAGGTCCCTGGAAACAAGGACTTGCACAGTGAAAGAAACTGACACTCTCCCTACCTACAGTTTTCTGTCCCTAGAAAAAATGTTTTTTTTAAGCACAATATAGCACAAGGAGAATTCACTCACTGTCCTTCCAGGTCCCTGGAAACAAGGACTTGCACAGTGAAAGAAACTGACACTCTCCCTACCTACAGTTTTCTGTCCCTAGAAAAAATGTTTTTTTTAAGCACAATATAGCACAAGGAGAATTCACTCACTGTCCTTCCAGGTCCCTGGAAACAAGGACTTGCACAGTGAAAGAAACTGACACTCTCCCTACCTACAGTTTTCTGTCCCTAGAAAAAATGTTTTTTTTAAGCACAATATAGCACAAGGAGAATTCACTCACTGTCCTTCCAGGTCCCTGGAAACAAGGACTTGCACAGTGAAAGAAACTGACACTCTCCCTACCTACAGTTTTCTGTCCCTAGAAAAAATGTTTTTTTTAAGCACAATATAGCACAAGGAGAATTCACTCACTGTCCTTCCAGGTCCCTGGAAACAAGGACTTGCACAGTGAAAGAAACTGACACTCTCCCTACCTACAGTTTTCTGTCCCTAGAAAAAAAAATTTTTTAAGCACAATATAGCACAAGGAGAATTCACTCACTGTCCTTCCAGGTCCCTGGAAACAAGGACTTGCACAGTGAAAGAAACTGACACTCTCCCTACCTACAGTTTTCTGTCCCTAGAAAAAATGTTTTTTTTAAGCACAATATAGCACAAGGAGAATTCACTCACTGTCCTTCCAGGTCCCTAGAAACAAGGACTTGCACAGTGAAAGAAACTGACACTCTCCCTACCTACAGTTTTCTGTCCCTAGAAAAAATGTTTTTTTTAAGCACACTATAGCACAAGGAGAATTCACTCACTGTCCTTCCCAGTCCCTAGAAACAAGGACTTGCACAGTGAAAGAAACTGACACTCTCCCTACCTACAGTTTTCTGTCCCTAGAAAAAATGTTTTTTTTAAGCACACTATAGCACAAGGAGAATTCACTCACTGTCCTTCCCAGTCCCTAGAAACAAGGACTTGCACAGTGAAAGAAACTGACACTCTCCCTACCTACAGTTTTCTGTCCCTAGAAAAAATGTTTTTTTTAAGCACAATATAGCACAAGGAGAATTCACTCACTGTCCTTCCAGGTCCCTGGAAACAAGGACTTGCACAGTGAAAGAAACTGACACTCTCCCTACCTACAGTTTTCTGTCCCTAGAAAAAATGTTTTTTTTAAGCACAATATAGCACAAGGAGAATTCACTCACTGTCCTTCCAGGTCCCTGGAAACAAGGACTTGCACAGTGAAAGAAACTGACACTCTCCCTACCTACAGTTTTCTGTCCCTAGAAAAAAAATTTTTTTAAGCACAATATAGCACAAGGAGAATTCACTCACTGTCCTTCCAGGTCCCTGGAAACAAGGACTTGCACAGTGAAAGAAACTGACACTCTCCCTACCTACAGTTTTCTGTCCCTAGAAAAAATGTTTTTTTTAAGCACAATATAGCACAAGGAGAATTCACTCACTGTCCTTCCAGGTCCCTAGAAACAAGGACTTGCACAGTGAAAGAAACTGACACTCTCCCTACCTACAGTTTTCTGTCCCTAGAAAAAATGTTTTTTTTAAGCACACTATAGCACAAGGAGAATTCACTCACTGTCCTTCCCAGTCCCTAGAAACAAGGACTTGCACAGTGAAAGAAACTGACACTCTCCCTACCTACAGTTTTCTGTCCCTAGAAAAAATGTTTTTTTTAAGCACACTATAGCACAAGCACAAAACATACTGACACTCTCCCTACCTATCCTTCTCTTTCCCTAAACTAAAGGAATCCAGGTTAAGCAAGAAAGAAATAAAAGTCACTGTCCCTGCCTATGCTGCTCTTTCCCTGCTCCGGAACACACTACACTAGGCCGCCGTGCTGGCGGCCTTTTATAGTGTGGGGCGTGTACTAAACACCCTCAGCAATAATTGGCCACAGGCATCCTGCCTGTGGCCAATCATTGCTCTCCTCGCTGCCGGCGCTGTGATTGGCCAAGCATGCGGGGTCACAGTGCATGCTTGGCCAATCACAGCGCCTGGATGACACTGCGATGGCGTAGTGCATTGTGGGCCGTTCGCGTCACTCGAATTTGGCGCGAACGGCCCAAATCGTTCGATCTTCGTCGAACGATCGAACAGCCGATGTTCGAGTCGAACGTATGTTCGACTCGAACACGAAGCTCATCCCTAGTCACATCCCTTCAAGACTGATGCTGATGCTGAGTGCATGTGCTGTTATGTTGACTGGCTATCCTCCTCCTCCGAGTCCTCAATGATACGATTGATGATGATAGCTTGGAAGATCATTTTTGTTTATGGGTGCCGCCACCAGTGGCTAAGGCCCAATTTTTCAGCCCCTGTTTAACAGGGGCGTGTAATTACAATTTTTGAAGCAATACTTTGCAACAGGGCTCATTGCTGTGCTCCAAGTACAGTATCTGTGAGGGGTTGGAGTGTTGTGCCACCAGTGCCTAAGGCCCAATTTTTCAGCCCCTGTTTAACAGTGGCGTGTCATTACAATTTTTGAAGCAATACTTTGCAACAGGGCTCATTGCTGTGCTCCAAGTACAGTATCTGTGAGGGGTTGCAGTGTTGTGCCACCAGTGCCTAAGGCCCAATTTTTCAGCCCCTGTTCAACAGGGGCATGTAATTACAATTCTTGATCTAATAATTCACAGCAGGGCCCATTGCTGCACCCACCAAGAGTAACTCTGAGGGCTTACAGTGTTGTGGCAACGCCACCACCACCACCACCACGAAAGGCCCAATTTTTCAGCCCCTGTTCAAAAGGGGCATGTAATTACAATTCTTGATCTAATAATTCACAGCAGGGCCCATTCCTGCACCCACCAAGAGTAACTCTGAGGGCTTACAGTGTTGTGGCAACACCACCACCACCACGAAAGGCCCAATTTTTCAGCCCCTGTTCAACAGGGGCATGCAATTACAATTCTTGATCTAATAATTCACAGCAGGGCCCATTGCTGCACCCACCAAGAGTAACTGTCAGGGCTTACAGTGTTGTGGCACCAGCACCACCATCAAAGGCCCAATTTTTACTACCACTGTTCAACAATTATATGTAATTACAATTCCTGATATAATAGTTGACAGCAGGGCGTTCCAGCACCAACCAAGAGTAACTGAGTGCTTACAGTGTTGTGCCAACACCAACAACTAAGGGGCCTATTTCTGCAGAGTATATACGGCAGGTCCCTACTTTCAAACATCCAACTTACAAACGACTCCTACTTGCAAACGCAAGAAGACAACAGGAAGTGAGAGGAAATCTACCCCTAGGAAGGAAAATTCTCTCCTGTAAGAATTAATATGGGAGAAAGGTGTCTCCTCTGTACTGATGCTTTATCACCAATCCTTGTTTCAAGAAAAACACCACATTTCAAAAACAGTTGTCATTGGGACGGAAAGTGAGGTGAAATGTTCTGAACAGGGGCACAGACAGCAAAACAAATGTTACAGGGGTGATAACCCTTACCTATGTTTTCCAAAAAGTTTAAAAATAGATTTTTGGGCTGGAGCTACACTTAAACAATGTACCTGTTCAAAATTACAAACACATTCTACATAAGAACAAACCTACAGTCCCTGTCTTGTATGCACCGCCTGTATACGGCTGTTCAGAGTATATAGGGCCTTTTTTATTTTGTGTGCGGTGTTCCCCTTAATATCCATACAAGACCCAAAGGGGCTGGTAATGGGCTGGGGTAGGGGGGGGGGGGGGTCATGGGGTAGCTATGCCATTTTTCTTAAAGATTTTCATCCATATTACCAGGACCAGACATTACATTAAAGCCGCAAGCAGTTTTAAATGGCTTTTTTTTCCTTTAGAAGTGTCATTTTGTGCAGGGACAGTTCTAAACACGGGAAACACGTGGCACTTCACAGGCATACTTTAGACACCCCCCAGGTACGATATTTAAAGGAATATTTGACTTTTTTTTTTCACTTTATGCATCATTAAAATGACTGCTCCTGAAAAACGACCGTTTTTAAAACTTCTTTTTGCATTGATACATGTCCCCTGGTGCAGAACCCGGGTTCCCAAACCCTTTTTAGGACAATAACATGCATAATAGTCATTATAATTAGCACTTTAGAATTTGAACGTTCGCATCCATTGTATTTAATAGGGTTCTAATGTTCATACGAACTTTCGGTCCGTTCGCGGGTTCTGGTGCGAACCGAACCCGGGGGTGTTCGGCTCATCACTAATCACCAATCTTGTCTCCAAATATCACCCAAAACCGTCCTCCCAACTCCTCCTGCTGCCTAGTCTTCTCCTCCCATGTTCATCTCCAGGACTTCTTCAGAGCTTCAGGTACTAGGCTCCACTAATTATTCTGTCCGGTGCGCGTGGAGCAGTCTCCTGTCTGCCCCGCCCCCTCTGCGTGTGTCGGCTCTTCTCTCATAGGCGGTGTGATGAGAGGCTTCTGGGTTGGCCGGAGCTGCTGCCAATCATTCCGTGCACTCCCAGAAATGCTCTCCGAGTGCCACCTTCCTAGTAACCAAAGATGCCACGTATGCCCTGCCCCCTGTAATGTGCTTCTGCTCCCAGCACGCTGAGCTTCAGGGATCTATTGGATAGGTACTGATCTATGGGGACACCTGCTGTGGGACACCTGCTGTGAGGGGACTCTGATGGGGGACACCTGCTGTGGGGAGGCTCTGATGGGGGACACCTGCTGTGGGGAGGCTCTGATGGGGGACACCTACTGTGGGGGGACTTTGATGGGGGACACCTGCTGTGGGGGGCTCTGATGGGATATATCTGCTGTGGGGAGGCTCTGATGGGGGACACCAGCTGTGGCGGGGCTTTGATGGGGGACACCTGCTGTGGGGGGCTCTGATGGGGGACACGTGCTGTAGGGAGGCTCTGATGGGAGACACCAGCTGTGGGGGGACTTTGATGGGGGACACCTGCTGTGGGGGGGCTCTGATGGGGGACACCTGCTGTGGGGAGGCTCTGATGGGAGACACCAGCTGTGGGGGGACTTTGATGGGGGACACCTGCTGTGGGGAGGCTCTGATGGGGGACACCTGCTGTGGGGAGGCTCTGATGGGAGACACCAGCTGTGGGGGGACTTTGATGGGGGACACCTGCTGTGGGGGGGCTCTGATGGGGGACACCTGCTGTGGGGAGGCTCTGAAGGGGGACACCTGCTTTGGGGAGGCTCTGATGGGGGACACCTGCTGTGGGGGGCTCTGATGGGGTATATCTGCTGTGGGGAGGCTCTGATGGGAGACACCAGCTGTGGGGGGACTTTGATGGGGGACACCTGCTGTGGGGGGGCTCTGATGGGGGACACCTGCTGTGGGGAGGCTCTGAAGGGGGACACCTGCTGTGGGGAGGCTCTGATGGGGGACACCTGCTGTGGGGAGGCTCTGATGGGGGACACCTGCTGTGGGGGGACTTTGATAAGGGAACCCTGCTGTGGGGGGCTCTGATGGGGTATATCTGCTGTGGGGAGGCTCTGATGGGGGACACCAGCTGTGGGGGCACTTTGTTGGGGGACACCTGCTGTGGGGAGACTTTAATGGGGGACACCTGCTGTGGGGGGGCTCTGATGGGGGGCACCTGCTGTGGGGAGGCTCTGATGGGGGACACCTGCTGTGGGGAGGCTCTGATGGGGGACACCTGCTGTGGGGGGACTTTGATGGGCGACACCTGCTGTGGGGGGCTCTGATTGGGAACATCTGCTGTGGGGGGCTCTGATGGGGGACACCTGCTGTGGGGGGGCTCTGATGGGGGACACCTGCTGTGGGGGGCTCTGATGGGGGACACCTGCTGTGGGGGGCTCTGATGGGGGATACCTGCTGTGGGGGGCTCTGATGGGGGACACCTGCTGTGGGGGGCTCTGATGGGGGACACCTGCTGTGGGGGGCTCTGATGGGGGACACCTGCTGTGGGGGGGCTCTGATGAGGGACACCTGCTGTGGGGGGGCTCTGATGGGGGACATCTGCTGTGAGGGACACCTGCTGTGGGGGGGCTCTGATGGGACCCCTGATGTAAGGAGGGATTTTGATGGGGACTTTGATATAAGCTGCGAGTGCTGCAGGTCACTCTCTCACCAGAATGTCCCTGATTCTCAACTTTAAAAGTTGGGAGGTATGCAGTAGCGGATCAGGGGAGGAGAGACTGTGCCACCGCCAACCCTGTTATCAATGGGAAGATGGCTCTCTGTGTTTACTGCCCATCCACCTCCCTCCCTCCTGTCAAAGGAGGAGAGCAAAGCAGCCAGAGGTCGGAGCGCTCGTGTCTGAGTGGAGAGAGAGCAGCCGCAGGCTCTTAGACCCCTCTCCTCCTTGCATTGCTGTACTAGTGAGCGGTGCTTGCCAGGACAGCTGCCCGCTATGTTTCTTCTCCCTCCTTCATATTGGCCAGAGAAGAAATACAATAAAAAAGAAGCAGAGAAGAGTATTGTGGGACATATAGTCCCGAGGACTGGCGACCCCATTGTGACCCGGAAACTGCAGCCCACACAGCATGCCCAGCTGAATGGGAGAGAGAGAGAGCCAGGAGCCCGGGAAAGCTTTTGGGGAAGTGCACCCAGGACTCCAGGGAGAGGACAGTGCTGAGGGAACACCATCAGAGAGAGAACCCCACTACCCTGCGCCACCAGAGGGAATGCCGCATAGCCTGTGTCAGAGAACTCACCTTGCTGGACGTGTTGTGCATACTCCTGTGCGCGCTGGTTCACGTCCTGGACTGCGGGCGCGCGCGCCTGTGCGCGATGGTGTGCCTGTGTGCGCTGGTGCACGTGCGCGCGCGCCGATGCGCGCCATTGCATGCGCCGATGCGCGCTAAGCAGTCCATTTAAACCCCTGGAATACTCCAGACCAGTGCTGTCTGATCTGCAGTTACCTGTGACCTTTTGCTCCTGACACCTGTCTGAACACTTACCTCTTGATTACCTGGCCTGTCCATCGGATTACCCTTGTCTCCTGCCTGCACCTGACCTCGGCTAGCCTTGACCTTGAACCTGCCTGTTCCTCTGTACTTCGCTGCCTGCCTGTTGCCAATCCTGCCTGTGACCCGACCATCCCGCTCTGCTCCTGCTCAGCATACTCTGCCTGTGCTCCTGTTTTCTGTTGCCTGTCCGGCCGGACACCTACTCCTCTGCACCTGGATCCAGAACCGCATCCCTGCAACTACCCGCCAGGCTCTCATACCACTCCGCACTCCCGTGCCTCCTGTTCATACTATCAGGGGCCGTGAGTCGGACACGTAAGGGAGACCTTCCTCTGCTCCATTGGGCTCACCAGTCTAGTACGTATAAGTCTGACAGCCTGGCACCATCCCTGGTGAAGAAAGGAATGGAGTCATTGCCAGAATACAGATCTGAGCACTAACCAGCGGAGTCGCCATGGGCAACCCAGAGTGAGCCGACTCCTGATCAGAGGAATCGATGTTGCTGTATCGTTGGGTCTGGTGAGAGGGCCGGTTGGCCATTATCTACTGCCATCCATAGGAACTGCAGCCTCCTGTAGTGTGTCTGCAGTCCCTAATAATCTCCTGTAGTGTGTCTGCAGTCTCTGACCATCTCCTGTATTATGTCTGCAATCTCTGACCATCTCCTGTAATATGTTTGCAGTCTCTGACCATCTCCTGTATCATGTCTGCAGTCTCTGACCATCTCCTGTATCATGTCTGCAGTCTCTGACCATCTCCTGTATCACGTCTGCAGTCTCTGACTATCTCCTGTATCATGTCTGCAGTATGTCTGGGGGCTCTTTCTTTTTTTTTTAATTAAACGGTTTTTATTGCTCACAAAAAAAATACGAGGTACAAAAATATGCAGCATATTATATCTTTTACAAGTAGCAATATAGGTTTTTGACATTCCTTGGTCACATCTAAAATCACATACATTAAACAATCCGCTCAGAATTTCAAATAGCCTAGGGTGAACTGTACATATCCCATCAGACTATCCCCTCTCCCACCCGCCCACCTGTTGCCGGTGGGAGCATGCTACACACCTCCCAGCAGCCTCATCCTCACCAATTCCATGGGACTTAAACCCGGTACAGCAAGCCATGCATCCCAGAGCCTATCAAACTTTCCCGCGTTGCCCCTGTGCTGGTATATGTATTTCTCCATCAATAGCGTTTTACCCATCTGCCGTATCCACAGCTGGACCGTAGGCGGCTCCGCAGACTTCCACAGTAGTAGAATAGTTTTTCTCGCCTTGAACAATGCCCTAGTAATTGCCATTCGAGTCACCTCCTCCGGGATCTCCCCCTCCAGTATTCCTAACAAGCAACATAAGGGGTCAGAAGGAACGTTGGTCTGGAACACCAAATTAAGCGTAGCCAGTACCTCCGTCCAATATCTATGGAGTTTGGGGCAACGCCAGAGGAGGTGAATCAGATCTCCAGGCACCGTCCTACATCTACCACATAGCGGATCGGGCAGTCTTCCCATCTTGAATAGCTTTACCGGTGTAAAATGTACTCTCAGTAGTATATATAGTTGGGATACCTTTTGTGCCACATTAAGCGAGCAGGCGTTTACCGCCTGCATTGCCTCCTCCCAGAGCTCCCCCTCTATAGGACCAACATCCGCCTCCCATTGGCTCACCACTTTCATGGGGTGTCCCTCCAAAAACAAGGACAGCAGCATGTTATAGCACTGAGAGGTGACACCCCTGGTCTCACAAGCGTCCTGCAGCATGTGAAAGACAGGGGTGGGGGACTGAACCCACTCCACTGCATCCCCCTGAGCCCTGACAGCATGTCGCAGCTGCAGGTAGTAAAACAGCATATTGGACGGGAGCGCAAATCTCGATTGAAGTACATGAAAAGGAAGTAAGGCCCCATTATGAAACAGTTGTCTCAGGTGGGTTATACCTAGTGATCTCCACTTAGGGTCCTGCTGAAGTTTGGCCAGTTCAGTGTAATTGCCGTTCCCCCATAGCGGGCTGTACCTAGTGAACCCCGTGACATTCTGGAGTTGTTTGGCCTTATTCCACACCTTCTGAAGGAGCGAATAAGTGGGCATCTTTTTAATTGATTTCTGAAACCGCTGAGCCTCCAGCCCCTCCGGCACCGTGTCGGCCCCCGAGCCAAGCAGCATCAGCCTAGCCGAGGAGCCCACAGGAGCCGGTACCATGGTACCTATCAGGTGCTGTAGTTGCGCTGCCAGATAGTATATCCAAGGGTTGGGTAGGGCAAGGCCACCCCCCTCCTTTGGTCGCTGTAGTTGTTCCAATTTGATCCGGGGGGGTTTGTTGTGCCACAATAATTGTCTAAAGAGGGAGTTGACGACCCTGAAGATTTTAAGCGTGATAACAACAGGAGCATTGTGTAGCAGGTACAGAAGCTGGGGCATTAGTATCATTTTAATAAGGTTCGTCTTGCCGGCCAGGGACATCCGCAGTCTATTCCATATCTGTATTTTATCCCTGAATCTAGTCAATAAGGGGTATATATTCAGCTGACAGAATTCTGTGATCACCGGGGAGATGAATACACCCAAGTACTTAAATGAGGATACTATGGGGACCGGGCAGGAGGGCCCCTCACCTAGCACGGGGGCCCCATCCAGGAACATCAGAGCCGACTTGGACCAGTTAATTGTAAGGCCTGAGAAACGGCCAAACTCTGTGATAAGGGCCATGACCTGAGCCAGTGATTCATCCACATCTTCCAAAAAGAGGAGCATGTCATCGGCGTATAGCATAATTTTCTCGTGTATATTGCCATAGCGGAAGCCCCTGACCGACCGGCAGTCTCTCACCAGAGCCGCCAGGGGCTCGATGGCCAGAGCGAAGAGCAGGGGGGACAGGGGGCAGCCCTGCCTGGTCCCCCTGCCCAACGCAAAGGCGTGAGACATCCTGTCAGACATTCGTATGGCCGCCTGCGGCGAGCCGTACAGCAGCCTCACCCACCCTAGGAACCGGGGTCCGAACCCGAACTTGGCCAGTACAGCCCAGAGATACCGCCAGCCAACACTGTCGAATGCCTTATTGGTGTCAAGAGACAACAGTGCCCTGTAGCCGACGGATTCCGAGGGGGTCTGCATGTTCAAGTATAGCCGCCTAAGATTAGTTGCGGTGGAGCTGCGAGGCATGAACCCCGCCTGATCTGGGTGAATAATGGACAAGATAGTTTTGTTAACCCTCATAGCCAATACCATAGCCAAAATTTTAACGTCGCTCTGCAGCAGTGAAATGGGCCTATACGAGCCGGGATCCAAGGGATCCTTGCCTGCCTTTAACAACAGTATAATATTAGCTCTATTCATGGAAGGGGGCAATGCTCCGGACTTGAAGGAGGTGTTGAACACCGCAAGCAGCCTGGGCAGAATCACCTTGCCATATTGGACATAGGCCTCCATGGGGATCCCATCATCTCCCGGGGCCTTGCATGTGGGGAAAGATGCGACCGCCTCTCTCAGTTCCTCCAGAGTGAGCGGGGCCTCCATCTCCGCGCGGGCCTGCCCGCCCAGGAGCGGAAGCTCCACCGTTTCCAGATACTGTGATAGGTCCTCATCTGTATAATCATCACATGGCCTGTAGAGATCGCTGTAGAAGGACGCCAATTCCGCTATAATCTGCTCAGGGTCATTCACCAGTCGTCCCCGGGAGTCTCGGATCGCTCCAATCGCCGGGGAGGCCTGCTGTGACCTAGCAATCCTAGCCAGAAGCCTGCCCGTCTTCTCCCCCTCCTCATAGAAGGCCTGACTAGTAAAGAACCTCTTTTTTTCCGCAGCGGAGGTTCTCAACCGGTCCAGGGAATCCTGGGCCGATATCCAAGCCTCCCTCGCGGAATCAGTTGGTTCCACTACAAATGCAAGCTCCAATTGTTTCACCTGGTCTTCGACCTGCGCCAGAAGCGCAGACGAGTTGCGTTTGATAGCCGTGATTTCAGCGATAAAGGAACCCCTCAAACAGGCCTTAAAGGCATCCCAGCCCACTGCTGAGTTCTCCCCAAGGTGGTTGTCTAAAAAGTACTGATCAATCTGGCAAGTGACCCGGTCATGGGATGTGAAAAGTTTTAGCCAGTAGGCATTCAATTTCCACGGTGCCCTGGGCAGGGAGGAAGCAGGATGGGTAACCAAGTGAGCCGCCAGCGGGGAGTGGTCGGACAGCCCCCTAGGGAAGTATCCTATCCTAGGGACCATATGCACAACCTGTTGGGACCCCACACATAGATCAATGCGAGATAATGAACCATGGGTTTTAGAAAAACATGAAAATTGTCTGGTAGTCGGATATCTGGCCCTCCACACATCCACCCAGCCCACCTCCGCCAGCAGGCGGCTCAAAACAGTGCCCCTACCCCCCAGCGGTGGCTGAACCGGTGGATGTCTATCCAACCTGGGGTCAAGGCATCCATTGAAATCCCCCATAATCATAATGGGGACATCGGGTTTGTTAACTAGATAAGACAGTAGTAATTGCAAAACCTCCCTAGAAAAGGGAGGGGGTATATACACAAAGGCAAGAATTATCATCACAGTAAACACTTTGCAATGCACAAAAACATATCTCCCCATAGGGGTCTACCTCCACATCCAGTTCCTGGAAAGCCAGGGACTTGTGTACCAGTACACTCACCCCCCTAGAGTATGAGGTGTGAGTGGAGTGGTATGACGCGCCCACCCAAGCAAATCCCAAACAACCAACCGTATCTTTTGTGAGGTGGGTCTCCTGGAGGCCCACAATAGCAGGGTGGAACTTTTTTAAACACGAGTTAAGCATTGTGCGTTTCAACGGATCATGAACCCCTCGAACGTTCCAAGTCACTACCGGGGTGGTGGCCATGGTGAGTGGAAAAAGTGGTCATCGCCGGGGGCCAAAGGCTCCGGCACAAGAGTTCTGGGCATCCAGGCACTAGAGTCAGATAGGAGAGGGGTGCAGATCAGTGGGCAGATCTTCAACGGGTGCGGGGAAGGGGTCAGAGCAGGAAAGTTCAGCAAGCACCGCGACATTGTGAGCAAGAGATAACTTTTAAACAGTCCTGAACAGCCTCTTCGAGCACGGATAACGTACCCGCTCGGGGAGGGGGCAGGCCATCCCCACTCATCCCCGGCTCCAAGGACTGTCAGGGAACCCGTGCCAACCGGGCACTGATAAACATGTCCCCACAACTGGGACTTCAGATAGTCAAACGTGGCAGACGGGGCATGCACCCCCCTCTGTGGCGCAATAGCCAGGGTAAACAAAGTGTAGTCTTCCAAACGCTCTCATTAATCGCTAACATTTGAGAAAAGGGTGAAATGTCCCGCTATGGGTAAGGCAGACTCAACTGGCCTGCAGGTAACATACCGACTTCACATGTGTTGATCCAGGGCCTCAGTCGCCCACATCAGCATCCCGGCGTCCCCGGAGGTCCTGTTCATTGCGATCCAGCCACTCCGCCGCCTCTGCAGCGGATTCAAAGAAGGAAGCTTGACCCCGGACTGTGATACGCAGCTTGGCAGGATACAGCATGGCATATGTGAGTTGTAGCCTCTGCAGACGTTTCTTTACATCAGCAAATTTAGCCCTCTTACGCTGCACTTCAGCAGAGAAATCTGGGTAAAACGAGATCCTAGCTCCATTGTAATGCACCGCTCCCCTTTCCCGTGCCAGTCTAAGTATAATTTCTCTGTCCTTATAGTTCAGGAGCCAGGCAAGCATTGATCTGGGTGGGTTGCCCGGGGGGAGGGGTCTGGGTGGTGTGCGGTGCGCTCTCTCCACCGCAAACAGCGTGGTGAATGCCTCTTTACCAAAGATTTCTTGGAGCCATGTTTCTGTAAAGGCCGTGGGGTCCCTGCCCTCCACCTTCTCAGGGAGTCCCACTATACGGACATTGTTCCTCCTTAGACGGTTCTCGATATCGTCGGTCTTTGCGTTCGCCTGCGCAGATTGCTGCAGCGCAGATCTGGCATCTCTGGTGAGGGGTGGGAGCTGGTCCTCCACTTCACTAATCCTACCCTCCACCGCCGTGGTCCTCTCTCTAATTTTCTGGAGGTCATGTCTAATAAGGGATACCGTCTCAGTAAGTGCCCCAAACTGTACCTTTAAACTGTCCACAGAGGCTGTCACTGAGGTGGTGCAGCAGTGTACAGCTCGCAGGATCTCACTCAGTGTGGGCTGGGGTGCATCCTCCTGTAGTTCGTCAAAGATGTCATTGATGTGGTCAGACGAGTATTCTAGGGGCACAGTGTCATCTAGGGCAGAAGCGCCATTTTGCTCTAAGGCTCCCTGCACAGGCATCAGCGGTGGTGGGGGAAGAGAGCAGCTAGGGCCCTGTAATTTTTGGGCATAGTAGAGCATGTCTCTGGGCTGCTCCCTCCCCTGCTGTTTGTTTGCCTTGGACGGCTTACCGCTCGGGTCCTGTGGCTTATCCCCCGCTCCACGCGTCGCTCTCTGAGGGAGCGGGGAGCCGGCGCCATCTTGGACGTCCATGGCCGCCGCTGCAGCGCTCTTTGTCCCTTTGCGGGTCATGCAGGGCTCCGCCAGAGCCGATTCGACCTCCGCCGGGGACAGTGATGCGGTACCTTGTCCCTGGATCGAGTGCCGGGTCAGGATCGGTGCGGGAAGAGGATCAATAGAGGATCGTCAGCGGGAGCTCCGTGCTGTGCGACCGCTCACATGCCTGTCCAGGCCACGCCCTCCCCTGGGGGCTCTTTCTAACAGACTCTCTAACAGGAGCCCTCTCTGTGTGCATTAGAGAGACCCCCCTCCAGGTCCCATTGGTGTACTCATTGTCTTTATTGTTAAAAGATCATGGGAGGATCCCAGGGTAATGAAGACTTCTTAGGGAAGCATCTCTGTGTTTGAGTCGTAGCCATAGAAACATTTGTAAAGGGGAGGAGTTAGTATGATGACCACGCCCATGTGGGGGCGCCAGAAATATTTCTGCACCCAGGCGCCTGTGACCCTAGGATCGGCCCTGACTACAGTGCAGGCCAAATCCATCCCTGCCAGGCCCACCTCCTGGTTCATTGTTGATCAGCTCATCCAAGTGAGTACAAGCCTCCCATACCTATTTTTGTACTTGCATAGATGTTTAATTCCATGCAATAGGTTTATCAATGCTAAAATTTTACTATTGTACTAATGTTTAAATATGTTCACTTTATAGAGTATGTATGCTTTAGATGACATTCAGCCTATGAAGAAGGACCTAGGGGTCTGAAACATGTCAGGCGTCATCTCCAACAGCTACGTGCAATAGCCCTTCATACCAGAGGGCACCTACATTTATTCCTGTATTTTTGTACTGCAATTGATTTTACTTTTCTACTGTATAGATTATCAAATGTCTTTAATAAACAATAACTTTTAAATACTCACCTGGTCTGTTCTAAAAATCCTGAGGGGTTATGCTGTGCCTATGAGCACTAGGTTTGTTTTCTCGTTTATTGGATTAGCCAGACCAGGCCATACACACACGTCAATCTTTTATTTTCCAGTATATACTGTATTTATTGGTGAATAACACTCACTTATTTACCCTGAAAATAGAGGGTAAACTGTGCCTGCGTGTTATACGCAGGGGGCTGTGGAAAGTTTTTTTCCTGAAACTTCCCTCTTAAAGATAGGGTGCGTCTTATACGCCTGTGCGTGTTATACGCCGATAAATACGGTATGTTTAGGGTCATTGTCCTGCTGGAAGGTGAACCTCCGCCCCAGTCTTAAGTCTTTTGTAGACTCTAACAGGTTTTCTTCTAAGATTGCCCTGTATTTGGCTCCATCCATCTTCCCATCAACTGACCAGCTTCCCTGTCCCTGCTGAAGAAAGGCATTCCCACAACATGATGCTTCCACCACCATGTTTCATGGTGGGGATGGTGTGTTCAGGGTGATATGCAGTGTCAGTTTCTGCCACACATAGCGTTTTGCTGAGGCCAAAAAGTCATGTGACCAGAGCATCTTCTTCAATGTGTTTACTGGGTCCCCCACATGGCTTCTCGCAAACTGCAAACAAAACTTCTTATGGTTTTCTTTCAACAATGGCTTTCTTCTTGCCACTCTTCCATAAAGGCCAGATTTGTGGGGTCCATGACTAATAGTTGTCCTGTAGACAGATTCTCCCACCTGAGCTGTGGATCTCTGCAGCTCCTCCAGAGTTACAATGGGCCTCTTGGCTGCTTCTCTGATTAATGCTCTCTTTGCCCGGCCTGTCAGTTTAGGTGGACGGAAATGTCTTGGTAAGTTTGCAGTTGTTTCATAATCTTTCCATTTTCGGATGATGGTGAACAGTGCTCCGTGAGATGTTAAAAGCGTGGGATATTTTCTTATAACCTAACCATGCTTTAAACTTCTCCACAACTTTATCCCTGAACTGTCTTGTGTGTTCCTTGGCCTTCATGATGCTGTTTGTTTGCTAAGGTTCTCTAACAAACTTCTGAGGGCTTCACAGAACAGCTGTATTTATACTGAGATTAAATTACACACAGGTTGACTCTATTTACTAATTAGGTGACTTCTGAGGGCAATTGGTTTCACTAGATTTTAGTTAGGGGTATCAGAGTAAAGGGGGCTGAATACAAATGCACACCATACTTTTCAGATATTTATTTGTAAAAAATTTGGAAAACCTTTATCACTTTCCTTCCACTTCACAATTTTGTGCCACTTTGTGTTGGTCTATTAAATAAAATCCCAATAAAATACATTTATGTTTTTGGTTATAACATGACAAAATGTGGACAATTTTAAGGGGTATGAATACTTTTTCAAAGCACTGTATTCGATTTACTACAGAGTTATTGGTTTTGCATACTTTTTAAGTAGTTATTTTTAGATTTTCCTTTTGTCAGGCATACATTAGTGCAGCATTACCCTTTTGCATCAAGCACACATTTGGGGGTTTTAAGTAAGGTGAGTAATATGTATACCGTATTTTTCGCACCATAAGACGCACCTGACCATAAGACGCACCTAGGTTTTAGAGGAGGAAAACAAGAAAAAAAATATTCTGAACCAAATTGTGTACTAAAATATTTTCCAGTGCCCATTAAATGCAGCCTGACCATTGCCATAGTAAACGCAGAGGGACCATGCCATAGTAAACACAGAGGGACCATGCCATAGTAAACGCAGAGGGACTATGCCATAGTAAACGCAGAGGGACCATGCCACAGTAAACGCAGAGGGACCATGCCACAGTAAACACAGAGGGACCATGCCACAGTAAACGCAGAGTGACCATGCCACAGTAAACGCAGAGTGACCATGCCACAGTAAACGCAGAGTGACCATGCCATCAGTGGTGTATTTAGGTTTTGTGCTGCCCTAGGCCTGACTAAACTTGCGCACCCCCTAATTTAAATATGACCCACCCCTTCCTGTCAAGGCCCGCCCTGTCATCTTCATGGGAAGAGGACAGAGGGGACGCTGTGGGAAGAGGACAGAGGGTTGCCGTGGGTGAAGGACAAAGGGACACCCTGGGAAGAGGACAGAGTAACGCCCTGGGAAGAGGACAGAGTAACGCCCTGGGAGAAGGACGCCGTGGGAAGAGGACAGAGGGGACGCCGCGGGAAGAGGACAGAGAGGGACGTTGTGGCGGTCAATAAGGCCTAGAGGATATCAGGTTAGGCACTTCCTAATGGCTCAGTCCCTGGGAACAGTAATGAATAATGGCCAACAGGCCCTCTTACCAGACCCAGCGAAATCGCAACAGTGATCCCTCTGGCTGGACGTTCGCTCACTCTGGGTTGCCTGGGGTTACTCTAGTCAGTAGTGTAGCATGTCTGTATCCTGGCAGTGGCTCGGTCTTTCTCCCTCTCTGGTGGTGCGGGTACAATGTGGCTCCCTCTCTGGTGGTGCGGGTACAGCGGTTAAAGTGTGGCTCCCTCTCTGGTGGTGCGGGTACAGCGTGGCTCTCTGGCGGTGTGGGTACAGCGTGGCTCTCTGGCGGTGTGGGTACAGCGTGGCTCTCTGGCGGTGTGGGTACAGCGTGGCTCTCTGGCGGTGTGGGTACAGCGTGCCTCTGGCGGTGCGGGGTACAGCGTGGCTCTCTGGCGGTGTGGGTACAGCGTGGCTCTCTGGCGGTGCAGGGTACAGCGTGGCTCCCTGGTGGTGCAGGGTACAGCGTGGCTCCCTGGTGGTGCAGGGTACAGCGTGGCTCTCTGGTGGTGCAGGGTACAGCGTGGTTCTCTGGTGGTGCGGGGTACAGCGTGGCTCTCTGGCGGTGCAGGGTACAGCGTGGTTCTCTGGCGGTGCAGGGTACAGCGTGGCTCTCTGGCAGTGCAGGGTACAGCGTGGCTCTCTGGCGGTGCAGGGTACAGCGTGGCTCCCTGGTGGTGCAGGGTACAGCGTGGCTCCCTGGCAGTGTGGGGTACAGCGTGGCTCTCTGGCGGTGCAGGGTACAGCGTGGCTCTCTGGCGGTGCAGGGTACAGCGTGGCTCTCTGGCGGTGCAGGGTACAGCGTGGCTCTCTGGCGGTGCAGGGTACAGCGTGGCTCTCTGGCGGTGCAGGGTACAGCGTGGCTCTCTGGCGGTGCAGGGTACAGCGTGGCTCCCTGGTGGTGCAGGGTACAGCGTGGCTCTCTGGTGGTGCAGGGTACAGCGTGGCTCTCTGGTGGTGCAGGGTACAGCGTGGCTCTCTGGTGGTGCCCCCCAGCAGAGTATTCTCTTTTGCTCCTCTTCAAGTTCTAACACCCCCTCCCTCCCCTCCAGCAGAGTGCTTGCATGCTGGGGGAACTGGTGCCATAAACTCTGCAGGGACTTCATTTCCCATGATGCTCCCAGTGTCTTCTGATTGGCCCTCTGCTGTGGCCAATCATGGGGGGGGAACAGTGGGCAGGAAGCTGGGTGGCGACCCAGCAAATCCAATTAGAGCCGCTCTCTCTTTCTCTTCTCCTTACAGAAAGGGAAGGGGGGCGGCGGGGAATATACAGACAGCCCGCAGCTCTCCTCTCCCTGTCACATCGCCGCTGCTCTATTTGCCAGAGAACTCGGCAGCGGCGCTGTGGCAGGGAGAGGAGAGCTGCGGATATCCCCCGCCGCCCCCCTCCCTTTCTGTAAGCAAAAGAGAAAGAGAGAGAGAGCGGCTCTAATTCGATTCGCAAAGCCCCTGACACTGCGGCGGGGGGGCGGAGCCAGTGGCAGCGGTCGGGGGATTACAGAGGCTGTGAGCGGATGGCAGGGGCGGTGCCAGCGACGGCGGGGGGCGGGGCCCCTGTTATGTATTCGGACCATAAGACGCAGGGACATTTTCCCCCATATTTCTGGGGGAAAAAAGTGCGTCTTATAGTCCGAAAAATACGGTAATTTCTACCATTTGGATGTTTAACCATCTAATGCAGTGGTTCTCAACTTTTCTAGTGACGTAACCCCTTGATAAAATTTCACAAGTTGTGGGGACCCCTAATAATAAAATTATTTTCGTATCGTGGGTTGTCAGCACCCAAGGCAAGACAAGTAATTTGCGCCCCTAACCCATGGACATTTAGCGCTCACTGAGTCCCTTTCACTCTTACAGTATTAAAACCCCTTATGATACGTTTTAGGATGTACCACTCTTTCTCTTTGTTCTCCTTACTTTCCCTTTTATCCCTCTCTATGCTAATTTCTTGCTTTTTTTCCCCATCCCTCTCTCTAGCCATCTTTCTTGTTCTTTCTCTCCCTTTTTCTTTGTTCTCCCCCGCAACTATAATCACTGTGTCTCCGACTTTGTGGTGTCTCGTAGCAGTGAAATCAGGAGATAGGGTCTCCTCCAGCCCCTCCCAGTTCACATTCCTCACCAGTCAGCTGACCTCTAGTCTCTGCCCCCCCGCCATGCCGTGAACTGAATGGGCGGCTGCGAAGAGGCTGAGTGGGCGGCCGCGGGCTCCAAGAACAGCCCAGCTGGGCAGGCCACAGACTCCAGGGAAAGCCCTGTTGTGCGGCTGCAAAAAGGGTGGGAGAGCGGTGCGGGCTTCAGGAACAGCCCAGGATTCGGTGACCCCTGGCAAATCATCATTCGACCCCCAAAAGGAGTCCCGACCCCCAGGTTGAGGACCACTGATCTAATGCCTTGTACACACGATCGGAATTTCCGATGGAAAAAGTCGGATGGAATTTTTTCATCGGGTATTCCGACCGTGTGTGTGTCCCATCTGACTTTTTCTGTCGGAATTTAGAAAGAGAACATTTTTTTCCAACGGAAAAAAATTCTATCGTCTGTAGGGAACTCCGACAGAGGAAAAAACACGCATGCTCAGAATCAAGTCGACGCATGCTCAGAAGCATTGAAATTTATTTTTCTCGGCTCGTCGCTGTGTTGTACATCACCGCGTTCTTGACGGTCGGAATTTGGTGTGACAGTGCGTATGCAAGACAGCTTGAACGGAATTCCGATCGTGTGTACAAGGCATAAGTATGCATTAATTGAAATTCCTACAGCATTTTTTTGATCATGGGTTGATATTTAGGCTCCTTTCACACTGGGGCGGTGGGTGCATCAGCGGTAAAGCGCTGCTATATTTAGCGGCGCTTTACTGTCAGTTTTGAACCCCAACCCCAATAGCAACTCCCCTAGACCTGCTCAAGGTTAAATCATTGTAAAACCTTTTTGGTAAAAATTTAGAGGTCAATCTTAGTTTTGAGTCACATTTTATGTGCGTCTCCTGAATAACCACAACATAAAGCACAGAATGTTGTAGTTCTATCATTATTTTATATATTTTTTTTAGAAGTATTCAAACCACACACTGTGACTAAATTAAGTGGGAGCATATCCAATAGGTATTACCCAGTAATACAGGTGGTTTGTGGGACCACTCAGAAAAGAGAGGGAGAGAAACAAAAAACACCAACCCTTCAACACTACCAGCCCCCCTCTGTACTGTATACTCATCTCCCAAGGGCAAACCCTAACACCTTTCTTTCTATCAGAAATCAGCATTAACCACTTAAGGACCAAGCCTATTTCTGACACTTGTTGTTTACAAGTTAAAATCAGTACTTTTTGCTTGAAAATTACGTAGAACCCCCAAACTTTATATAATATTTTTTAGCAGTGACCCTAGAGAATAAAATGGAGATCGATGCAATACTTTATGTCACACCGTATTTGCGGAGTGGTCTAACAAATGCAATTTTTTGGAAAAAATACACTTTTTAAAAATAAATAAATAAGAAAATTTTTCCTATAATGTAAAAGATGTTACACCAAGAAAACTGATACCTAGCATGTCATGCTTCAAAATTGCGCATGCTCGTGGAATGACAACACACTTTGGTATTTAAAAATCTCCATAGGCGACGCTTGAAAATTTGATACAGGTTACCAGTTTAAAGTATTTACGGTAGCAGAAAAACAACAAACACTCCTGCGCACAAGATGACCGTCAAGCATTCAGTGGTAAACAACGATAACACCGGCCTTGCCGCCCTTCATGGATAGGGGTATCCTAGTAGTGAACGAGAAAAGAGAAAACAAGGGTGCACCAGCCTAGTGTGATATCGTCAAAGATGTTTATTTAAATGACAGTAATAAAAAGGTACTCACAAAAACTAGAGTTAGACTTACCGGTAACTCTGTTTCTAGGAGTCGTCCAGGACAGCACTAGAGAGATAGGCTCCACCTCCGGAGGCAGGAAACACATCATCCCGATCTTTAAAGGGCGGCTTCCGTCCCTCGTCCTCAGTCTTTTAACCGAGAACTTCCCCGGAACGGCTTCTGAAACAACAAAAAACACTCGTCCACCATTATAACAGCATATAGGGAGGGAATCCCTGCTGTCCTGGACGACTCCTAGAAACAGAGTTACCGGTAAGTCTAACTCTAGTTTTCTCTAGTCGTCTGTCCAGGACAGCACTAGAGAGGATCAGCGAGAACTTACCAGATTAGGGGGGACTACCGCTTGGAGGACTTTCCTCCCAAACGCTTGGTCTTGCGCTGAGAGAAGGTCCAATCTATAATGCTTCATGAACGTCCAGTAATTTGACCATGTTGCTGCTCGACAAATTTGTTCTGGTGTTGCTCCAGCTCGCTCTGCCCAAGAGGCCGATAGTGCCCGTGTGGAGTGAGCCATGGGGGAAAAAGGGCATTCTTTTCCTAAGATTTTGTAAGCTTCCACAATAGCCTGCTTAATCCATCTTGCGATTGTGCCTTTTGAAGCTTGAAACCCCAATTTTTTTCCCGAATGCAAAATAAATAGAGCATTGGATTTCCTAATTTGGACAACTCCAGATACTGTAAGACACAGGCTCTCACATCCAGATTGTGGTATTCTGTCTCCCTTAGATTGGTTGGGGACCCACAAAAAGAAGGCAAAACAATTTCCTGGGCCCTATGGAACTTTGACACCACTTTGGGCAAAAAACCTGGGTCTGTACGTAATACCAGCCTGTCTTCAAAAACTTGCAGAAAAGGCTCCTTAATGGAAAGTGCCTGCAGCTCACTAATGCGTCTCGCAGTGGTTATGGCCACTAGGAAGACAGATTTGAGCGTGACCCATTTTAGGGACAGCTCTTTCTTTTGTGACCACTTAGCCCAACCCTGCAACACTGTCGTCAGGTCCCATTTTGGCAGGACTTTAAATGGAATGGGTCTAATTCTGGCTAACCCCTTGAAGAACCTGCTAACTAGTGGGTCTATGGCCAGGGGTCGCTCTAAAAAAACTGACAAGGCTGATACCTGTACTTTTAGTGTACTAATGGCCAGTCCTTTTTCTGCACCATCTTGTAAAAACTCCAAGATGGCTGGGATGCTTGCAGACACCTTTTTGGTATCTAACCATGAACAAAATGTTTTCCAAACTTTAACATAAATCGCTTGGGTAACCTTCTTTCCACTAGAAAGAATGGTGTTTACTACCCTATCCGAGAGCCCCTTAGACTTCAGGAGACTCTCTTCAGACACCAGGCTGACAGCTTCAGGGTCTGAACATTGGATAATAGGACTGGGCCCTGAGATAGCAGATCCTTCCTTACGGGCAACATGAGGGGGGGGGGTTCCTCTGTCAGGCGTAACAGTATGGAAAACCAAGGCCTCTTTGGCCAATACGGGACCACTAGGATCATTGTGGTGCGTTCCTGAACAAATTTTCTCAGGACAAGAGGAATAAGTTTGAACGGGGGAAAGGCGTAACATAGGTGAAACGGCAACTTCTGGGCTAGGGCATCTATCCCTTTGGCCCCTATTTCTCTTTCTATCGAAAAGTAAGTTGGAACTTTGGCATTCGACCTGTTGGCAAACAAGTCCACTTCTGGAATGCCCCACTTCTCTATTATTAGTTGGAAGACCTCCCTGTTTAGGGACCACTCTGATTCGTACACTTGGTGTCGGCTCAGAAAGTCCGCCAGGCAATTGTCCACTCCCTTCAGATGGACCGCGGATATGGACTTCAGATTTTTTTCTGCCCAGGCAAAGATAGCGCTCGCTAGCTTGATTAAGGATGGACGCCTTGTTCCTCCTTGCTTGTTAAATATGAGACTGCTACCACACTGTCTGAGAGGACCTGTACGTGATGATTTTTCAGCTCCGTGGCAAATGCCCTTAGGGCTTCCCAGATTGCTTGCAACTCCCTCCAATTGGCTGACCTTTGGGACTGTACTTTTTCCCAGCGTCCTTGGGCTACCTTTGACCCCCAATGGGCCCCCCAGCCCCAGGCACTGGCGTCCGTGGTTATTCGGACTGACACCGGAAGAGACCAAAATAGACCCTGCACCAGGTTCTCTTCGTCCCTCCACCACCAAAGAGACCTTTTGGTCTTTGGGGATAGGTGGAAGGTCGCATCCAACGATTCCTGCGTTCCGTCCCAGTTGTTCAGGATATTTGCCTGAAGACACCTGAAATGGGCCCTTGCCCATGGTACCGCAGGGATTGTTGCCGTCAGGACACCCAAAGCCGACATGGCTGAGCGGGTAGAAACTGCCAGATTGTTTTGAAGGAAGGCTACTGTAGCCTTTACCTTTTTTACTTTCTCCACTGTGAGATAAAATTTCTGTGTCACTGAGTTCACTAGGAAGCCCAAGTACTGCAGGACCTGTGCTGGGGTTAGGCTTGACTTCTCCCAATTTATTAACCACCCCAGTTTTTCCAAAAAGGATATGGCCACCCGCAGATCCCCTTGTAATTGGAGCGCGGAGGGTACAAAAAATAAAAGGTCATCCAGGTAAGGGATGACTGATATCCCTTCCAGTCTCAGGGGGGCCAGTGCCTCAGCCAAAATTTTTGTAAATATTCTGGGGGATGAAGACAGGCCGAATGGCAGGGCCCTGAATTGAAAATGTCGAACCTGCTTTCCCCATCTGATTGCTACCCTTAAAAACTTTTGAGATTCCGGATGGATAGGGACGTGTAAGTAGGCATCCCTCAAATCGAGGGAGGCCAGGAAACAATCCGGGGGAAGAATTGACTTCACCGAAAGGATTGTCTCCATCCGAAATTTTTTGTAAGCCACCCATTTGTTTAGTGACTTCAGATTCAATATTAGGCGTAAATTGCCCGACGGTTTTCTCACTATGAAAACATGTGAGTAGAAACCTAGGTTTATCTCCTGCTGTGGCACTGGGATAAGAACCCCCTGGTCTACCAAGTCGCCTATTTGTGACAACAAGGCTGTCTTTTTCTGAGAATCCCTGGGCGGAGAGGTTACGAACGTTCTTGTGGGCGGAGTGCCCCTGAACTGAATTCGATAGCCTTCCCTGATTATCCTCCGAATAAATGTATTTGGGGTAGTCTTTTCCCACTGTGGGAGGAACTGCCCCAATCTCCCTCCCACTGGAACTAAGTCACTGGGATTTGTTGGTCTTTTTAGGAGAGGAAAACAGGACACCTTTCTGCTTACCCTTTCCCCACTGTTTCCCAGAGGTCGACCCCTTAGGGGCCTGCCCCTGAATCGGCCTTTGTCCTTGGGGACGAAAAAAACTTTTCCCCTGAACCCTTTTATTTTTGACCGCGAAGGCCTTTTTCTTGTCGGCAATACGGTCTAGCACTTTCTCTAGATCTTGCCCGAACAAGAGGTCTCCTTCAAATGGGATGCCACATAGTCTAATCTTTGATGCCGGGTCTCCCGACCAGGACTTTAGCCATAAAGCCCTGCGTGAGGAATTTATTAAGGCAGCGGTCTTTCCCGACAGCTTGACCGACTCAGCGGATGCATCCGCCATATAGCCCGCCGCCTTGTGTAGCATAGAATGGGAATCAAGAATCTCCTTCCTGGAGGTCCCACTTTCCAGATGGTTTTGTAGCTGGTCTAGCCAGACCTCCAAGTTACGAGCCACTATAGTCGTAGCCATTGCTGGTTTTAAACTTGTCATGGCTACTTCCCATGACCTTTTCAGCAGTACCTCCATCCTTTTGTCCATAGGTTCCTTAAGGACACCCATGTCCTCAAAGGCGAGGTCTGTTGATTTGGAACACTGGGAAAAGGCTGCATCCACTTTGGGCACTTTGTTCCAGATACAGGAGGAATCCTCACTGAAGGGAAATCTCCTCTTCAGACTTTTGGGAAAAAACTATTTCTTCTCTGGTTCCCGCCATTCCTTTTCAATAGAACCTGCCAGTGCGCTATGTACCGGAAATACCCTGTTCTGACCCTCTTTCAGGGTTTGGTACATCTGGTAATGCAGGGACAAGGAAGCCTGCTATTCTTTAATATCGAGAGTCTCATATATCACCACTAATAAGGCATCCACCTCCTCTAGTGAGAGCCTGTATCTGGGTGAGCTTGTCCCCTGGCTCGGAATATCTCTGGATGAGGCCGCCTCACTTAGCTCATCCAAGGAATCTGGTTCCCCTCCATCTGATGCGTCACCCACCTCTGGGGCCGAATCAGGGGGGGCTGCAGCTGGTGGTTTTGGGGTTTCAAGGCTTGCCAGCATTGATTTAATGGTCTTCATTTCTTTCTGAACCCCAGCAATTAGTTCCTTACATGCCCCTGTTGCCTCCTTGTAAACCAATATGTCAATACAGGGTTTACAAAGGGGCTTGCTCCATCCCTCCTTTAGTTTGTTCGTACATGACGGACAGCTCTTCTTCCCCCCTGACCTCCCCGGGTCTTTAGGCTGAGCCTGGAATAAGAGAAGGAGAGAAGAAACCAGGGCAAGTAGTTGTCAAAACCTTTAGACAATCGGGGATTGTACCTTTACCACACCGATGTGCACCCCCACCAGCCGCTGACAGGATTCGCATGGCTCTTTAGCCTGGATCCTTTCGCTGAAGGAGGGGGGGTATTTCCCCTTTTCCCTTCCTTCCCCAGCCCTGTAGGTCCAGGGCACCCCAGTGTCTGCCTACCTGAGCCGTGCCGGCACCACTGCCACCTGGTTCCATTGTCTCCATGCTGTCCTCTACCTCTGTAGTTAGCTGCTGGATCATGTTCATGGAATCGTCTATTTTGTGGCCGACGTTTTTTTTATTTTCCGCCATGGCTCCAGCGTCCACGCTCGCCGCGCGACCCGGAACCGGAAGTGTTGTGCCGGAAGTCCCCGCCCTCCTCCTGCGTTCCACAGGCCAGAACTCGAGGCCTACGCCCGCCCCCCGCCGGACACACACGCCAGAGACCACAGTACCTGGCCGGCAGATGCCAGGATGTTCTGTGCGGGGAACGTCAGCCCTCCTCAGGCTATACCGGAGGATTGCGCCGGTACCAGCTTCCATGCAGCCTGACCGGGGGACCCAAAAAAGCCTGCCACCTTTCAGGTATCGCAGACCTCCTTCCCCCTTCCTCAAGCAGTCTACCTTGGCTTAGGGGAAGGAGAGCTCCATCCAGCCTCCTCCTCCGGTGGAGGAAACACAAAAGACTGAGGACGAGGGACGGAAGCCGCCCTTTAAAGATCGGGATGATGTGTTTCCTGCCTCCGGAGGTGGAGCCTATCTCTCTAGTGCTGTCCTGGACAGACGACTAGAGAAAGTAGTACAATTAATCACAATGTACAGAAGGTGCCATGGAGAACTGCAACATGTAGAACCCGAATCGCACTCCAACCGACCATGAAGGACGTGCTGGGACACACTACCGGCTATTGGATCGGAATACATGGGCATCAATGAGCTTCGGCCGCCCATCACCCTGTTGCTGGTTTCCCATCCTTGGTTCACTTTTGGTAGATCCTGACCACTGCAGACCCGGAACATTCCACAAGAAGCTAGCCATTACAATTTAGCCTTTGTCAAAGTCGCTCAAATCCTTAGGATTGTCCATTTTTTCTGCCTTTAACACATCAACTTCAGGGACAATATGTTCACTTGCTGCCTAATATATCCCACTGACATTCAGGTGCCATTGTAAGGAGATTATTCCTCACTTTACCAGTCAGTGGTCATAATGTTATGGCAGATTGGTGTATGCCCTGAATAGGATACATAAATCCCCCCCTGAGTAGCTCAGCCTACCATATTCAGGCAGTGAATATGAAATCCTCCTTAGTAAGTCTGACTGGAGAGACACAGCTATCCTCCCCCCCATGTGAAGAGAGCTTTCCATGACCCCCCCCCCCCCCAGTCACAGCTCATCACTTCCTGCAGCTGGATGTAACCCGAGCAGCTGAGCTTTACTTCACTTCCGAGCTCCGGCGCATGCGCACTGCCCCCCTCCCCGTCTGCTCCTGCACGGCTGTGCTGTGGGGGCGGCTCTGTGAGGACACTCCCCTTCTCCCCGGGCATCTCCATTCAACTATCCCTCATACATCCAATACAGAGTGCGAGGACGGCGATCACCTTCCCGGGGGGCCCAGCATGGAGATCTCAGAGAGCAGGAACAAGAAGGTGAAGCTGACGGGGAAGCTGCAGAACTGGGTGAGTGACCACGCCGGGCTGTGTGTTTATAAAGTTCTCCTGAGGAGTCTGGGGAGAGGAGAGTGCTGCTGACGTGTGGGTGATACCTGCTAGAAGATGTCTGGCAGTGTGCCCAGGGAGGACAGCAGGGGGCAGCATCCTCTATGTACCAGTCTGCACTCTACAGATCAATGGGCTCCAGGTGACCAGTGTGTACTCTGCTATGGAAGGTGGAGGTGACATTCCTCTCTCACTCTAATCACTTAAAGGGCATTGTACTGCTCCTTACTTCTGTTACTTCCTCTTTCTCACTTCACACTGATATTGGTTTTGGTTTTTTTTAACTAGCAAAAGTGTCCCCTGTCATTGCACAGGATGAATATAGGAGGTGTGTTGGCAGGGCCGGTGCTACCACTAGGCAACCGCCTAGGGCCAACTGCTGCCTAGGGCGCCCGACCACTGGTTTTCCTCAGCAGGCAGCTGCCGCTCCATTCTTACATAGTGTCAGAGGCACAGCTTCGGCGGAGGACTGTGTCTGTGTCCCCCAACTCCAGAATGAATGGAAGCAAGCAAACATTCATTGATGGGCGCTGGGGAGGCTGCATTTGATGGGCGCTTCATTAAAAAGGTGGGATATACATGGGAAGCGCAAAGGGGGTGGAGTCAAGAGTGTAGCCAAGGGGGGGGGAGGTGGCAAAATGAAGTTTTGCCTAGGGTGTTAAAATCCTTGCACCAGCCCTGTGTGTGGGGGCAATGGCGGAGAGGAGAGCGAACATGGTGTGCTGGGCAAATGGTGGAGAATGGTAGTGTGGGCATTGGTATAGTGGTGGAGGTTGAAGAAGTGTGTGTTGGTGGCGGAGAATACAGCGCCGCGCGTAATTTTCGGTGGCAGAGAATACAGCGGTATTTCAGTGGCGGAGAATAAAGCGACGTGCATTATTTGAATGGTGGAGTATTAAAGCGGCATGCGTTATTTTCGTGACAGAGAATACACTGGTCGTCATTATTTCAGTGGCGGAGGATAAAGCAGCATGCGTTATTTCAGTGGCGGAGAATAAAGCGGGGGGCATTATTCAGTGGCGGAGAATAAAGTGGGGGCATCATTCCAGTGGCGGAGAATAATGCAGCAGCTTCAGCCAGGGCTCGACAAATCCTAGGCGCCAGGTCGCCATGGCGACTAGAAATCGCATCCTGGACGTGCATTAAGTCGTAGTGGAGGAGAGTGTAAAAGTCCGCGTCAGTGCGCCGGGCAGGTAGTACTTTTGTAATCTTTAGCCCTGCTGTAGGCAAGTAGCAGGGATTACTTGTCAGATGGAAGCATTTGGGCGCCCTCCCCCCCCCCGCTCCACGTGCTCATTTGCAGGCCCGGCCTGGGACCAGCAAAGCGAGTGCTTCCGGATAGAGGGGAGCCGCTCTCCTCCCCTTCTTGTTCTGACACAGAAGTGACATATATGATGTCACTTCCGGGTCCCCGTTGACAGTTATCCTAGCCATGAAGGCCGGGATGTAATGTAATGCAGTGCGATGTGCATTGCAATACATTCAGCAGAACACAGGGGAGACATGTCTCATTAAAGAGAACCTGTCATCAAACCTGTACCCTATGTGATGGGGAAAAAAAAAAAGTTAAAAGGGTTGTAAACCCTCAATGTTTTTCACCTTCATGCATTCTATGCATGAAGGTGAAAAACCATCTTTAGTGCAGCAGCCTCCCTTTTACTTATTTAAACCCGGTCTTTCTAGCGACGAGAATGAGCACACCAGCTCTAGTCGGTGTCTCAGGTCCTCATTGGATAGAGCGATAGCAGCAGGAACCATTGGCTCCCGCTGCTGTCAATCAAATCAAATCAAATGACGCGGGGGCAAGGCCGAATCCTGCTGTCTGTGTTAATAGACGCAGGAGCAGCAGGACACAGGAGCGCCCCTGCATGAGTGCCCCGAGGGAGAGCGGCTTTTCAATGGGGCACTCGAGAAGAGGAGGAGCCAGGAGCTCCGCTGAGGGACCCCAGAAGAGGAGGATCAGGGCCACTCTGTCCAAAACCAACTGTACAGAGGAGGTAAGTTTGACATGGTGTTACATATCCTTTAAGTAAAAAAAAAATATATATATATATATATATATTTATTTATTTATTTTTATTGTAAAAAAGTAATGTTACACCCAAGCACATAAAATGTCTCCATACCACACCACCTTTTGCTTAATCAGGATTAAGGATGAGCTCCGGCGTGTTTGCATAGAACACGTGCAGAGCCCGCCAGGAAGTCGGCACTGCGCTGCGCTAATGACAGGCAGGGAGACCTTTTCCGATGCATGGCTGCAAAGATCGGGAAATTTCTCCCTGGCTGTGATTAGTGCAGCGCGGTGCCGACTTCCTGGCGGGCTCTGCACGTGTTCTATGCAAACACGCTGGAGCTCATCCTTAATCAGGATGAAGGTACTAGGAAAATGATGTCTGGATCCCAAAGTATGGACATTTTGGGGCTCATGTATGAAAAGTTCTCAACAGGAAGTTGTCAATAGCAACTAATCAGCTCTCACGTCTACAGTCCAATATTTCAATGTAAAATTAGGATTGTGATTGTTTCGTATGGAGAGGAAAAAAAAATTTTAGTTACTTTTTCTTCGTATGCCAATTACAGCCGGTTCACACAGGGGCGACTCGTCAGGCGACCTAGCCGCCTGACAAGTCGCGCTCCGCTCTGTACAATGGAACCCTTCTAATAGGAGCGACTCAAGTCGCTCCGACTTAGAAAAAGGTTCCTGTACTACTTTGGGACGACTTCAGGGCGACTTGGATTGACTTCAATACAGAAGTCATTTTGCAAGTCACGTCTGAAGTCGTGTGGAGATCGCCCGGCAGAGTCGCGGGACAAGTCGTGCCGCCCCAGTGTGAACCGGGTCTTAATGTTCATATTGGGTTCCCCCAGTGATAGGTTGGCGCTCCATTTATGAATACAATAGCACTGGCTATTCACAATGAATGGCACAATTTTCACTTTTATTGTCAATGATGACATTATGGAGTTGATTTACTAAAGACGGTTCTCTGTGCAAGCGCAGTTGCTCCAGAGCTTGGTGAATGAGGTAAAGCTCTGCTGATTTCTATCATCCAATCATGTCCTTAGTAAATCCAGCCCTGTGTAACGTGCACGTTGCCACTATTGTTTATCTTGGGAGGGTCGCCATAGCAGCAGAAGTTCTGCCTTTTCTTTCTCGTACATCACGGGACACAGAGCGACATAGTCATTACTAATGGGTTATATAGATACCGTCAGGTGCTGGCACTGGCAACTTCCAAAACCGGAAGTACCCTCCCCTATATAAGCCCCTCCCATCCGGGAGCACCTCAGTTTTTTGCCAGTGTCTAAGGTGTTGGCCAAGAAGAAACATGTGTTTTTCACTGAGCTTGCGTACAGGTTCTTTTGGGCCTCAGTAAGCTATTCCGGATCCGACCAAAAAAGCTTCATAGCTAAACGGTCGGTACCCGGGCCTTGCAGGGAAGAGCAAGGTTTTGCCTGTAATGCTTCTCTTAGGAGAGCTGGACCCTGGGATCCAGATCTCTGGTCATACCCACGACCAAGATGTTTTCTGTGCAGGGTGCTATACAGGTCCAGGGGAGTGGAATCCTTGGGAACCCGGTCCCTGAAGGTTTGATTACAATGCCTGCCGTGATAGGTGAAGTTTGGGCTTTTGTGGACCAAACAAAGTCCTGCGGCGGGGAACAGGTAAGTGGGGGCCCCCAGGAACTTGGTTCTATTGGGGGACCCCCAAGCCTAATTTGTCTTTCTGTCTGTTACCTAATGGTATTCCCGCAAAATTCTGTGCATGCCTGTAACTACTAAAAAAATGTAATAATTTTTTAATGGTGGTCAAGAAAAAAAAAAAAAAATTTTATATATATATTTAATATATTAGACGGCGGTACCTGTGTTTGTCCACTAGAGGCCGCTGTGGAATGTTTTCTTGTCATGTGGACTAGTTTCTTCTCAGCAGAGCAAAGTCCAGGCAGATGGTGAGTTCTCTTATAGGAAACTGCTTCCTCTGCCATGTTGCAGTGCTCGTCCATCCCCCGGCCTGCGGCAAAGAGGGGCCCTGGCTCCTGTCCCTTGTTTCCATTTTTGAAATTAGCGCCGAGGGCGCACGTGGCCGCGCGCGTGCGCGTGCACGCGCCTCTATATATAGAGGTGAGCCGGGAAAGGGGGCGGAGCCTGGGGGATGACGCTCTGTGCGCGCCGCAGCGCTTCTGCGCATGTGCGGGCGTCCCAGCAGTTTAAAAAAACCACAATATTGTAGTAAGCTGGCTATGAAGTACAGAGACAGAGCTGGCAACATTTAAAGGCATACAGCAAGCGGTTGATACAGGCATCCCCTAGAAAGGCACATTAGTAGACACCAACTGTTTCTTATAGCAGCATTTATGCTAGACTATTATCAGTAACTGGTGTATTTCGGCTGGAATACCTCAGCTTTGTGGCTTAGGAATATGCCGTCTAAAAACTCCGGGACTAGAAATTCCAGGAGGAATAGGGGGTCTCCATCGGGCTCTGAGGATCTTGGGCATGCTTTGGCTGCACCAGTCTCCCCTGAAGAATCAGAGGTTAGTGACCGTAGAGCACCCTCAGGAGTACCTGGTACTGTGGCTGTCCTCAGTTCACCTGCTCCTGTGTATGTAACAGAGGAGGTTTTTTCCTCAGCTCTGGGAGGGCTGGAAGAGAGATTGTCAGCATTGATCGCTGCTTCCCTGTCACAGGAGAAAAGCGCTCGATCTCCGTCTCCCCCCTCAGAGTGCCTGTTAACAGAGCAACAGTCCCATACAGAGGTCGACCTACCTGAGGGGGATCAGGATGAGGTCGATTCGGTTGCAGAGGAATCAACAGTGGAAGAGCCGTTCTCAGCATCACATGCTGAAAGGTTATGGGTTCAGTCCCTGACTAATATGGTCCGATCAGCATTTAAAATGCCACTTGCGGAGCCATCCTCCACTTCTGTCTCCTCGTTGGGGTCGCTAAAAGCTCCCCAGACTTTGTTCCTTTCCGATCCATCCTTTACTGGAGGGGCTCATTTACCAGGATTGGGAGCATCCTGACAAAATATTTACTCCCCCCAAGAGATTTCCGGTGGTCTATCCCATGGAGGATAAGTTCATCAGAAAATGGAGGGTCCCTACAGTGGACGCAGCCATCTCTTGTGTGAATAAATCACTGACATGTCCGGTGGAAAATGTCCAAATGTTCAAGGACCCAATAGACAAAAAATTGGAGTCCTTATTAAAATCTGCTTTTTCTACAGCAGGATTGGTGACACAACCAGCAGTGGCAGCTATTGGGGTCTGCCAAGCAGTGAAGGATCAGTTGAAACAGGTCTTAAGGGACTTGCCGGATCAGCAGGCTCTTGCCCTAGCTGATCTACCTAGAGCCTTATGCTTTGCGGTGGACGCTATAAAGGATTCAATCCATCAGGCCTCCCGCCTTACGCTGTCTGTAGTACATATGCGCAGGCTTCTATGGCTCAAGAACTGGTCTGCTGAAGCTCCCTGTAAAAAATTGCTGGTCAGCTTCCCATTTCATGGGGAGCGCTTATTCGGGGAAGACCTGGACAAGTATATCCAGAGAATTTCCAGCGGTAAAAGTACACTTTTGCCGGTTAAAAATAGAGTTAGAGGTCCCTCTTTTAAAAGGCCGGCCTCTCCAGTCCCTAGGACATCGGCTGTGAAACCGTTCCGACGGCCTACTCGGTCAAATCCCGGAGGTAGAAATCAGGGACAGTTGCAGGGTAACAAAAAGCCCTGGAGCAGGAGAGGTACAAAACCTCCCCCAAAGTCAAATGCATGAAGGGTTGCCCCCACCCAATCGGGTGGGGGGAAGACTTCAGTTGTTCACAGAGACCTGGCGGGACACGATCCGAGACAGATGGGTGCTCTCCGCAGTAAATCTGGGATACAAATTGGAGTTAAAAAACTCCCCTTCTTCCCGCTTTATAAGGTCAAACGTGCCAAGGGATCCCCAGAAGAGAGGATCCCTCCTGTTGGCACTAGAACAATTATTGCTTCAAGCAGTAATTATAGAGGTTCCCCTGGAAGAGTGGGGGTTCGGGTTTTACTCAAACCTCTTTACAGTTCCGAAGCCAAACGGGGACGTGAGGCCCATACTAAATCTAAAAGGGCTAAACAAATTCCTGCATATCAGGACTTTCCGGATGGAGTCGATCCGATCGGTAGCCACTGCCCTACAAGGGGAGGAATGGTTAGCCTCGATCGACATCAAGGATGCTTATTTGCACATTCCCATCTTTCCAGCCCACCAAAAATTTATACGCTTTGCGGTAGAAGGCCGCCATTTTCAGTTCAGAGCCTTACCCTTCGGTCTGGCCACAGCACCAAGAGTGTTCACAAAAATTTTGGCCCCATTATTGGCCAATCTAAGAACACGAGGTGTAACGATAATGGCATATCTAGACGACTTGTTGCTGATAGACCACTCAGTGGAAAAACTAGAAGTGGTTGTTCACGAGACAATCAAGTATCTGGAATATCACGGTTGGATTATCAACCGAGACAAGTCAGCCCTAAAACCAGTCAAAAGTCTGGAATACTTGGGGCTAAGGCTGGATTCAGACCAGAGAAAAATTTTCTTGCCTCAAGAAAAGGGGTCGTCTTTGAGAGATTTGATCCACTTAGTGGGCTCAAAAAGACAGCCATCCATACGCCTGTGCATGAGGCTGCTGGGAAAAATGGTGGCATCATTCGAAGCAGTACCCTACGGTCAATTCCATTCAAGGAAATTGCAAAGGGCCATACTGTCAGCCTGGAACAAAAAAGTTCAGGCCCTGGACTTACCAATGTCCTTGTCCCCTTCCGTTCGCAAGAGCCTCCGCTGGTGGTTGGTTCCCCAGAATCTGGAAAGAGGGAAATCCTTTAGTCCGATTTCCTGGAAGGTGGTCACTACAGATGCCAGCCTTATAGGCTGGGGAGCAGTACTGGAGCAATGGTCTCTCCAGGGCAAGTGGTCAGAAGCAGAAAAGGCCCTGCCCATCAATCTCTTAGAGATACGAGCAGCCCGGTATGCCCTAGTAGCATGGACATCCAAACTCCAAGGGTCCCCTGTCAGAGTTCAATCAGACAATGCCACAGCAGTGGCATATATCAATCGTCAGGGGGGCACCAGGAGTCGTGCAGCCCAAAGGGAAGTAAATTACATCCTGAGATGGGCAGAAAGATATGTCCCAGCCATATCTGCGGTATTCATTCCAGGGGTGGAGAATTGGAAGGCGGACTTTCTAAGTCGCCAACAATTATGCCCAGGGGAATGGTCCCTTCATCCCGAGGTTTTCCGGACAATATGTCAGCGGTGGGGAACACCGGATGTAGATCTGCTAGCATCCAGATTCAACGCAAAAGTGGACAGGTTTGTCTCTTGGACAAGGGATCCCCTAGCTTGCGGCTCGGATGCCCTAGTGTTCCCTTGGGATCAGTTCAAGCTGATCTATGCATTCCCACCGCCACAATTGTTACCTCGATTACTCCGCAGAATCAGGGTAGAAAAGAAACCAGTGATTCTGGTGGCTCCAGCGTGGCCCCGAAGAGTATGGTACGCGGAGATTGTAAAAATGTCTGTGGGGAGTCCTTGGACCCTCCCACATCGTCCGGACCTGCTTTCGCAGGGACCGATATACCACCCTTCCTTACCAGCCCTAGGTTTGACGGCCTGGCTATTGAAGCCCACATTCTAAAAAAGAGAGGGCTCTCTAATGCTGTGGTGTCTACCATGATCAATGCCAGGAAACCGGTATCCAGGCAGATCTACTATAGAATCTGGAAGGCGTACATCGCCTGGTGTGAGGCCAGGAAATGGCATCCACGTAAATACGTAATAGGTAGGATTCTGGACTTCCTACAATGGGCTGTAGATAGGAAGCTTGCCTTGAGTACTATCAAGGGTCAGATTTCGGCCTTGTCAATATTTTTTCAAAGGCCCTTGGCTTCGCATTCACTAGTCAAAGCCTTTATACAAGGAGTGATGCGTATTAGTCCTCCGGTTAATATTCCCATATGTCCATGGGATCTAAACTTGGTTTTGTCGGTTCTACAGAAACAACCATTTGAACCACTACAGCATATTTCCTTGGTGCTTCTCACCAGGAAATTGATTTTTCTAGTAGCCATTTGTTCGGCTAAAAGAGTATCGGAATTAGCAGCTATGTCCTGTAAGGAGCCATATCTGGTTATCCATAAGGACAGAGTAGTGTTACGTCCTCATCCAGCCTTTCTTCCTAAGGTGGTATCGAGTTTTCATTTGAACCAAGATGTGGTTCTTCCTTCTTTTTTCCCCAAGCCTACTTCGGTAGAGGAAAAGTTATTGCATTCTTTGGATGTAGTAAGAGCAGTTAAAGCTTATCTAAAAGCCACTGCTCAGATTCGCAGAACGGATACTTTGTTTATTCTGCCGGAAGGCCCCAGAAAGGGTCAGGCAGCGTCAAAATCTACTTTAGCCAAGTGGATTCGACAGGTCATAATACAAGCCTATGGCTTGAGAAGTAGACCGCCTCCGTTCAAAGTTAGGGCGCACTCCACGAGAGCAGTTGGAACTTCATGGGCAGTGCATCACCAGGCCTCCCTGGCTCAAATCTGTAAGGCCGCAACATGGTCTTCGGTACACACGTTTACTAGGTTCTACCAGGTGGACGTTAGAAGTCAGGAGGATGTCGCCTTTGGGCGCAGTGTGTTGCAGGCCGCAAAAGATCCTCATGTCTGATAGCGCTCAGCTTATATATGGTGTATCCCCCCCCTCATTTGGCATTGCTTTAGGACATCCCATTAGTAATGACTATGTCGCTCTGTGTCCCGTGATGTACGAGAAAGAAAATAGGATTTTTATAACAGCTTACCTGTAAAATCCTTTTCTTGGAGTACATCACGGGACACAGAGCTCCCGCCCCTCTTTAGGGACACTTATTGCTTTGCTACAAAACTGAGGTGCTCCCGGATGGGCGGGGCTTATATAGGGGAGGGTACTTCCGGTTTTGGAAGTTGCCAGTGCCAGCACCTGACGGTATCTATATAACCCATTAGTAATGACTATGTCGCTCTGTGTCCCGTGATGTACTCCAAGAAAAGGATTTTACAGGTAAGCTGTTATAAAAATCCTATTTTTATCACCTGCAGTGGCTGCATATGGTAGACATTTAGTATTACTAGGGACCACCCAGGGCATTTCCAGGGATCTTCAGTGGTCAGTCAACAGCTTGTGATAGATCTGATGCATTTTCCAACATCATTGTTTTCTGTAAATGGTTGGTTTATTGCCATTTACAGTATACATCACAGTGTGATTTAATAAAAAAAAAAAAAGTCCATTTGTTAGGATTCATTCTTTTGAGAATGTCGCACAGACTTGATCATATTTTTTTAGTTCATCTGTCATACAATAAAGTAGTCCCTATGTATGCATCCCTTGGTGCTGACATTTGCATTCTATGTGAGTATTAGATGTACTGTGGCTTTGCGTGCAGGGGAGTTATTGCAGAACCAAGCCATGGTCAAAACGCGTTTTACGTATACAATAGGAGTCCTGCTTTAACTTTTTGTAATTGAATGGTTTGGTTCATTTCATTCAGGCTTTATGTACACGGGTAAACATTTCTGTTTCAATTAATTATTATTGAAACGTTTTTCAGAGTACAGAACATAGCGAACTCCACATTGGAGAGGTCAAGACAATCCAGTTTACAACAAACAGAGAGATTCCAAGTGTCGCTGATGCCACCTGTTTGCAGTGCAAATCTCAAACCCATGTGAGAAAGGGCCACTTAGCATATCAAAGAGAACAACAAGAATATACGTGTTAGTGTGCATAAGGGGGGTGTGCTAGGGATTTGCAAGTGTACTCTACTTATGTTCTAACCCTTTTTAATTAAGGGGATGTTTGATGTCACCCCTTTCAAGACTAGGGTCAAACCTTCGAGCCCAAATCCAATTTTGCAACTTCACATGTGTTAGTTTAAACATACATGTCATCATTTACTACTTGGTATATCCAGGTGAATTATACTTTTTGTTTTTTTCAGGACAGTTTGGGTTTCATTTGGATGAATGTTAAAGTTATACTAAAGACTCGATTTTTATTTATTTATTGTTTAAAAATAACAAACCTGTTATACTTACCATGTGCAGTGGATTTGCAAAAATCAGCCCAGCTCCTTCTCTTCTCAGTCCTTTGCCGATGCTTCTGGCCCCTCCATCCGGCTGGGTGCCCCCACTGCAAGCAGCTTGCTATGGGGGCACCTAAGCCGCAGCTCTGTGTGTCTATTCAGACACGGAGCTGCCACCCAGCCCCGCCCCCTTTCTATTCTCATTGGCTCAATCACTTTGACAGCCGTGGAAGCCAGTGGTGCCCCACTGCTGTCTCAGCCAATAAGGAGACGGAGTCCCGGACAGACTACACAAACTACAAATTACTCACCAAGAAATACCACAAAGCAATCTTCAAAGCAAAAAAAGAACACTTCTCCAACACCATCTCAAAAGCCTTAAACCGTCCCCGCAAACTTTTCAAACTAATCGCTAGAACCTAGAACCTCCAGCAAACGAATCACAAGAATTCTGCAATGAACTATCTGACTTTTTTTATTGACAAAATCGATAACATTTGTGAAATAATTAAGCAGAAAAAAACGACTAACCTCACCTGGCCAGAGCAAGAAGAAAGAAGCCACATAAATACTCTACAATCAACAAAATTTATTCTGGTCCCAATCACTATCGACACCACCAAAATCATCATCAGAAGCCTCTGAGACAGCACATCACCAAATTACAATATTTCTACAAAACTTCTGAAAGAATGTACCGACATACTGGCACCCACCATAACACATCTCATAAATCAATCGTTCAAAGAAGGTATTGTTCCGATCTCCCTCAAGCAAGGCATAATTAAGCCCCACCTAAAGAAAGCCAACCTCGACCCCAAAGACCCAAACTACCGCAGACCAGTAACAAGCCTTAACACCATCTCCAAGATCATGGAGAAAGCAGTAGTACAACAGCTACAACTCTATTTGGACACCTACAAGCTCCTGGACCCACTACAATTGGGTTTCCGTCCAGGCCACGGGACAGAAACAGCCCTTCTCAAAATATGGGATGATGCCCTTGAAGCAGCAGATGACAGAGAATCATGTCTCCTGGTGCTGCTGGACCTCTGCGCAGCTTTCGACACAGTAGACCACAAAACTCTGCTCACTCGTCTCACAGAAGTAGCCGGAGTCGCAGACTCTGATCTACCCTGGTTCGCATCCTTCCTAGAGAATCGATCCTAGACAGTGAAACTAGGAACCTTCACTTCGGAAGCACGCACAATTACATGCAGAGTCCCTCAAGGATCACCCCTGTCGCCCGTTTTCTTCAACATCTACCTCTGCCCACTCCTCAAAATCATCAGCAAACAGGACCTGCTCTATCACTCCTACGCTGATGACACTCAACTCTACCTTTGCATCACCGGAAAAAAAGACCAATACCACACATTAGAAAATTGCCTCTTATTGATCGATAATTGAATGACGGAGAGCTCCCTCAAACTTAATGGATCCAAAACAGAACTTCTCTTTCTCCATGCAAACCGAAAAAAAACCCTAGCACAACATGCACACCACCCACCATCCTTGGACAAACCATCACCCGAAGCACTAAAATCAAAAGCCTCGGAGTCATCTTTGACTCAGACATGACTATGGACGCACAAATAGGATCAGTAGTCAGCGGATTTTACCATCTTCTCCGCCTGCTGCGTAGACTCATCCCCTTAATCCCGGACGAGGACACAGCAGTAGTAGTTGGAACAATCATTAATTCCCGACTCGACTACGCAAACTCCCTCTACCTCGGAATACCCAAATACAAGATTTCGCGTCTACAAGTCGTCCAGAACAAACTCAGTAGCCAGACTGGTAATGGGGGGGAAAAAAACCTTGGGAATCAATCACCCCGTCCCTGAGGTCCCTACATTGGCTAGCCATAAAGGATCAGGTTACATTCAAGACCCTCTGCCTCACTCACAAATGCACACAAGGAAACGCTCCTCAATACCTATGCAAGAAAATAAAACACTACAACCCTAGTCGCGCCCTCCGGTCAACTAACCAAAACCTCCTCCACATCTCCAAGACCCGCTACAAATCTAAACGAGAACGAAGAATTGCAGTCCAAGGACCACGGTTATGGAACGCTCTACCCACGGACATCCGCATGGAAGAAAACCATCGGGCCTTCAGGAAAAAAACTTAAGACCCACCTCTTCTGAAGAGTCAGGACGACACTGGATGCAAGCGCCTTGAGGCGATTTAGTTCGCATTTGTAGCGCTATATAAGTTACTCACAGCCGAGCCTCTTGTGCAACATCACTGGATCAAGATTGACTCAGGTAAGTATTAGGGGGGCTGAGGGTGACTGCTGCACACAGAAGGTTTTTATCTTAATACATAGAATGCATTCAGATATAAAACCTTCTGCCTTTACAACCATTTTAATGTATTCCATTGATTTAGTTTTATTATGCAAGTCTGGTCCTGAATAGTTTTTTCATACATTATTATTATATATATTTTTTTTAAACTTAAGCTGTATATTTTATGCCACTTCCATGACCCGCCATCAAAAAAGCCTGCAAAATAAATTCTCCTACTTTTGATAATTGCACCAATACCTCATGTGTGCCTTATTTGTTCTTTATACCCGTAGTGGGGTCAAGAAACTATAGAGTACATTTTTTTTATTTTTTGTCCTACCTAAGCGCACACTGTTAGGAAAAAAAAAGGTTTTATATTTAGTATCTCAAAACACACTGACCCTAACACTGCCACTAAGGTAGACACTGCCACTTACACTCAAGCCCTCATATAGTTAATCTTTAAAGTGGTTGTAAGGCTTAAACATTTTTTACCTTAGTGCATACTATGCTTTAAGGTAAAAAAAAATGTTTTAGTATGCGTACTGCCTCTTCATCTCACTTTTTTACTTACCTGAGCCTAATTTCAAACCAGCGCTGAGCACATCTGCAGCAGCTCTCTCCTCTTCTCCCTGCTTACACAGGCCTTGCTGAGAGCAGTGGCAGCCATTGGCTCCCCTTCTGTTGGTCATATCCAGTGATGAGGGATTTGGGGGCAGAGCTGAGCCTTGCTGTCTGTGTCAATAGACGCAGACAGCAGGGCTCGGGGTTGAGCCGGCAGGGGTGCCATGATATGAAGCGGTTTCCTATGGTGGCACACAAGGACGAGCCAGGAGCCAAGAGGAGTAGCCAGGAGCACCGACATGAGAAGAGGAGGACCGGGGCTGCTCTACAATTCCATTGCACAGAGCAGGTAAGTATTAACCTGTCTGATATTTTTAAGGGAAAATAAAAGACTTTACAAATGCTCTTTGCCGTAGCGGGAAAAAAAAATAGTGTATCCTATCAAGACAGTGATGGGAATAATCATTGTGATAGTCTGTCACGCGAACATGTGATCGAGAGTCATTCTTCCAGGTCCCGATCGTTAGTACCAGATCCAGAGAGGCCAAAGGCAGATTGTTGTCCGTGTGCTTCCAGTACAAGCACAGGAACACATACTGTATATGCGGTGCCCAGAAAAAAAGGACACTTCCTAGACGCTGCATATTTGTTAGGCAATTGTGATAGGGTTAATAAAGACATTGACTTATTGATAAAGAAGGTGAACTAACAGCCATCCAGAAGGGGTAGCTCCATCAACCAATGTATAGTAGTGGCTGTAGACCTTACTGAAGCTTCTCAATTACAAATAAATGGAACGTGTACAGTCCTCTTGTTTGGCACTGACACGTTCCACTTGTGTACCCACGCATGTCCCTAGTAGTGGCATGCGATCTTTACAAGCAGCAGCAGCTTAGCACAAAGAAACCTAGCACAGATAGGGAGCAGAGTAATGGTGCACCTGTAACAAAAGGATGGTGTGGGCTGCCGACAGGTGAATTTTTAAAGAAACTAGTTTTGTCTGTAGGGTATGTACATGTACCTTGTCTAAAAATCAACTTGTATTATGTGTTTTCACAGTGGCCATGTGAATACTGTGACTACTACAGGTATCAGTGGCCTTTCAATTCATATGTGGAGTATTGCTGTGAGCCCAACTTGTACACACAACCTTACAGAACAAATGACCTGTACCAAAAACAATAAAAAGCATTTCCCATCTACAGTTTAGTTCCTTGATGGAATAACCAAGGTCTTTTGCCTTATTATATTGATTCAATGACATTTACATGAATGTGGAGCTGCATTGGAGTTTAAAGCGTATTGCTATAAGGAAACATTGTAGCTAAGAAAGAAGTTACACAATTGGAGATAGCAAGGCTTGTAAAACACTATATGAACAGTCAATAAAAAAAGCTTTTACAAACAATGATATCGATCTAAAATGATAAACGTACGGTTTCCATCTGTGTCTTAATCCTGGTACACATTAGTTTTTTTTATTTTTATATTCAACCCAGCTGGTTGAACAAAAAAAAAAACCTGATAGCTCTGATCAGAGCTGCTGTACTAACTATGCAAAGTTAGTACAGCGATCTCCCCTGCTGAGCTGTTGTGTTCCGCCAGAACGTCAGTATGGGAGTGGGGGGGAGGTGAGATGGAGTAGCAAAGCAACCTAAGCCACAGGTGAAATGCTGCCTGACAAACAGCGTCTTGGGTGCTCTCCTGCATCCAACTGCGCAATTGTAGGCTTAGGAAGAAATTCTTTATTAAGTAGCAGGTAAAAAAAAAATATTTTTTCTTACAAACCAAGGTTGATTCTGTAAAAGTAGACAGGCCCCTACCAGGTAACAAATCCAAAATCCTGTGGGGGGAATTTATCAAAACTGGAGCAGACAAAATCCGGAGTAGCTCCTGGCTCCTTCCCCTCGAGCAGTGCCCCCTGAGAAAGCCGCTTGCCCTGGGGCAACACTGCATGCTCGCTCACTCCCCCCCCCCCCCCCCAGTGGACTCCCGTTGCTGTCTTAGCCAATGAGGGGGGAGAGTCCCAGGACACCCGAGGCTATTGTTAACATCGCAGGATTGGAAGGGCTGGAGGGGGCTGCTGCACATAGAATGCATGAAGGTAAAAAACCTTCAGCCTCTACAACCACGGTAAGCTTTGTAAATGAAAGAAAGTGAAAAAAGGAAAGAAAGATAGGAAATTAAAGATAGCTGTGAGTTCCTGGAGCTGTGACATCACCCATAGGCCCCCATGGCCCAGCTGTGTAGTCTGTGCTCCTTCCTCTCCCCTGCAGCAGCCACTTTTCGACACTGGGGAGCCATAGCTGTGCGATAACGTGACCGGACTAGAGCAGATTAAAAACAGGTAAGTACACAATCCCTTTTTTTTTTTTTAAATACAGGTTAGAAAGGATTAGTAGTAGGAGGGGGGAATGCTTTTAAGGTTAATAAGTGGTTTTATTGTTTTCATTTGGCAGTGATGGGATGCATTTAGTTTAGGTTTTTTCCATCTGCCATTACTTTACACTGCAAGGTGAAGAATGAACACTAACTAGTGTAACTGCCGACAGACCAGTATTTGAACTTGAAATATTATATGATGTGTTGCTGGCTGAGTTCACATACGGAAAAAATGTTGCAGTTGCAATGTATAACTGTACATGAACACTGGGTTTTTGTTTTCTGGTCGTCTTTACAAGGTCTTAGTTTGTCTGCAGTGACTGGAATCACATAATCTCTGCTAAAACTAGTTCAGTCTGAAAAAAAAAAAAACTTTTCAGGAAGTTATTTTAGTCTCTGTCTACTAGTAAAATGTTTTTTTTTTTTCTCATTTATGTACACTGCTGAAAAAAATTAAAGGAACACTTTGAAAACACATCAGATCTCAATGGGGAAAAATCTCATGCTGGATATCTATACTGTTATGGACTGGGTAATGTGTTTAAGAATGAAAGGCTGGCACATCATTTGATGGAAATTATCAACCTACAGAGGGCTGAATTCAAAGACACCCCGAAAATCAAAGTGAACAAATGATGCAGCAAGCTAGTCCATTTTGCTGAAATTTCATTACAACAACTCAAAATGGTCCTCAGTAGTTTGTATGGCCCCCAAGTGCTTGTATGCATGTCTGACAACATCAGGGCATGCTCCTAATGATACGACGAATGGTGTCCTGGGGTATTTTTTCCCAGATCTGGATTAGGGTATCACTGAGCTCCTGAACAGACTGAGGTGCAACCTGGAGGTGTCGGATGGACTGAAACATAATGACCCAGAGGTGTTCTATTGGATTTAGGTCAGGCGAGCGTGGGGGCCATTCAATGGTATCAATTTCTTCATCCTCCAGGAACTGGCTGCATGCTCTCGCCACATGAGGCCGGGCATTGTCGTGCACCAGGAGGAACCCAGGACCCACTGCACCAGCGTAGGGTCTGACAATGGGTCCAAGGATTTCATCCCGATACCTAATGGCAGTCAGGGTGCCATTGTGTAGCATGTAGAGATCTGTGCGTCCCTACATGGATATGCCTCCCCAGACCATCACTGACCCACCACCAAACCGGTCATGCTGAACGATGTTACAGGCAGCATAAAGTTCTCTGCGGCTTCTCCAGACCCTTTCACATCCGTCACATGTGCTCAGGGTGAACCTGCTCTCATCTGTGAAAAGCGCAGACCTGCCAATTCTGGTGTTCAATGACAAATGCCAATCGAGCTCCCAGGTGCTGGGCAATGAGCACAGGGCCCACTAGAGGATGTCGGGCTCTCGGGCCTCCCTCATGAAGTCTGTTTCTGATTGTTTGGTCAGAGATTTTTACACCAGTAGCCTGCTGGAGGTCATTTTGTAGGGCTCTGGCAGTGCTCATCCTGTTCCTCCTTGCACAAAGGAGCAGATATCGGTCTTGCTGATGGGCTAAGGACCTTCTCCTCCATGCTCTTGAGACTGTGCTGGAAGACACAGAAAACCTTCTTCTGGCAATAGCACGTATTGATGTGCCATCCTGGAGGAGTTGGGCTGCCTGTGCAACCTCTTTGGGTCCAGGTATCGCCTTATGCTACCAGTAGTGACACTGACCCTAGCCAAGTGAAAAACAGTCAGAAAAGATGAGTAGGGAAAAAAGAAATGTCAGTGGCCTCCACCTGTAAAACCATTCCTGTTTTGGAGGTTGTCTCATTGTTGCCCATCTAGTGCACCTGTTAATTTCATTAACACTAAAGCAGCTGAAACTGATAAACAACCCCCTCTGCTACATACTGTATATACTCGAGTATAAGCCAAGTTTTTCAGCACATTTTTTTTTGTGCTGAAAATGCCCCCCTCGGCTTATACTCGAGTCACCTTTTTGCACCTGATCTTCCGGATTTGGGGATCCGGTACCGGCACACATGTAGCCCCACTCTTCCTCTACAAGTGTGAAAAGTTTGTTGTCCGTGGGACCCATGGCCGGGGAGCACCGATTTTACAAAGCCGGGCACCCCTTCCATAGACTCCCATGTTAAATGGTAATTTCTCTGGTGACTTTGGGGACCCCGTACCGGTCGGTTGTAGGTCCCTTGGACCCAAAACATGGCACACATGTACCGTATATACTCGAGTATAAGCCGATTTTTTTTTTTTTTTTTTTTTTTTAAGCACAATTTTTTTGTGCTGAAAATGCCCCCCTCGGCTTATACTCGAGTCACCTTTTTGCGCCTGATCTCCCGGACTTTGGAGAGCCGTAACCGACCGGTCGTAGGTCCTCTGGACCCCAAACTTAGCACACATGTAGCCCCACTCTTCCTCTACAAGTTTGCAAAGTTTCTTGTCTGGGGAACTTGCGGCCGGGGAGCACCGATTTTTCAAAGCCGGGCACCCCTTCCATAGACTCCCATGGTAAACGTCAGTCTAGGCATGGACACAGTGAGGCATGGACACAATGAGGCAAAGTGAGGCACACCCTAGGCTTATACTCGAGTCAATAAGCTTTCCCAGTTTTTGTGGTAAAATTAGGTGCCTCGGCTTATATTTGGGTCGGCTTATACTCGAGTATATACGGTAACCCCATTTCTCCTCTAAGTATGCAAAGTTTTTTTTGTCTAGGGGACCTACGGCCGGGGAGCACCGATTTTATTTATTTTTTTATTTTTATTTTTTTTCAAACCCGGGCACCCCTTATATAGACTCCTATGTTAAACGTCAGTCTAGTCCTGGACACAGTGAGGCATGGACACAGTGATGCATGCAGATGGACACCCTAGGCTTATACTCGAGTCAATACGTTTTCCCAATTTTTTGTGGTAAAATTAGGTGCCTCGGCTTATATTCGGGTCGGCTTATACTCGAGTATATACGGTAACTGACCAGATCAATATCCTAGGAGTTTAATGGACTTGATGCTATACTCTGATTAAAAAGTGTTCTCAAAGCAGGACTCCAGGCAAAAACTTTTTTCCACGTCCTTGTTGCTGATCTCCTACCTTCACAAACTTTGCCATCCATGTTCTTCTGAGCTCTGTAGTTCCTCTGAAATAGCCTGCTGAACTTGCTGAAAAAACGTTATTGCCTGCTGACATCCTGTTTTGTAAGACTGCTGGCTTCTATCCCTCTCATAAGATCAGCCAGCAGTCTGACATATACCCAGTTGTAGTTCAATCCACAGCGAGCAGGGAGTTCTATTTCCTATAGTAGGCGGAGGGGTCTCACAGCCCCCCGGTCTGTGCCGCCCATGGAGGTGGTGTCCTCCTACTCTGCTCCCTGTCAGTCTCCGCCCCCCCCCCCTGCCGCCCGCTACCTCCGTGCATAGCCTGATCGTTATCAGATGACCGGATGACCCAGCATTGATCTCTGGCTGTGACAGGTATTGTATGCGAGAACACAGATCACTGTAATCTCCCGCCGGCATTGTGATTGACAGCGCACTGTGCCAATCGGGAGATAACAGTGATCGGTGTTCTCGCGTACAATACCTGTCACAGCCAGAGATCCATGCTGTGTCATCTGGTGATTTGTGCCAACGATCCCACTATGCACTGGGGGGGGGGGGGGGCACTGATGAGCTGCACTGGGGGCCACTGATTGTTGTTAGAACGATTTTAAAGTTGCAGCAGGAGCAATATTTCTGATACTGAATTACAGAAGAGTATAGTGTGTATAATATATAGTTATGGGATGTGTCTACAGTTCAGTAATGATTACAGCAATATGATTATCTCCTGTTGTGGCTGGAGGGGAGAGAACAGACATGCTTTAACGTTTAACCTATCATACCGTGTGTTATGTATGCCTTGCTGGCTGCAGAATGAGGGGTGTGATTTATGTTGAAGTGGGCTTTTTTTACATTTACATGTACAAACCTAGTGTACCTCCCCACATTCATTATAATTTGCAAAGCATGATGGGAAATGTAGTGTGATTACAGTATAAAGAGAGGATATGATGCAATCCCTGTGTAACGGGAGGGCCCGTGGAACCCAGAAGTTCTTAGAAAGTATGAGACAGAAAATAATGGACATTGAGAATATGTCTTGGATTGCTTTGAAATGGGTCTGTAATATTAATCCACGGTATTTCCCAGGATATCTGTAAAGGACTATTTACTGGTTGGTTGATTCTGAACTCAACAGGTTAATTGAGAGATGCTGATGTGTTCAACTCTAACCACCTGGCTGCCTGTGTAATGTAGATTAATTCCAGACTAGCTTCCAAAGACCTTTTCATTGTTGTTTGTGATGATGTGGATTGGAGCTGGTAGACCATCTGGCTGCCTATTATGTGATGTTTAAAGCGGAGCTCCGCCGGAAAAAAAAATATTAAAAGCCAGCAGCTACAGCTACAGCAGCTGCTGGCTTTTAATATTTTGACACTTACCTGTCCTGGAGTCCAGCGACGTCCGCAGCAGAGGACGAGCGTCCGCTCATCGCTCTGCTGCTCCCTCCACCATCCTCGCTGAGGGAACCAGGAAGTGAAGCCCTGCGGCTTCATGCCCGGTTCCCTACAGCGCATGCGCGAGTCGCGCTGCGCCGTTCTGATTGGTGCTCCTGTGTTCTGGGAGCCGAGTGTCTCCCAGAACACCAAGGGAAGTCTGCGGGAAGTGACGTAACTCCCGCAGATTCCCGGAGAGAGGACTCCCGGATGTGGGTGAAAATACCTGTCTTAGACAGGTATCTTCACCCCCCTCCCCCCTGAAAGGTGTCAATTGTGACACCGGAGGGGGGGAGGGTTCCAAATAGCAAAAGTTGCTATTTAGGGTGGAGCTCCACTTTAAGTGTCTTGCTGTGAGGAAAGGGGGGGGGGAATCACTCCAGCAACCCCCCTCCTGCTAAGACTGTTTACTGAAGGAGAAGTTTGAACACACCTGACCTGTATCACCATTGTCATTGGACAGTTTTAACCCGCCCTGTTCCCCAAGGATGGGAGGGAAGTGTTTTGAAGAGAAAAGTGTTACCATGTGCTTGAAATAAAGATTCACTCCCTGTTTTTGGAACTTCAACACAGAGCGTTGTCTCGTTTGTGCGGGGAGAAATATTTGTATGGGGTCTTATTCGGCTGGTTGGAGTGTCTGGTAGCTGGCGTGTGTTCGGGAATGGAATATATTTAAACGACGTTGACCCCTGTCGTTACACCCTGTTCTAAGAGATCCTCCCTGCCAGAAAAGATGATGCATTTTTTTAATCACAGAGCTAACTTCCTGAAAATTCAATCAGACATATCCCTTTAAACTGCAAGAAACTTCACAAATGTAATCACTGTTTAGTGTTTTTTTTGTGTGTGTGTGGGGGGGGGGGGGGTGTACTAATGGGGGATTTTTTGAAAATCCTGGAGTTCTGCCTTAATTCTTTTGAGCGGTGTATTTTTTTTCTTTGTACCTACTCCGTTTCTGAGCCTGCCATTATCACTTGTGCCCCAAACCATCAGCTTTATTTATAATTTTTTTTAAAGTATTGCTTTACGATCTACCTTCTCCTGAAATTTTCAATGTCAGCTCAGGTAGTAAATGAATGACTCTGGCTGTCATCGGATGCCTGGCCTGTATGGGCCCAGCACAGTGTTAACTACCTTAACACCTTATGATGAAGGGTAAAATAGTGTATCCAGATTATTAAAGAAAAACTGTCCCAAAATAGTAAAGAAAAAATATTTTTTTATTTTTTGGATGTAGCTGTATATTTCTTGCGAATACCACCAAACAAGAAACCAAAATAAATTCTCCTGCTCCTGCTGATCACATATGTGTATGCTATTTGTTTTGTACCTGTAGGAAAGCCTAGAAATAATAATGCACATTTTGTATGTGTTGTGTGTGGGTTTTTGTTTTTGTTTGTTTTTTATCCTATCTAAAACACAGTGATGCTAATGTTAAAAAAAAAAGTTTATTTTTTTAAAATCTTATCTAATAAACACTAACCCTGACCTTTAATGTTACTCCAACCCTGACACTGTACTAGATCAAACCCCATCTTCTTAATAATTTTTTATTTTTTTTACTGTTCTTTTTTTACACTTTTCTCTTCTAGCAAAGAAAAAAAAAGATACTGTACATATTTTTTCTCCATTCTAGAGGAGAAAAAAAGCACTGGGGTGGGCTGAATAGTGACTGATCACTGTGATAGCCAATTGGAGGCGATCACGGTAATTGAGAACTGGGCCTCCAGGTTCTGATCCTTGACGCGAGCCTCAGGGTTCTTGATGAGAGCCCAGTCTCTGTAGGTGAAGCATGCTCCCAGCACAAACACAAGTACGCATATATGCAGCCCTCAAGGAAGAAGACCCACTTCTGTGAGGCCACTTATATGTGTACAGTCAGGGGGGAAGGGTTTAATGATGCTTGCTCCCATTAGAATCCAAAACAAGTATTGGCAGGGTGGACAGGTGCAGCCAGCAACCTGTCGATCTATAAAAAAGGCTGTGCCTGAACCTTGTACCAAGTGCTACTCACATTTAGGACACTATGCTCCCAAGGACGAAGGTCCAGAATGTAGAAGATATGCGTTCTGTACCTTCATCCTTGAATGCACAGGGATCCAAACGTAGGAACCACCCAGTAGAGTGCTTAGCCCTGTCAATTCACAGTCTGCTATAGGGCTTGATAGGCCTGTCCCTTCTGGATACACTAAAATGCCGGGAGGGATACACTGCACCTAGAAGCCCTTGTGCGAAAAGGGGCCTTGTGCCTCCTACTTTTTCTGCAATTAGATATTCCTGCATTGGGTATAGTGTGTTGGTTAGTGTGTGTGTGTCCAGGATACAATTCAATGTTATTGAAATGCTGTTATATTCACAGTGAGTAGCATCATTGGAAAATCATTGCTTACGTTTTATATGTGTTTAGAAATGTCCTCTAAATGCATATAAACCCAGTTTGACAGTGCCAGTGTGAATGAGACTTTAGAGCCTTCAGACAGCGGACACCCTTTAGGTTTCTTTCACTTTATAGCAATTTGATGTCAGATTTTCCTTTTAAGAGGATTTCACATTGGATAATTGGATCAATTTCATACTCCCATTACTTCAGTAATGAGAATGCGATATTGTTAGTGAGCAAGTTGTTGCGCTCGTTTTATTTTGGATCCTCTTTTTCAGAATTTTTTACGATTTGTACAATAATAACATACTGTACTGTGAGGCAAGAGTTTAAATAATTGGCTTGCATGTAAAACACTTTATGGTTTGATACTTTTTTAACAAATCAACCTTCTTACCTGTAATATGTTGTGTTTCTATAGGGGATGCAGCGGGCCACCAATGTTACCTACCAAGCTCACCATGTCAGCAGGAACAAGAGAGGTCAAGTTCTCGGTACAAGAAGTGGCTTTCGTGGATGCACTGTCTGGCTAACTGGTACACGAAAAAATAATAATGTATTCTCAGTGCTTTTGTGCAGCAGGAATGCAGAGAAAGGGGGTTATATGCTGTAGGCTAGAGTATACTGTGGACGGTAGTCTCCGAATTGTTGAGGATGATGGTAGCACAGAAGAAAGTGAGAAAACTAGTTTGATCATTTTAGGCTGTTACTCAAGGTAATACAGCTCAAGTCATACTTTGACAGCATAACGCAACACTTTGATCGGGCTACTCTTAGAGTGCTTTTGACAGCCGGAAGCATCCCTATCAGAGAGAAAATTTCCAGCTTAGCAGGTTAATACATCGGCTGTCACTTGAACAATTTGTAAGACACTTTGCTATGGGCAATGGTGCAGTATGCTCAGGGTCTAGCAGATGGTTAATGTAAAGAAAATGCAAAAACTCCTGCGCTTGAGAGATAGCTGTGCGGTGGATTGGAAAGAATGGAATGAAACAGTCTTCACTAATCAAGCAACCACATCAGCTATGCTGCCACTTGTAACCGTTCAGGGCGAACCCAGAAGAAACTTTAGAAAAGGAAAAAAAAACAGAGGGTGCTCCAGCTTTGCGCATTACCTTCACAACACTTTATTGTAAAAGAGATAAAAATGCATACTCACAAACGAGTATTATATAGTTAAGCATGAAGTGTAAAGTCCATCAATTGCATCCTCTAGCAAGATCAGCTGGCCAGTACCAATGTTGAGATGTATAGTCCAAAAGCAGCTGACGCGTTTCGAGGGTGACCCCTCTTCCTCAGAGCTAAGTTTGAAATGCCTGCAGATGGTCTTTATTGGGTAACTGGGATTAACAAATTGGCCCATGTGATTCAAAGCACTCCCTCCTGTGGGAGGGCTGATGCAATTACTTGTTTGTATACACACATACACATCATTCCCCATTAGGGACATATATTCTCAACCACAATATGCATATTCCGATATTTGTGTATATAAACACACAGAGCCAAATGTTCCAGTATCCAATTTATATAAAAAATTTAAATGAAATAAAATGAGATTACAATCAAATGAGCTGACACCAGCACTATGCATCTGGCCATAATGCATATCTATATACGCGAATCCGGCGATCTGGACACAGGAAGTTGGAAGTCAATACAGACCACATCCAGACGTGACATTGCATAGGGACACCTGAGAGGCCCCATGTTGACCATCGCCATCTGTGCACAGAACCCAGTGCAACCTGCTAGAGGGCCGTTGGAGTTGTCAGGTTTAGGCACAATGAGAGGGAGAGGAAATTTGCAGGGGCCATGATGGGAGATGTGTAACGCTGGCCAGTAGCGCACACATCCCCCATAATGCCCCTGCCACCTGACAATTGATGTGAATTGAATATATCTGAAAAGAATGACCAAAAAAGCGGTGTACGGTTTCCACTAGCCCATATGCGAGCCATCCTTGGTGCCCGGCACAGGAAAATGTAACCAGGCATTTTGTATATTTTATCCTGTTGTTTTAAATAAAAACCGTATCGCGCTACTGGTTCCCCTTTGTCTTGTATCCCCTGTGGGCAACTGTGGTGGAGAGGAGAGCACAGCCTAGGAGGTTCCTGATTAATCATTTGACTCGAGAATTGTTTAGCTAGCAATTTCAGACCTTCTTTTTAATTAAAGGGATTGTAAACCCTCATGTTTTTTCACCTTAACCACTTCAGCCCCGGACCATTTCGCTGGTCAAAGACCAGGCCACTTTTTGCGATTCGGCACTGCGTCGCTTTAACTGACAATTGCGCGGTTGTGCAACGTGGCTCCCAAACAAAATTGATGTTGTTTTTTTTTTTTCAGAAATAGAGCTTTTTTTTTGTGGTATTTGATCACCTCCTGTGTGTTTTTTTTATTTTTTATTTTATTTTTTGCGCTATAAACAAGAATAGAGCGACAATTTTGAAAAAAATTCAATATTTTTTGCTATAATAAATATCCCCAAAAAATATATCAAAAAAACGTTTTTTTTTTCCTCAGTTTAGACTGATGCGTATTCTTCTACATATTTTTGGTAAAAAAAATCGCAATAAGCATTTATTGATTGGTTTGCTCAAAAGTTATAGCGTCTACAAAATAGGGGATAGTTATATGGCATTTTTATTAAAATTTTTTTTTTTTTTACTAGTAATGGCGGTGATCCGCGATTTTTATCGTGACTGCGACATTATGGTTGGACACATTGGACACCTTTTGACACCATTTTGGGACCATTGTCATTTTTACAGTAATCAGTGCTATAAAAATGCACTGATTACTGTAAAAATTACACTGGCAGTGAAGCGGTTAACCACTAGGTGGCGCTGTAGGGGTTAAGTGTGACCTGGTGAGTGATTCTTGCTGTAGGGGGGGGTGGGCTGTGTGTGACATGACACTGATCTCCGCACCGATTACACGGCACGGAGATCAGTGTCATTGTCACTAGGCAGAGCGGGGCGATGCTTGTTTACATTAGCATCTCCCCGCTCTATCTCTCTGTGAGACGATCGTGGGTATCCCCGCGTTTTTGAGTCCGCGGGACCCACGGTCGGGCTCACGGAGCTCGCCGCCAGCAGCGCATGCGCGACCACACAGGGCCATCTTAAAGGGGATGTACCTGTACGCCCTTATGCCTGTCCGTGCCATTCTGTCGACGTAAATAGTCGCGCGGCGATCCTTAAGCAGTTAATGCATCCTATGCATTAAGGTGAAAAAACTTCTGGCAGTCACCGCCCCCCCCCCCCCTGTTTTCTTCTCCTCGGGAACGAGCACACCAGCTATGGCTGGTGTCTCATGTCCTGATTGGATAGATTGATAGCAGCACAGCCATTGGCTCCCACTGCTGTCAATCAATTCCAATGATGCAGGGGGGCGGGGCCGAGTCATACATTTAGGGTCTATGGACGCCCAATGAATGACTCGGGAGGGCGCCTGCAAGGTAACCCCCTCGGGAGAGCGCTTCATCCAGGGGGTTATCTAATGCGGGGAGGAGCCGCGAGAGCCACAGAAGGACCTCAGAACAGGTGGATCGGGGCCACTCTGTGCAAAACGAGCTGCACAGTGGAGGTAAGTATGACATAATTGTTGTTTAAAAATAAATAAAAATAAATGATCCTTTACAATCACTTTAAAGAGGTCATGGATATCTGGTGAGCAGGTCTTTTTACTTGAGCACATTGGGTGTGATTTGGATCCTATATGAAGTGGTGGAGGACTTTCTGCACAATCTTTTGATTTTAATACGATTTATTTAGCTATTTCGCTGAAAATTTATGGACTTGTAAAAAAAACACTGTTTGTTTATTATCAAAGTGCCCCCTATCAACACTTTTTAAATTGCACAGTAGAATATCTACAGTATTTTGGGGAGCAGCTATTTAGTAATTTTTATAAAAAAAAAAAAAAATTGGTGCAAGTTTGTTCACATATATATGTGTGTGTGTATATAAATATATATATCGTGTATACTCAAGTCTGTGTCCATCTTCAATTTGTGCGCCTGAACCCCGAACTTGGCACACATGTAGCCCCACTCTTCCTCTACAAGTGTGCAAAGTTTGTTGTCCGGGGGACCGAAGGCTGGGCACCCCTTCCATAGACTCCCATGTTAAACGTTAGTCTAGTCACACAGCGCAGGAGATCAGGTAGGGAGATTGGGCACAGTAAGGCATGCACATGGACACAGTGAGGCATGCAGATGGACACCCTAGGCTGATACTCGAGTCAATACGTTTTCCCATTTTTTTATTTTTTTTTGTGGTAAAATTAGGTGCCTCGACTTATATTCGGGTCGGCTTATACTCAAGTATATACTGTGTGTATGTATGTATATGTGTGTATATATATAATTTTAATGCATTATGGCTAGACGCATAGAGCATAGTGCTGGTGTCAGCTCATTTGATTGTAGTTTTATTTTATTTAATTTTCATTTCTTGTATTAATTGGATACTGGAACACTTGGCTCTGTGTGTTTATATACTATGTTTCCCCAAAAATAAGCCCAGGTCTTATATAAATTTTTGCAACCAAAAAACACACTAGGGCTTATTTTCGGGGTAGGGCTTGCAATTTAATCCCCAGTGTGAACAGCGTAAAAGTGCTGGCAGACTGCCAGAATCCTTGCCACCACAGCAGAATATAATGCAAGGGGTATGTGTCTCTGCAATCTAACCGTGTCACATACCTTCCCACAGCGCCGATTGGCGCTTCTGTGACCCGCCTGATCGGTCTTCCCTGGCACAAGCACTGCAGAGGGAGAGCAGCGGGGATCAGCTGGGATCAGCTGAGCGCGGCTCAATATGCATCAATAGGCATTTTATTGATGTTATGGCTCATTTAGTAATGAAAATATCTGGCTCATGGGGTTTTTTTTTATTTTTTTTGGTATTTTGGTGCCTGGCTTAGCTAAAATATTTGTGTAAATGTCAGCTAATCAATAGCAAATGACTTTATTCTTTCTGTTCTTATAGGCCTGTCTGGTGCTGGAAAGACCACAGTAAGCATGGCACTGGAGGAATATTTAGTGTGCCATGGTATCCCATGCTATACGTTGGATGGAGACAACATTCGTCATGGGCTCAGTAAAAATCTTGGCTTCTCTCAAGAAGACAGAGAAGAAAATATTCGACGTATTGCTGAAGTTGCCAAGCTCTTTGCTGATGCTGGCCTTGTGTGCATTGCCAGTTTCATATCTCCGTATGCCAAGGCTAGTTTTATAGATACTACAAAATGATACATCTGTTAACACTATTGGTTGGCAATATACAGTAGTTACATTTGTGTTTCCTGCTGGTAATTTTTCAAACTGCTTACCCGTTGAACTTGTATTGCTGATAAAATGTAGGGCTTTTTTCACATTGGTTGTATTTATGGAAATGGATCTTCTTATTGAAACCAATGGATTTTGTCTTCGGTAAAAAAAAATGGCAAAATGCATGGACTTGATAAAATCGGTGGGACTAGTATCCAACCATACATTCGTGATTCTTGAAAAAAAACTATAAATGCTTTGAAACAACTCGCAAATGTCATTGTAGTGTTACAATGGTGTGTAATAAGCCCTGTAGGTAGACGTAAAGCCAAAAAATTTATTTCGTTTTGGATAGAGTAGGAAATAGTTAAGACCCCTGACTACTTTTTGTTTTCTGTGTGTCTCGTGGGGGAGATTTTTCCTCCCTTGTAAAAGGCAGGAAATTGGGAGATCTCTTTAAAAGTGAGAGGGTGCCTCCTTTTAGACAGTTATCACCAGAACAGGTGTCCCATAGGAACATTTCTACTTGACTCTCATTTCTGTGACAGTTCTGAAATTAGTTGTTTTACATTATTTTCTGTACTGTAATGTATAGTAAGGGTGAATTCTCCCTAAAAGGGACAGAATTTCCTACTTTCACATTCTATTCAAAACTATAATGTAAAAGTTTTGACTATAAATTCTAATGTATGCTCTGTAGCTGTGTGCAATAGAGTATAGGAAGATCTTACCAAACAGCTATTGCTTAAAATGTGTTTTTTTGGTAAGCAGGGCAGAGAAATTTATTTTTGAAAATATCAGCATTCACTGACATTTGTAAAATTCTCCCCTAAATCTGTGGGGGAGATTTACTAAAGCGGGTGCACTCGAAATCTGGTGCAGCTGTGAATGGTAGCCAATCGGCTTCTAATTTCAGCTTGTTCAATGAACGCTTGCACTAACTTAGTGTAACAGTGTAAACCCAACCGGAGGATAACTCTTGAATTATGCATCCACACTTTTTTTTGTAGTAGGTTCTGTCTCTGACCATGTTTGAGTTTCCCAGACTGAACTACCTGATTATTTTTATTCTGGAGACTCCATTGGAGGACGTAGGGCACCATTTTTTGCTTTTGTGAAGGTCACTTAATTTGGGTGGTGTTTGTCTCTGATGCCGCGTACACACGGCTGGAATTTCTGTTGGGTGTTTTTCATCGTATATTCCGACCGTGTGTATGCCCCCATCTGACTTTTTCCGTTGGAAATTCCGACAGAATTGGATAGAAAACATGTTCTCTTTTTTACGGAAATTCCGTTTGTCTGTATGCAATTCCGAAGTTTTTTTTTTTTTTTTTTTTTTTTTTAAGCATGAAACTGTTTTTTCCCCCCAAAAAAACGCGTTTGAAAAATTGCTGCGCAAATACCACGCAACATAAAAAGTTGCAATGACCGCCATTGTATTCTCTAGGGTCTCTGCTAAAAAAACATATACCGTATATACTTGAGTATAAGCCGACCCGAGTATAAGCCGAGGTACCTAATGTTACCACAAAAAACTGGGAAAACTTACTGACTCGAGTATAAGCCGAGGGTCGACAATGCCTCACTGTTCCCTATCCTCACTGTTCCCTATCCTCACTGTTTAAATTTAACATTGTAAATAGCACCTGAAAAAAGTTGAGAGGCTGCGGCGTCCATCGTTTAAATCCTGCGGTCTCTTCCTGGTCCCTTCCGTGATAGGCGATTCTCAGCAGACACTCTCCGCCTATCGCGAACGTTCTCTCGTCCTCAGTTTCCCAGCAGACACTGTGTTGGGTGTTCCGCCAATCACAGACGTCTGCTGGGAAACTGAGGATGAGAGAACGTTCGTGATAGGCGGAGAGTGTCTGCTGAGAATCGCCTATCACGGAAGGGACCAGGAAGAGACCGCGGGATTTAAACGATGGACGCCGCAGCCTCAACTTTTTTTCAGGTACCATTTACAATGTAAAATTTCGCTGACTCGAGTATAAGCCGAGGGGGGGGGGGGGGGGGGGGGGCACTTTCAGCCCCCAAAAAACGGCTGAAAATCTCGGCTTATACTCGAGTGTATATACGGTATAATGTTTTGGGGTTCTATGTAATTTCCTAGCAAAGAAAATATGATTTTTACATGTAGGAGAGACATGTCAGAATTGGCCTGGTTGGCAAGTGTTTAAGGACCACACCAATCGGCCATAACTTTATGACCACCCACTTAATATTGATTAGGACCCCGTTTTACTGCCAAAACAGCCCTGACCCATCGAGGCATAGACACCACTAGACCTCTGAAGGTATGCTGTGGTATCTGTCAGCAAGCCGTCAGCAGCTGATCCTTTAAGTCCTGTAAATTGTAAGGTGGGGCCTCCATGGATCAGCCTTGTTGTTTTGTTTTTCCAGCACATCCCACAGATGCTTGATTATTGGGATCTTGAGAATATGGAGGTCAAGACAACGCCTTGAACTCGTTGTGTACCTCAAACCATTTTTGCAGTGTGGCAGGGCTCATTATCCTGCTGAAAAAGGCCACTGCCATCAGGGAATACCATTTTCATGAAGGGGTATACTTGGTCAGCAACAATGTTTAGGTATGTGAAAGCTGTAAAGTGGCATCCACATGAATTGCAGGACCCAAGCTTTTCCAGCAGAACATTGCCCAACGAATCGTGCTGGCTTGCCTTCTTCCCATAGTGCATCCTGATGCCATCTCTTCTCCAGTTAAGCCATGCACACACATCTTACCATCCACATGATGCAAAAGAAAACATGATTCATTAGACCAGGTCACCTTGCTCCTTGGTTCAGTTCTAATGAGCTTTTGGCTGTGGACACGAGTCAACATGGGCACCCTGACTGGCCTCCGGGTATGCAGCTCAAAACACAACAAACTGCGATGCCTATTTCTTTATCGTACACCACGGGACACAGAGCTAGTCATTACATAATGGGTTAAGGGTCACCAGCGGTGATTGGACACTGGCACAACCAATGGAAGACAGTTCCCCTCCATATAACCCCTCCCATCAGGGAAGTACCTCAGTTTTTTCGCCAGTGTCGAAAGGTGTTGGACGCGTTAGGAGGTGCTAAAGGAAAGCTCTACCAAAGAGACCCTCTGGGGGTAAAAGAGCTATGCTTTCGGATCCATCCAAGACGCCTACAAATGAGCTGAATCTGGATGGGATCCGGGCCTCATCCATGAGGCGTCGCCTGTAATGTCTCTCTTCGGAGGACTGGGCTCTAAGATCCAGCACTTTCGCTATTTCGCTATAAAGTCCTGGTAAGAGTCTTGTACAAGGCCCAGGGGAGAGGTATCCTTTAAATAGGAACCCATATCCCTGAAGGTTGGCACACATAGCCCACCGTGAAGGGTGAAGTTTGGTATCTGTCTGAAATCTTTCAGCAGAAAAACCTGCGGCGTGGATAAGGTGAGATTAGAAGGTCCATAACTAGGTTGGGACCTTTTTCAAAAAGTGGATGTCTTCTTTTTTCCACCACTGGGGGGAGTAAAGAGCTGAATATACTCACCTCACTCTGTTCAGTGTCGGCTTCGGCGAAGTACACTGCTCGTCACCTCCGCTGCTGAGCTTGCTGGGGCACCCCGATCCTCCTTTCGGTGGCCGACCAGACACCTGCAGATGCAGGTAAGTGGGAACAAGGGCTGATGAGAGTCCTCTCTCACTATGGCCACCGCCATAGCGCTAAGGGCCACGCGCTGCGCGCGGGAGCGCGCTTTATCGGAGGGGGGGGGGCGAAGGCGTGCGCGGGCACGTGGCGCGCGCAGGCACAGAAACGGCGCCAATTTTAAAAGACTGTCAGTGTGAGAAGCACTGCAGCAGCAAGCAAGCTCGTTAGTTCTCTTATTCCTGGCAGAGAAACACAGCAGCTATACAGGGACGTAAGACTCCATGTGGTTGGATTGGGTACTTCCTAGAAGACATCCATGTTATGCATAGTTATGTGTTAAAAGTTGCATACTTAATGTATTTGCTAAACTGAACACGGTAGTATATGCATTTAGGTACCTTGTATTTTGTCTAAACGGTAAGCCTTCCAGGGGAAGTAATACGGACAAAAAGAGATAAGAAAGCACCACCGCCTGAGAGGAGGCTCTAACTGTGCTGACTCGGTACCTTTCTCTCCTGTGTTGCTAAATGCACCTGTTCAGGATGAGCCATTACCTCTGTCAGGTATGGCGGCTTCCCCAGTGGAGCCTGGGCCTGTATATGTCACTGAGGACACTTTATCAGCTGCCCTAAATAATCTGGAGGAAAAAATTGCTACCTTAATCGCTAAGTCCTCTAAAAAGGAACAATAAGCGAAGCAGGTCTCTTCCAGTATTGGACCTCCCTTCAGAAGTACCTGAGGGAGGAGGATGAGGAGGAGGAGGCTACATCAGCAGAGGATGAGGAGCCAGATTTTAAGGTCACAGGTACAATGCTATAGCAGTGCATTTAAGTTAACCTCTGCGGAGGTAACGGAATTACCTGTCTCCTCCCTAGGGTCATTAAGATCCCTGCAAGGTGCATGCTCCTTCCCGGTTCATCCGTTACTAGAGGATCTAATATACGCAAACTGGCAACATCCAGATAAGCGTTTCTCACCTCCAAAAAGGTTTAACATTCTTTATCCTATGGGGGAATTTTTTTTTTTTTTTTAAGAAATGGAGCCTGCCTGCGGTAGTTGCGGCTATTTCTTGTGTAAATAAAAACCTGACATGTCCGGTGGATAATGTACAAGGGTTTAAAAGATCCTTCTGAGAGGAAGTTGAAATCCTCCTTCCTTTTGGCCGGCTCAATTACCCAACCTGCAGTAGCAGCAGTCGGTATGGGTCAGGTCATCAGCCAACAGGTAAAGCAGGGGCTGAAGGAACTGCCTTCAGAGCAGGCTAGAAATTGGGAAAAATTTGCCTAAAGCCTTATGCTTCACAGTGGATGCCATGAGAGATTCTATCATACAGGCATCACGCCTTACACTCCAGCTGGTACAGATGCGCAGAGTACTTTGGCTTAAGCATTGGTCAGCGGAGACCCCATGCAAAAAGCTGTTGGCAAGTTCCCGTTCCATGGCGAACGCCTATTTGGGGAAGATTTAGAAAAATATATACAGAAGATCAAGTGGTAAAATGACTTTTACCTGAGAGAAAGGAAAACAAGAGATCTTGTTTTAAACGCTCTCTCCCCAGCTCCCGGGAAATCTGACTCCAACCAGTGGCGGCGGCCTGTTTTAGCCGCCCACAAAAGCCAAGGGGCAAGCTCAGAAGAACAAGAAGCCGTGGGGTGCAAGAGCTAATAAGCAAGCCCCCAAAGCCTCTCAGTGAAGGGGCGCCCCCGCTCGGCCGAGTGGGAGGAAGGCTTTGTCAGTTCTGAGCGACTTGGTGGTCAGAAATCCAGGACAATTGGGTAGTATCCACAATATCCTCAGGGTACAAACTGGAATTTCGAGAGATCCCATCTTCTCAATTCCGAGGTTCAAGACTCTCCAAGGATCCACAAAAAAGAGAATCCTTCTTCAAAGGTTTGAATCACTTAATGGCTCAAGGGGTAGTTACAGACGTACCCCAAAAAGAGCGAGGTTCAGGTTTTTACTCAAACCTCTTTGTGATTCCAAAGCCAAATGGAGATGTCAGACCCATCCTGGATCTAAAATCCCTAGATCGGTTCCTGAACGATCGCCATTTTCGAATGGAAACGATCCGATCCGTGGCCGCCACTTTAAAGGGCGGAAAATTCATGGCGTCCATAGATATCAAGGACGCACATTTACACATACCCATCCTCCCCGCTCACCAAAGATTCCTAAGGTTTGCGGTAGAAGATCGCCACTTTCAATTTGTGGCTCTGCCGTTTGGTGTAGCCACCGCGCCCATAGTATTCACAAAGGTGCTAGCTCCTCTGTTAGTAACCTAAGAACACGGGGCATTGCGGTAACAGCCTATCTGGACGATCTACTAGTAATAGATCAGTCAAAGGACGGATTGGGTCACGCTGTACACACTACAGTAGGATACCTGGAGCATTTAGGATGGATTATAAATTTACAAAAATCCTCTCTCCAGGCCCAAAGAAGGATAGGGTACCTGGGCATGATCATAGATACAGCCCAAAACGGGGTATACCTGCCAGAACCGAAGATACAGTCTCTGAAAGACCTGATCCACAAGGTCAAAGCAAACAAGAGGCCGTCTATTCGCCTTTGCATGAGACTATTGGGAAAGATGGTAGCCTCCTTCGAGGCGGTCCCTTACGCCCAGTTTCATTCGAGACTACTTCAAGGCAATATTTTAGCTTCCTGGAACAGGAAGAGCCAAGCTCTGGATATACCCATGCGCCTGTCCTCACAAGTACGCCACAACTTCGATTGGTGGCTAGAAGCCAGGAATTTACGGAAGGGAAAGTCCTTCCACCCAGTGGCCTGGAAGGTGGTATCTAGGAATACCAGCCTATCGGACTGGGGTGCAGTATTCGAGGAGGCTTCTACCCAGGGAACCTGGGCCAAGACTCAGGGGATCCTGCCCATCAATGTGCTAGAGATCCGGGCGGTATATCTAGCCCTCAAAACCTGGACATACAGGTTACAGGGCTACCCAGTTCGGGTTCAATCCGACAATGCTACTGCAGTAGCTTACATCAATCACCAAGGAGGCACCCGCAGTCGGGCAGCCCAAAGAGAGGTGAACCGGATCCTGGCATGGGCAGAAGAGCATGTACCTTGCCTTTCTGCAATCTTCATTCCAGGGATGGAAAATTGGCAAGCAGACTACCTGAGTCGTCAGCAGCTGCTACCAGGGAGTGGTCTCTTCACCCCGAGATCTTTCAGGCCATATGTCTGAGATGGGGAAACCCAGATGTAGACCTGCTAGCTGCCAGGTTCAACAAGAAATTGGACAACTTTGTGTCCAGAACGAGGGATCCTCTAGCCTACGGGACAGACGCTCTAATAATACAGACGCTCTAATAACTCCATGGAATCAGTTCTCACTGATCTAGGCATTCCCTCCGATCCCTCTTCTACAAAGACTGCTTCGCAGGATCAAGGAGGAGGGAATACCAGTAATCCTAGTGGCCCCAAACTGGCCCAGGAGGCCTTGGTACGCCGAGATTGTAAAAACGACGATAGGAAGGCCCTGGAAGTTTCCACTCCGACACGACCTGCTGTCACAGGGTCCAGTATTCCACCCTTCCTTACAAAGGCTAAAGTTGACGGCCTGGCTGCTGAGACCCACATTTTTAAAAAGAGAGGGGTCTCTGGTCCGGCTCTTTCTACGCTCATTAATGCTAGAAAGCCAGCCTCCAGACTCATCTATCAGAGAGTCTGGAGAGCATACGTTTCCTGGTGTGAATCCAGATGTTGGAATCCTCAGAAGTATGAAATAAGTAGGATTCTTGCTTTTTGCCAGTTAGGAGTGGATATGAATTTAGCCCTTAGCACCATCAAAGGGCAAATATCGGCTCTATCAGTCTTCTTTCAGAGACCATTGGCATCTCACTCCCTAGTTCGGACATTCATTAAGGGGGTACTGAGGATAAATCCTCCAGTTAGGACTCCCTTGTGTCCATGGGATTTGAATTTGGTATTGTCAGTGTTGCAAAAGCAACCTTTTGAACCTATTCGCCATATTCCTTTAATTATATTAAGTAGGAAGTTGGCTTTTCTGATTGCTATAGCTTCTGCTAGGAGAGTATCAGAGCTAGCAGCTCTTTCTTGTAAAGAGCCTTGTCTAATTTGTCACAAGGACAAAATCGTACTACGACCCCATCCGGCTTTTCTACCTAAGGTGGTGTCGGCTTTTCACTTGAATCAAGACATTGTTCTGCCTTCCTTTTTTCCAAACCCGCGGACGGCGGGGGAAAAATTATTACACTCTCTAGATCTAGGGAGAGCGGTAAAGGTGTATCTGCAAGCAACCGCTCAGATACGTAAAACAGATGTTTTGTTTATTTTACCAGATGGGCCCAAGAAGGGCCAAGCGGTATCAAAATCCACCATTTCCAGGTGGATTAGACAAGTAATTATTCAAGCTTATGGTTTAAAGAACAGGACTCCTCCTTTTCCTGTTAAGGCGCACTCTACCAGGGCGATAGGTGCTTCATGGGCAGTGCACCACCAGGCTTCGATGGCTCAGATCTGTAAAGCTGCAACTTGGTCTTCAGTCCATACATTTTCCAAATTCTATCAAATAGATGTGAAAGGACATGAGGATTCCGCCTTTGGGCGAAGTGTGCTGCAGGCAGCAGTATAGGGCTTCTGGTCCGCAAGCGGCCTGTTTTGATCTATGTCTCCCCCCCTTCATATGAGCATTGCTCTGGGACGTCCCATTATGTAATGACTGGCTCTGTGTCCCGTGGTGTACGATAAAGAAAATAGGATTTTTATAACAGCTTACCTGTAAAATCCTTTTCTTGGAGTACACCACGGGACACAGAGGTCCCCCCCTTCTTATGGGAACCTTACTGCTTTGCTACAAAACTGAGGTACTTCCCTGATGGGAGGGGTTATATGGAGGGGAACTGTCTTCCATTGGTTGTGCCAGTGTCCAATCACCGCTGGTGACCCTTAACCCATTATGTAATGACTAGCTCTGTGTCCCGTGGTGTACTCCAAGAAAAGGATTTTACAGGTAAGCTGTTATAAAAATCCTATTTTTTTTTTTTTTTTATGCTTTCAACCCATCAACTTCAGGGACAACCTGTTTACTTGCTACCTAATATAGCCCGCTGACTTTCAGTTGCCATTGTAACAAGTCAGACAATGTTATTCACTTAACCTGTCAGTGGTCATAAAGTTAGGGCTGATTGTCATATTCCATTAAATTTTTAATACTGCTTTTGAAAACCTTTAAAAACAATATTTGGTGCAACCTTACCGGTCAGTAGCAGTTAGAAAAAACTTGTTAAAGAATGTGTGGATGCCACAGTTGCTTTAATTATTGAATACAGAATTTGATTGAAGACCTTACAACAACCTAATAAGAAGAGAGGTCTTTTAAATCCTTCTCCCTGGGTATCTTTTAGTGCCCCACAATGTTGGCATTTTGCGGGATAGGAAACGGCGGAAAATAGCTCTTCCACGTACAAAATGTTTAATTTCTATTTGCAAAGACATGGATGAGCGAGTTTGGGGTGGAGGAACTTTACTGGCCTGCAGAGTCCTGACCTCAACCTGATAGAACACCTTTGGGATGAATTAGAGTGGAGATTGTGAGTCAGGCCTTCTCATCTACATCAGTGTCTGACCTCACAAATACACTTCTGGAAGAATGGCCAAACATTCCCATAGACACACTCCTAAACCTTGTGGACAGCCTTCCCAGAAGAGTTGAAGCTGTTACAGCTGCAAAGGTTGGGCCAACTCAATATTGAACCCTACGTACTAAGACTGGGATGCCATTAAAGTTTGTGTGTGTAAAGGCAGGTGTCCCAATACTTTTGATAATATAGTGTATATAAAGCGCTGTGTAAATTGACAGCGTTCTATACGTTTCTGTAATAAATAATATTAAATACATGAGAATACTTAAAAAAAATTAAATAGTTGCATTTCATATTAACACTTATCCTTCTATTTATAGGATCGTAACAATGCAAGGCAAATTCATGAGGCAGCTAGTCTTCCATTTTACGAAGTGTTTGTGGATGCTCCTTTGTATGTTTGTGAGCAGCGAGATGTCAAAGGTCTTTATAAAATGGCAAGAGCTGGAGAAATCAAAGGTAAGCCTTTTATTTGGATTCTTATTTTAACTGCATTTCCTGCAAGCCACATGATGTTGTCCCTTTTTTTTATGCCCTTTTCCAGGGTGGCAAAAGCACATGAAAACTATTCCCTGTTAAATCCTTGGTAACTGTTCACACTGCAAGTGTTCTGCTCTTTATAAACCCCCGAATGCTGCATCTTTGGTGCAGTTTTTTAAAAGGGCATCAAAAAAGGCGCCTTCCATTGTAAGTCAATGGGATGCATCAAAAGTGTATTAGTGTGAAAGCTGCACAAAAGGGCATCAGTATGAAAGGGCCATAAGCTGCACAAAAGGGCATCAATGTGAAAGGGCCCTAAGCTGCACAAAAGGGCATCAATGTGAAAGGGCCCTAAGCTGTACAAAAGGGCATCAATGTGAAAGGGCCCTAAGCTGTACAAAAGGGCATTAATGTGAAAGGGCCCTAAGCTGGACAAAAGGGCATTAATGTAAAAGGGCATCAGTGTGAAAGGGCCCTAAGCTGTACAATAGGGCATCAGTGTGAAAGGGCCTTAAGCTGTACAAAAGGGCATCAATGAGAAAGGGCCTTAAGCTGTACAATAGGGTATCAATGTGAAAAGACCCTAAGCTGTACAATAGGGTATCAATGTGAAAGGGCCCTAAGCTGCATAAAAGGGCATTGATGTGAAAGGGCCCTTAATAGTACTTAAATAAATGCTTTCTCATTTGTGATTGTGTTCTTTAGGAAAACAAATGTGTATTCTACAGGTATATTTCAATTATTTAGTATATTGGAGGAAGTTTCTGAATAAAGATGACTTCCAGGTGTAGATATATTATACATATTTTCATTGGTCCATTTTGAACCATGTATATACCATGCCTGGCCATGCTTCTGGAAGCTGGAATTCACTGAAGTAGGCACTGCTACACACAGACACCTCCACTTGCTTCCAGGTGCTTCCCTGCTGCGCTCTGAACAAAAAAGGTTGGCCGACCAAAACCGGTGCCATTCAGAGAAAGACTTGTACTTTTTGACTGAATGCAAATAATTCTCTAAATGGCTAAGGTGGAGACCGTCCTGCCCTCCATCTCATTCAATCAGAGAACGCTTGCACTCATTCAAAGCATTCTCTTAATGGGTACCAGCCTCCTGTGTTCAGAATGCATCAGCCACTCAACACGGGGCCTAGAAGCAACTGGAGATTACTGGAATAGTGGTGTCTACTTCAGTGATTTCCAGCTTCCAGTGGGGATTGGCCAGATAGGGTATATACAGTACATAGTTGCATTAGTCCAAGATGGATCAAAATATCTATACCCAGAATTCATCTTTTAGGAATTTTTTCTTTTAGCATGTAAAAGCAACTTTCATAGCCTGTGTGTCCATGCACTTTGGGGCATTTACAGGCATATTTGTAGGCTGGAAAAAAAAATCGTCACAAGGGCATTTTTTGAGAGGAGCCTTCCGGCAGAGAAAATGCTTGACGCATCTAAACGCTGCATGCGTTAACGCACCTAAAAGCATGTACAGTATGCCCCGTAGGAGCGTTTTTTCTGCTAGCAGTTTTGGCATTTTTTCTGCTGCCTTGTGTGCATGGCCCCTAATGTCGTGTACTGACTCCTGTCTGCTGAAAATCCATCCCAGGGCACAATGAATAGGTGTCACAGAATGCAAGGAATTTAAATGTCTGTGATTCTTTCAAAAGTAAATTTTTTAAGCTTCAAGATCCTTCCTTCAGATTAATAGGTGTAGGCTAGAAATATTTGAAATTCAATGTAAAAAGAAATATACATTTTTAAATTTTGGCCATAGATAAACTTTAACCACTTCTCCTCCCGTGATCTCGCTGCCCATGCTCTGGGATCAATGAGTCCTTCGGACTCGGCTGATCACAGATCAGGGTAAAGGGCTAATCACAGGACCCCTTTACCACGTGATCAGCTGTGTCCAATGACAGCTGATCACGATGTAAACACAAGCCGTTTTTCGGCATTCCTTTCCTCACACTGACAGCGTGAGGAGGGGAGAAGGGAGCCGATAACCGGCTTGTGTTAAAGTGGAAGTAAACCCCCCTATCGTTTTCTGCCAAGGAAGCTGCCATCTTGGCCTCTGTTTAATCTTTAACTGCCATGATGCTGCACATGTGATCAGTTATGGCACCAGCCATTGGATGGTTTGACAGTTTGGTTGAGAGCACAACCAATGTGTCAGTTAGGATTTTCGGCATGCCTGGAATGTATGGTTTACTCCCGCTTTTAAAGATCATCAACACTGGTAATCAGGGCACTGATTGTCTTGTCAGGGTCCTAATAATCACTGCTGCCTATCAGTGGCCATCAGTCCCCATTCATCAGTGCCCCCTGATCAGTGCAGCCTCCTCCTTCAGTGAAGGAGAAAAATTACCATAAAAAACGGCACCAAAAGAAAAAGCTTTATTTTGTGTGGAAAAAAAAATGATAAACACACTGGGGAACATAGCATTATCTAACAGAGTGTTAGAGAGACTTTACAAGTGGCTTTACAACCACTTTAATATTTAACGTTGGAATTCACTATGATTGTACATATTTAATTCTGTCTTTTAGGTTTCACTGGAATTGATTCTGATTATGAGAAGCCTGAGTCTCCAGAGCTGGTGCTGAAAACAGATTCTTGTGATGTAAATGACTGTATTCAGCAAGTCGTTGAACTTTTACAAGAAATGGTAGTTAACTAAACTTTTTACCTTTTTACATTTTATCTGTCAGATAAGCATTTTCCTTCATTTTTAATGAGCATAAGAGTTTATAAGACACTTTATATTTATTTCTAAGATGTACCATCCTAGTACTTCTCACAAACCCTTACTTAAAATGGTAGTAAATGTTGAAAAAAAAACCCTCTCTCTGCAAGGTTAAAGGCATAATGTTCTAGTGTGCATTTGCATACTAGCACATTATGAGATACTTGTAAGGAAGCCCTCCCAGCTTTGCGCTGTCACCGCTGCAGATGCTTCTATCTTCACCTGGTCTTCCTTCTGGGTTCGTGGGCTGCGGACGCTTGAATAGCTGAGCTGTGATGATGGTAAGCTATATTATAAGCTTAGCTGTAGGTAAAACTGAAAATACAGAGTTTACTAGCATTTTAAGAATTTGGCACACATTTGTGGAAGCTGCTTTTACTGACCTGTTTTTGAAGGTGCAGGCTCATCCTTCTCTACTTGGTGAGTCTAATGTCCTAGAACAATCATGAACAGTTTAGATGTCCCAGTCATGTTTGTTCTTTGTGATTAAAATGTAGTAAAGGATAGGGGTGCAACGGATCAAAAAACTCACGGATCGGATCGATCCTCGGATCAGGGGTCACGGATCGGATCATTTTCGGATCGGCAAAAAAAAATAAAAAAATTACTAATATCCATGTAATTTCCTTCTCACTGTAATATCCATAATCTTCCCCCCCTGTAATATCCACAATCTTCCCCCCCCCTGTAATATCCACAATCTTCCCCCCCTGTAATATCCACAATCTTCCCCCCCTGTAATATCCACAATCTTCCCCCCCTGTAATATCCACACTCTTTCCCCCCCCCCCCTGTAATATCCACACTCTTCTCCCCCTGTAATATCCACACTCTTCTCCCCCTGTAATATCCACAATCTTCTCCCCCTGTAATATCCACAATCTTCTCCCCCTGTAATATCCACAATCTTCTCCCCCTGTAATATCCACAATCTTCTCCCCCTGTAATATCCACACTCTTCTCCCCCTGTAATATCCACACTCTTCTCCCCCTGTAATATCCACACTCTTCTCCCCCTGTAATATCCACACTCTTCTCCCCCTGTAATATCCACACTCTTCTCCCCCTGTAATATCCACAATCTTCTCCCCCTGTAATGGGCATCTCCCCCACTTACCTTACTCTCCCGCCGGCCAGTTCAGATCCACGAGCAGCGAGGGTGATGGGGTGATGACGTCAGCACGCACAAGGCGGCCGCCGCCGCCGGGTGTACCAAGATGGCCGCGGCTCCGGAGCTAGGCAGAAGCCGCGGCCTTTCCTAAGGCCGAGGCCGCGGATCGCTCCGCGGATCGCGGTGTGTGCCGATCCGAACGGGGTGACCTGTTCGGATCACGGATCGTCACCGATCCGTTGCACCACTAGTAAAGGAAGAAGACAGAAGATGGCTCTAGAGCTTGTGCCTTGAAAAACAAGTAGCAGTGACAGATCCCCAACTTTTGTCATCACTTATTCAGGTATAGGTGTCTGTAAAATGCAGAGGAGCATTACCATAAAAGGTTTGAGCGAAGAACATTTTCAGTTGTTTTCATTCTAACTAGAGGTGTCCCAGTTATAGAATTTTCTTCGATGTAAACGCCATGTTTCCAGTGACTGAAATGTTTTTGGGCCAGCATGGTTGAAATGAATACCTACTTTGCCAGAACAGTCCAGATGTTCAATACACTGACTGCAGCAGCTTTTGCTTCATACAGTAAGCTGTGCGCTGATCTTGTCCGAGTCCTACACACTTCCCTTGTGAGTCCAGAAAGAAACAGTCAGTCATGTGATAGATCAGCCATTCAGGAAGTGCCTTGTATCCTTCGCAATAAATACAAAGCATCCTCCAATTGGCCAAGGGGCCGCTTGTGACGCCATCTGCCCAACCTCTCTGTCTTCCCAGCCAATTGGACAATGCCTTGTAATCATTTATAGAAATACAAGGTGCTTCCTAAATTGCTGATATCCCACGTGACTGACTCGGACCCAGATGAGAAAAGAGCATGGCTTACTGTACGTTAAAAATAGATATTCCTCCTAATACGAAGAATAAACAATATAACGTGTTGTACTGCAAATCAAATGTGTATAAGTGCTAAATATATTCAAAAACCCATCCTAAATACTTAAATAGTACTTAAAGTGGATGTAAACCTGATTCGTGAAATTTGAGCTGGGCACATATATCTGCAGTGTTTTCTTATCTCTCTTCAATGCCCTTAGTCCCATGGCTTTCTCCTGCTTTGTTCTTCGGTTATCAGCATGATAACTTCTGACAACTGTGATAAAATCAGGCTGAATTTTGTGTCAGGGTGGGTGCTATAAATAGATTAGCAGAGAGCTGATCTATTCACAGTACAGCTCTGCAAGTCTCTGCCTATGTGGAGAGTGGGTGTGAGCCTTTCCTTCAGCTGTCTCACAGGTGAATCAGGAAGAGAACAGTACAGCTGTCCAACAGGACGTGCACTTTCTAAACAGTATGTAAAGCTGACAGACAGCAGATATACATGTACAACTTATGTAGGGAGATTTGTTTCATCTCTGTGTATCATCTGAGGCTGTTCACTTCACTGGGTATATGTGAGGGTTTACATTCACTTTAAAGTGATACTAAAGTCTTGTCTTGTCTTTTTTTTTCTTTAAAAATAACACGTTATATTTACCTGCCCGGTGTAATGGATTTGCACAGAGCAGCCTGGATCCTCTTCTTCTCAGGTCCCTTGACACTGGCCCCTCCCTCCTGTCAAGTGCCCACAGAGCAAGCAGCTTGCTATGGTGGAACCTGAGCCGAGCCACAGCTGTGTGTGTTCATTCAGACACGGAGCTGAGGATGGACCCCGCCCCCACTCTCCTCATTGGCTAACTGACTTTGACAGAAGTGGGAGCGAATGACGCTGCTGCTGTGTTTCAGACAGTCAGGAGGGAGAGTCCCGGATGGCCAAAGCACTCGTGCATATCGCTCGTTAGAGATGGGGCTCAGGTAAGTATGAGAGGGGCTGCTGCACACAGAAGGTTTTTTATCTTAATGCATAGAATGAATTATGATACAAACTCTTCTGCATTTACAACTACATTAAATATTTAAGTAATTACGTATTCATTTCAACTACACTTTCCCAAACTACAAGTCACTGGAAATATGGAGTTCTGGTTTAAGGATGTTTTGTGTTCCTAATCGGTGTTATAGTCTTAACATAAAAATAGAAAAGTATGGTGGCAACTTTAGGGTGGGTAGCTCGTCAGAAGTATATTGATAATTCTTAAAGCGGAAGTAAACCTATCCATAAAACAGTTTCATTTCCGGCATGTGCCGGAAATGTAACTCCCATTGGTTGTGCTCTCAGCCAAACTGTCAAATCATCCAATGGCTGGTGTCATTACTGATCACATGTGCAGCATCATGGCAGTTTTAGATTAACCACTTGGCAACCACCTGCCGACAAATAACGTCGACAAGGTGGTTGCTTAACTCTGGGAGGACGTTATATAACGTCCTCCCAGAATCGTGCGCGCACACGGGAAACTCCGTGACCGGCGGGTCCAGAGGACCCGGCGCATCACGAATCACGGTAAATCGCCGCTGATAGCGGCCGTTTACCACGTGATCGCTCCGTCAAATGACGGAGCAATCACTTGTAAACAGACCGGCGTCATGTGATGATGCCGGTTCCTCCCTCCCCTCTCTGTACCGATCGGTACAGTGTGAGAGGGGAGGGGGAGAGAGCGGATGGCAGCAGCAGCTCTGTGGGCTGGATCTGTGACAATTGCAGTCACAGATCCAGCCATCCATCCATCCCTGCTCAGCCATCCCTGGTGCAATACCCTGCCAATACTCTGCAATACACCCTGCCCAATACTCTGCAATACACCCTGCCAATACTCTGCAAAATACTCTGCAATACCCTGGCGCAATACTCTGCAATACCCTGGCGCAATACTCTGCAATACCCTGGCGCAATACTCTGCAATACCCTGGCGCAATACTCTGCAATACCCTGGCGCAATACTCTGCAATACTCTGCAATACCCTGCGCAATACTCTGCAATACCCTGCGCAATACTCTGCAATACCCTGCGCAATACCCTGCAAAATACTCTGCAATACCCTGCGCAATACTCTGCAATACCCTGCGCAATACTCTGCAATACCCTGCGCAATACTCTGCAATACCCTGCACAATACCCTGCGCAATACTCTGCAATACCCTGCGCAATACTCTGCAATACCCTGCGCAATACTCTGCAATACCCTGCGCAATACCCTGCGCAATACTCTGCAATACCCTGCGCAATACTCTGCGCAATACTCTGCGCAATACTCTGCAATACCCTGCGCAATACCCTGCAATACCCTGCAATACCCTGCGCAATACTCTGCAATACCCTGCGCAATACCCTGCGCAATACTCTGCAATACCCTGCGCAATACCCTGCGCAATACTCTGCAATACCCTGCGCAATACTCTGCAATACCCTGCACAATACTCTGCACAATACTCTGCAATACCCTGCACAATACTCTGCAATACCCTGTGCAATACCCCCTGTGCAATACCCTGTGCAATACCCTGCCATACTCCGCAATACCCTGCCATAGTCCGCAATACTCCGCAATGCCCTGCAATACTCCGCAATGCCCGGCAATACTCCGCAATGCCCGGCAATACTCCGCAATGCCCGGCAATACTCCGCAATGCCCGGCAATACTCCGCAATGCCCGGCAATACTCCGCAATGCCCGGCAATACTCTGCAATAACCACTTCCCGCCCGCCGGCCGTCATATGACGTCCTTGACTTTGTGCGGAGATATCTGAATAATGGGTGCAGCTACAGGCATCATTCAGATATTAGTTTTTTCAGCCGGCGATTCCCTACACCATAAGAACAATCATAGCGGCTGTTCCGCCGCTTGATCATTCTTACGGGAGGCGAGAGGGGATGTCCCCCCCCTCCCGCTGCCCTCCGGTGCTTCTACCGACTCACCGCTACGATCAAAGCCAAGATTTTTTTTTTTTTGATTTTTTTTTCAGGCTTCCCAGCCTAGAGGTGAGATGTGGGGTCTTATTGACCCCATGTCTCACTGTAAAGAGGACCTGTCATGCCATATTTCTATTACAAGGGATGTTTACGTTCCTTGTAATAGGTATAAAAGTGATCAAAAAAATTTTTGGGGCGGAAAAACATGTCAAACTAAAATAAAGTAAAATGAACAATAAAAAAAAAAATATTTTTTTAAAGCGCCCCTGTCCCCGTGAGCTCGCATACAGAAGCGAACGCATACGTAAGTCCCGCCCACATATGAAAACGGTTTTCAAACCACACATGTGAGGTATCTCTGCGAACGTTAGAGCGAGAGCAATCATTTTGGCCCTAGACCTCCTCTGTAACTCAAAGCATGTAACCAGTAAAAATATTTAAAGCGTCGCCTATGGGGATTTTTTAAGTAGCGAAGTTTGGTGCCATTCCACGAGTGTGTGCAATTTTTAAGGGTGACATGTTAGGTATCTATTTACTCGGCGTAACTTCATCTTTCACATTATGCAAAAACATTGGGCTAACTTTACTGTTTTTTTTTTTTTTTTTTTTTTTTTTTTTAAGCACAAAACATTTTTTTTTCCCGTAAAAAAACGCGTTAAAAAAATTGCTGTGCAAATATCGTGCGAGATAAAAAGTTGCAACAACCACCATTATATTCTCTAAGGTCCTTGCTAAAAAAACATATATAATGTTTTGGGGTTCTATGTAATTTTCTAGCAAACAAATGATGATTTTTACATGTAGGAGAGAAATGTCAGAATTGGCCTGGGTGCTCCAGAACGCCTGAAGGTGCTCCCTGCATGTTGGGCCTCTGTATGTGGCCACGCTGTGTAAAAGTCTCACACATGTGGTATCGCCATACTCGGGAGTAATAGCAGAATGTGTTTTGGGGTGTAATTTGTGGAATGCATATGCTGTGTGTGAGAAATAACCTGCTAATATGACAATTTTGTGAAAAAAAAAAAGAGGAAAAAAAAAATCTTGATTTTGCAAAGAATTGTGGGAAAAAATGACAACTTCAAAAAACTCACAATGCCTCTTTCTGAATACCTTGGAATGTCTTCTTTCCAAAAAGGGGTCATTTGGGGGGTATTTGTACTTTTCTGGCATGTTAGGGTCTCAAGAAATGAGATAGGCCGTCAGTACTTCAGGTGTGATCAATTTTCAGATATTGGCACCATAGCTTGTGGACTCTATAACTTTCACAAAGACCAAATAATATCCACCAATTTGTACTTATTTTTACCAAAGATATGTAGCAGTATAAATTTTGGCCAAAATTTATGAAGAAAAAATAGTAATTTGCAAAATTTTATAACAGAAACGAAAAAAAAATCATTTTTTTACAAAATTTTCAGTCTTTTTTTCTCTTATAGCGCAAAAAATAAAAAACCCAACAGTGATTAAATACCACCAAAAGAAAGCTCTATTTGTGTGAAAAAAAGGACAAAAATTTCATATGGGTACAGTGTTGTATGACTGAGTAATTGTCATTCAAAATGTGAGAGCACCGAAAGCTGAAAATTGGTCTGGTTATTAAGGGGGTTTAAGTGCCCAGTGGCTGAAAACGATAGGAGGGTTTACTTACACTTTATTGTCCACTGGGAAAATGTGGTCAGTCCTTGGTAGCTCATGAATATGTATATTGGCTGTTCTTGGTGTCCTTTTAAAATTAGAATTTCCTGTTTCTATCCTTTTAGTTAGTAATATAATCAATATTTTGTTTCTGGTATGTGGATGAATGACTATTACAAAATATTTGATATCTGAACATAAAAAAAATAAAAAAGGGGGGATTGGGAAAATTGGGACTTTAAATGAAGCCATGACTGGGTATTAATCAACACCCTTGTATAGTCATGTGCCTCCATCCCTGTCATTCTGACAGCAAAAACACCACTGCAGCAGAAAGCAGCAATGATGCAAACAAGGAGGTGGGACTTTATATGAAGCTCATGATGACAAAATTAATAGAGTGGTGGAAAAATAAATAGTTTAATGATACATAAAAACATGTTTACATACATTGGATTCCACGTACAAAGAAATGCACCCATAACATGGTGCCAATTTCTAACCTGGCAATCCATTAGTAATAACATGTTTACAAACATTTTATATTCATGGTGAAATAGAGGGGTCCACCATATTCATAGTTGATTTGATTTTTATTATTTGTAAAGCGCCCAATACAGTTCAAGAACTGCGCCTAAGCGCTAAATAGACCAAATACATATACTGTCCTTCAAAAATAAACATAGCAGATAACACATACAGGATAAATTAATAATAAATAACAACAGAGGGAAAAAAAAAGTAAAAGAAGCAGAGTAACAGTCCACATTTAGGTAAGCAGCAACAAGTCAGGGCGGGCTAATCAACTGGTTAGCAGTAAGGTAGCAGACATTGGAAAGTTGGAGATATATATGTTAAACATCTGCACGGTCAATAGTCTTTGGATCCCTATCAAGATAGAAATAATAAGGACACATATCTTGGTGGGTGTGTAGCTCGTACACGATATTATACCGCTCTTCAGGAGCAGACATATGAGGTATCTGCAATGGGAGAATTAATTAACTACGTAAGTTTACTATGTCAGGGTAGGGGAGGATAGGTAAAAAAAAAAAAACATATAGGATAAGATAATTTACGGATATGTGTGTACTAGAAGGCATGGCGTCTAGGACCGTGGGCCACCCAAGGGCATCAGTGTCGGGAGCCGAGAGGGCATGTACAATGGCGGTACTCATCACAGACAACCGTCCAGGCGGATCCGGGCTCCCCGAGCACCCCTAGTGTGAATGTAGGGAATGTTGAAAAGTGATGAGAACAGTATAATATATATTTGCACATGGCTTTGTAATCCCTAGTGCCCAGTACATTTATTGGGAGCCTCCCAGGACATATACAGTATCTCACAAATGTGAGTACACCCCTCACATTTTTGTAAATATAGTGAGTGTATAGCTTGTATAACAGTGTAAATTTGCTGTCCCCTCAAAATAATTCAACACACAGCCATTAATGTCTAAACCGCTGGCAACAAAACTGAGTACACCTCTAAGTGAAAATGTCCAAACTGGCCCAAAGTGTTAATATTTTGTGTGGCCACCTTTATTTTCCAGCACTGCCTTAACCCTCTTCCACTCCTCCATGACGACATCACGGAGCTGGTGGATGTTAGTGACCTTGCGCTCCTCCATCTTCCGTTTTGAGGATGCCCCACAGATGCTCAATAGGGTTTAGGTCAGGAGACGTGCTTGGCCAGTCCATCACCTTTACCCCAAGGCAGTGGTCGACTTGGAGGTGTGTTTGGGGTAGTTGTCATGTTGGAATACTGCCCTGCGGCCCAGTGTTCAAAGGGAGGGGATCATGCTCTGCTTTAGTATGTCACAGTACATGTTGGCATTCATGGTTCTCTCAATGAACTGTAGATCCCCAGTTCCGGCAGCACTCATGCAGCCCCAGACCATGACACTCCCACCACCATGCTTGACTGTAGGCAAGATACACTTGTCTTTGTACTCCTCACCTGGTTGCCGTCACACACATGACACCATCTGCACCAAATAAGTTTATCTTGGTCTCATCAGACCACAGGACATGGTTCCAGTAATCCATGTCCTTAGTCTGCTTGTCTTCAGCAAACTGTTTGCAGGCTTTCTTGTGCATCATCTTTAGAAGAGGCTTCCTTCTGGGATGACAGCCATGCAGACCAATTTGATGCAGTGTGTGGCGTATGGTCTGAGCACTGACAGGCTGACCCCCCACCCCTTCAACCTCTGCAGCAATGCTGGCAGCACTCATATGTCTATTTCCCAAAGAGCACGTGCACTCAACTTCTTTGGTCGACCATGGCGAAACCTGTTCGGAGTGGAACCTGTCCTGTTAAACCGCTGTATGGTCTTGGCCACCGTGCTGCAGCTCAGTTTTAGGGTCTTGGCAATCTTCTTATGGCCTAGGCCATCTTTATGTAGAGCAACAATTCTTTTTTTTCAGATCCTCAGAGTTCTTTGCCATGAGGTGCCATGTTAAACTTCCAGTGACCAGTATGAGAGCGTGAGAGCGATAACACCAAATTTAACACATCTGCTCCCCGTTCACACCTGAGACCTTGTAACACTAACGCGTGACATGACACATTTTCACTTAGGGGTGTACTCACTTTTCTTGCTAGCAGTTTAGACGTTAATGGCTGTGTGTTGAGTTATTTTGAGGGGGCAGCAAATTTACACTGTTATACAAGCTGTGCACTCACTACTTTACATTGTAGCAAAGTGTAATTTCTTCAGTATTGTCACATGAAAAGATAGAATCTATTTACAAAAATGTGAGGGGTGCACTTACTTTTGTGAGATACTGTAGATCTTTGCATTCAATAAAAGTTATACACCCACCATGTAACAAGCAATAAAAGCAGACACTATCCCCAATTTTCTCATCCTCCAGTTTTGAGGGATACCGCCATCATTGTGTTACAACTTTAGGCTGCATATGAACAGCTTTTCTGCATTTGTATGCATAAGATCACTTTCAGACACAACAGAAAGATCGTTTTGGATTTAAAAGCTTGTGAGACCAACTCGGATTCTGTTTTCAGTTTGTTTCAGCTTCTTCGCTTTATAAAGTAAAACTATACTTAGAAAATACATTGTCATTGGCTTTCCTTTTAAAGGGGTTGTAAAAGTTTGTTTTTTATTTTCTAAATAGGTTCATTTAGAGCCGGTTCACACAGGGGCAACACGATTTTGAATGCGGCTTTCTGAGGCAACTTGGACACGACTTGAGCGTGAACCACAGCGCGACTTGGAGCGACTTGAAGTCGCCTCCAGGACAGGCTTCTTTGCCAGTACCTGCCCGCAAGAATGTGTTTCCAGCGCGATCCCATCGCGCTGGTTCTCGGCGACAGGGTACTGTACACCTCGCGCTCGCTGTCCCCTGTGTCTGGTATGAATCCTGAGGGGGAACTCCATGCCAAATTTTAAATAAAAAACCGGCATGGGTTCCCCTCCAAGAGCATACCAGGCCCTTAGGTCTGGTATGGATTTCAAGGGGAACCCCCTACGCCGAAAAAACGGTGTGGGGGGGGGGGGTGCCCCCAAAATCCATTCCAGACCCTTATCCGAGCACGCAGCCCGGCCGGTTTAGGAAGGGGGGTGGGGACGAGCGAGTGCCCCCCCCTCCTGAACCGTGCCAGGCCGCATGCCCTTAACATGGGGGTGGGTGTTTTTGGGCAGGGGGCGCCTGCGGCCCCCCCACCCCAAAGCACCTTGTCCCCATATTGATGGGGACAAGGGCCTCTTCCCGACAACCCTGGCCGTTGGTTGTCGGGGTCTGCGGGCGGGGGGCTTATCGGAATCTGCGAGTCCCTTTTAATAAGGGGGCCCCCAGATCCCAGCCCCCCACCATATGTGAATGAGTATGGGGTACATCGTACCCCTACCCATTCACCTGGGGGGAAAGTGTCAATAAAAAAACACACTAGACAGCTTTTTAAAGTAATTTATTAGGCAGCACCGGGGGTCTTCTTCCGACTTCGGGGGCCTTCTTCCGACTTCTCCGCTCTCTTCAGTGCTTTCTGCCTTCTGCTGGGCTCCTCCGCTATCTTCTGGAAGCTCTTTTGCTAGCGGTGGCCCGGTCTTCATTGTCTTCTTCCCTCTTCTCTGCGCCCGATGTTGACTCGATGCTCTCTGCCGCTATAATGCCGCGTGCGCGGAGCGCAACGACTTATATAGGCATGGGGCATGGTCACCTGGGTGATGTCACCATGTGACCCCGCCCCTTATGTCGTCGCCACCCAGAGCATGATGGGACTGTGACGTGATAAGAGGCGGGGGTCACCCGGTGACCACGCCCCGGCAGAAGGCACGGGAGAGAGCGGAGAAGTCAGAAGAAGACCCCCAGGGCTGCCTAATAAATTACTTTTAAAAAGCTGTCTAGTGTGTGTGTGTGTGTGTTTTTTTTTTTTTTTTTATTGACACTTTTTTCCCCCAGGTGAATGGGTAGGGGGTACCCCCTACTCATTCACATAGGGTGGGGGGCCGGGACCTGGGGGCCCCCTTCTTAAAAGGGGCTTGCAGATTCCGATAAGCCCCCTGCCGGCAGACCCAGACAACCAACAGCCAGGGTTGTCGGAAAGAGGCCCTTGTCCCCATCAACATGGGGACAAGGTGCTTTGGGGTGGGGGGCCGCAGGGCGCCCCCCTGCCCCAAAGCACCCACCCCCCATGTTGAGGGCATGCGGCCTGGTACGGTTCAGGAGGGGGGGGGCACTCGCTCGCCCCCATCCCCTTCTGACCGGCCAGGCTGCATGCTCGGATAAGGGTCTGGTATGGATTTTGGGGAAACCCAATGCCGTTTTTTCGGCGTAGGGGGTTCCCCTTGAAATCCATACCAGACCTAAGGGCCTGGTATGCTCTTGGAGGGGAACCCATGCCAGTTTTGTATTTAAAATTTGGCGTCGAGTATCCCCTCATGATTCATACCAAATACCAGCTCTGTGGGAGGGAGGGAGGGAGGGGTTTGCCTTAGAGCCGGTTCACACAGGGTCGACTTCCTGTAAAGTTGCCTCACTATGAACGGTGATCCGACTTGGAGGCAACTTCCATTGATTTCAACGGGTACAAGTCAGATTGAAGTAGTACAGGAACATTTTCTGAAGTCGGAGCGACTTTAGTAGTGTACATTAAGACGGCTCCATTCACTTCCATTGCTTTTCTCAACAGCGCGACTTGGGACAACTTCAAGTCGGATCCCAGGTCGCCCCTGTGTGAACCGGCTCTTAAGCTAGTGCATTGTTGGTTCACTTAACTTTTCCTTCGATTTCCCTTCTAAATGTTTTTTTATTTTGTCTGAAATTCTCACTTCCTGTTCCTCCTTAGTAAGCTTGCCCCCATCATCCGAGCCGTTCTGGCTGGGGGTTAGTCAGCGTGCTCGCCCCCTCCCTTGGGACTACATCCCTGCGGGGAGACGCTGTGAACCTATTTAGAAAATAAAAATCAAACCTTTACGACCCCTTTAAATACATTTGCCGGACTTATTTTAATTCAAAGGCTTCAACACTTTTTAGAAAAATGCATATGTCTCTAGCAATCCTAGAGTGGCCATAATATGATATTTTCCTAAAATACTGCTTTATGGCAACTATAAAGCAATTCTAGCAAATGCATAATACATAAAATACAAATTATAGCAAATAAATAACAAAATTACATTTTACACTTGTCACAAATCCCTGTAATGTTTGTACATTTGTGCGAATGCTGGGTCATTCACACAGCAACTTTTTTCTTTTTTTACAACTAGACCCCTTTGAATCACTGACCAAGAATCAGAATGCAGCTTTATTAGTAGCTTACTTGTGTTGGATCAATGGACTCAAAGGACTGAGGCCAAAGACTGTCAGGGTGTTAGCATTTTCCAAAGAAATGACAGTCTCTGTACAGGATTTATTTGTACTGTCGATGGCTTCATTTATATAGTAGAGCTGCACGATTCTGGCTAAATTGAGAATCACGATTTTTTTTTGCTTAGAATAAAGATTACGATTCTCTCACGATTCTCGTGGTGTAACATCTTTCACATTATACAAAAAAAATTGAGCTAACTTTACTGTTTAGTTTTTTTTTTTATTAAAAATAAATTGCGTTTGAAAAACTGCTGCGCAAATATGGTGTGGCATAAAATCCACCACCATTTTATTCCCTAGGGTCTCTGCTAAAAAAAATATATATCATGTTTGGGTGTTACAAGTAATTTTCTAGCAGAAAATAATGATTTTTACTTGTAAGCAACAAATGTCAGAAAAGGTTTGGTCTTTAAATGGTTAAACTTCCTTCATCTACACGCCGGAGTTCTTTCCTTTGATAAAAGAACGAAAAGATACTTTGTTTCCACTTATTCAAGTGTTGTAATAAAACTTGGCAAACTGCCTGGATTTTGTTTTTCCAGCTGTGAGAACTCTCTGCACATGTTAGAAAGATCGTGACATGCTGTTTTGAAGATCGGGAAGGGAAAAAGATCGCAATTTCGTGCAGCTCTATCATATGGTTTTAAAAGTCGTGACTAATGGGATATTCAGTAGCAAAGATCTGAACCAGCTACAGTTGTCTGTCATTTTTTATGGCATTTTGTAGCTAGCGATTAGGTCGCTGTGGTTGGTTACAAAACGTATCTTTGTAACTACAATTTGCTGACCTGAGTAGCTTCACTAGATATCACAGTCAGTCATTCAGTAGCCAGCCATAAAACCCATAAATATTGCTGGCCTCGTTGACTGTTATCCTTATGTCCGGTACACACATTCAGAAAATCTGTATGAAAAATACTGATTTAGGAGCGATCGTACGATATTCTGATCATTAGTACAGAGCTTTCGAGAGCCGATCAGGACAGTTCATCTGATATTAGTTGATCGGACATGCACAATTTTTTTTCCCGTACGATGCCAAATCGTACGATTTTCGTTTAATCCGAACAGCTGTCGTTCAAAAATGCAATACAAATGCATTACAACACATGACATCACTTCCAAATTTTTATTCTGTTGTACGCAAATTTTCATGACTTTAGTAAACTCATCAGATTCGATCTGAGATTAGCATGCAAAAAAAACGGCTGATCATTCGTCCGATAATCTCATCATGTGTACCCGGGCATAAGTCTGCAGTGCATTTTTACTAGTAGTTTTAAACCGTAAACTTTTTATTTTTTTTACGCAAATGCTACAAAAACATCTGTCTAGGTTGGTTTTAAGGCTGCATGCCCACGGACGTTTTAAAAAACGGTCTGTAAAGCTAGTACAGACGCCAGGAAAAAAGCGGCGTTTTTACCGCGATTTTTACTGCGTTTTGCATTGAACTCAATGCACGTTTCGCCGCGCTAGCTTTCAGCCGTGTTTTTCTTTCTCTATTCCAAATCAATGGTTCTCTTTGGGAGCCCATTGATTTGAATGGAGGTCGCACCAAAAGTCGGATCAAAATGATCCTACTTGCAGGGCGACTCGTGTGCTGAGAATCTTGAAGGGGAACCCCGCAAAAATTAAAAAAAATTAAAAAAAATTTGCGAGAGGTTCCCCCACAAGACAATACCAGACCCTTCGGTCTGGTATGGATCTTAAGGGGAACCCCACACCAAAAAAAAATGGCATGGGGTTTCCCCCAGGATCCATTCCAGACCCTTATCCGAGCACGCAGCCCGGCAGGTCAGGAAAGGGGGGCGAGCGAACGCCCCCCCCCCAGACCATACCAGGTCACATGCCCTCAACATGGGGGGTTGGTGCTTTGGGGCAGGGGGGGCACTGCGCCCCCCACCCCAAAGCACATTGTTCCCATGTTGATGAGGACAAGGGCCATTTCCCGACAACCCTTGCCGTTGGTTGTCGGGGTCTGCGGGCGGGGGGCTTATCGGAATCTGGGAGCCCCCATTTAATATCGGGCCCCCAGATCCCGGCCCCCCCCACCCTATGTGAATGACCCCTACCCATTCACCTGGGGGAAAAAAGTGTCAATGGGGAAAAAAACACACTAGACAGGTTTTTAAAGTAATTTATTAGGCGACTTTGGGGGTCTTCTTCCGACTTTGGGGGTCTTCTTCTGACTTTGGGGGTCTTCTTCTGACTTTGGGGGTCTTCTTCTGACTTTGGGGGTCTTCTTCCGACTTTGGGGGTCTTCTTCTGACTTTGGGGGTCTTCTTCCGACTTTGGGGGTCTTCTTCCGACTTTGGGGGTCTTCTTCTGACTTCGAGGGTCTTCTTCTGACTTCTCCCGCTCTCCGGTGTCTCCACTCTCTCCGGTTCTTCTCCCGCTCTCTGGTGCCTTCTGCCGGGCTCCTCCGCTATCTTCTTCCAGCTCTTTTACTAGTGGTGGGCCGGTCTTATCCATCGTCTTCTTCCCTCTTCTATTGTTCCGATGTTGACTCGATGCTCCCTCCCGCTGTAATGCTGTGTGCGCAACGACTTATATAGGCATGGGGCATGGTCACCGGGTGATGTCATCCGGTGACCCCGCCCTCCTATGACGTCACGGTACCATCATGCCCCGGGACCGTAGCATCATAAGGGGGCGGGGTCACCGGATGACATTATCCGGTGACCACGCCCCATACCTATATAAGTCGTTACGCACACGGCATTACAGCGGGAGGGAGCGTCGAGTGAACATCGGAACCAGAGAAGAGGGAAGAAGACAACGGAGAAGACCGGCCCACCGCTAGTAAGAGCTGGAAGAAGATAGCGGAGGAGCCCGGCAGAAGGCACCTGAGAGCGGGAGAAGAACCGGAGAGCGCAGAGACGACACCGGACAGTGGGAGAAGTCGGAAGAAGACCCCAGAAGTCGGAAGAAGACCCCCGGAGCTGCCTAATAGATTACTTTAAAGTGGTTATAAACCCACTTTGTAAACAAACACCTACAGGTAAGCCTAGATTAAGGCTTACCTGTTAGGTGCATGAAATATCTCCTTAACTTACACGGTTAAGGAGATATTTGCATTTAAAAGCGGCGACGCTGACTTCACGCGCATGGGGTTAACCCCATTCACAAATTCGGCTAGGTCGCAGCATTTGACGACGTAGCCGAATTCGACGGCTCACGCGCGGAGTCACGTCTTCGCCGCTCCGGCCAATCACAGCGCCGGAGCGGCGCTGTGATTGGCTGGTGCGGCGATACCCGGAAGTAACATTCCGGCTATCGCCGCAGCGATGGATGCGGCTGAAGAGGGAGACGAGGACGGCTTCGGGGGCCCCGATCTAAGGTAAGTGATGCATAATGAGCTATTATGCTAGTCATATCAGCTCATTATGCCTTTCTCTTACAGGTCGTTGGGGAAAAAAAAAAATTGTGGGTTTACAACCACTTTAAAAACCTGTCTAGTGTGTTTTTCATTGACACTTTTTCTCCCCCAGGTGAAATGGGTAGGGGTACAATGTACCCCATACTCATTCACATAAGGTGGGGAGGTCGGGATCTGGTTGCCCCCTTATTAAATGGGGCTCCCAGATTCTGATAAGCCCCCCGCCCGCAGACCTCGACAACCAACGGCCAGGGTTGTCGGGAAATGGCCCTTGTCCTCATCAACATGGGGACAAGGTGCTTTGGGGTGGGGGGGCACAGTGCCCCCCCTGCCCCAAAGCACCAACCCCCCATGTTAAGGGCATGTGACCTGGTATGGTCTAGAAGTGGGGGCACTCGCTCGCCTCCTTTCCTGACCTGCCGGGCTGCGTGCTCGGATAAGGGTCTGGTATGGATCCTGGGGGAACCCCCACGCCATTTTTTTTTTTTTTTGGTGTGTGGGGTTTCCCTTAAGATCCATACCAGACCGATGGGTATGGTATCGTCTTGTGGGGGAACCTCACGCAAATAAAAAAAAATTTGTTTAATTTTTGCGAGTTTCCCCTTCAAGATTCTCAGCACACGAGTCGCCCCGCAACTCGGATCATCTTGAATCGACTTTTGGTGTGACCTCTATTCAAATCAATGGGCTCCCATAGGAAACCATTGATTTGGAATAGAGAAAGAAATGCCGGATGAGGCTTAACACAGCGTTAAGCCTCGTTATATCGCGTTTAACACTTTTTGCCGGCGTCTGACGTCTTTACAGCTCTAACGCTGGAGCTTCAGAATGCACTGGTCCTAGTTTTTTTTTTTTGCAGCTTAATAACGGCTATGCCATTTACAGCTCAAAAACGTCATGGTGGGCATGAGGCCATAGGCTAACATGGAGAGCCGTTTTTAAGCTGTAAAAAATGCTCATAAAAGTGACTGTAAAAACGTCCGTGGGCATGAGGCCTAAGTGTTAAATATGTTGCATTTGGTTGTATGGTGGCATTACTTTACTATGACCAGCAGGGGGAGTCCAACAACCCAAGCATGAAGTGGTGATATTTCCTAAACCCACTTTTGTAGTCAGTGCAAGGACTTGGCAAATCTCAGTTTGTAAGCTTTAATGTTGATATGTGGGGCCATAAAGCTTCCTCTGCTGCAAATAATTGATGAACCATAAAAGTGTCAGCCGAATTTCTTTGCACCTCATCACCAGATGGCTAATAAAGGCAAGAACGATCTGATTCAGTCCTGTTTGGCCCTATTTTTCTTATACATCTGTAAAGTAACTGCTGTTTCTCCTTCTGCCGCAACAGCTTCATATTAAACATGTAAAATGTCTACAAAACTGCCTTTCAAAGTACTTTTTGAAGTTTTACATGCACCTCTAGAACATATGTTAGCACTGTGAAGTACTTTATATATATATATATATATATAATTTTTTTTTTTTTACTTCTGACACACAGATTCTTGTATTTTGGGCACCAGTCTGTCTGTATCCTTCTATTTATGTCTCTTATTGTGTCAAAAGGACAGTGGTTCTCAGGAGAAGAAGTTCCTCTGTGGTCAGGCAGAAAGCACTTCATATGAGAGTATGTTTCAGAGCAATAAGTAAAAACAGTCAATGAACTAGTAAGGCTTTCCATGGAACTTTACAACTGGCATTGTGTAAAAGTCCATCTAATTTACCTTTGGAACTAAATTGAATTGGTTGTATCCAGAGAAGGCTTATTCTGTGTTGCTGGGACGCACTGGAGTTTCCTTACTGTAAACTACAGACTGTGGTGCTTAAGGGCTTCACTACCACTGTACATTTTTTACTGTTTAAAGAAGTGGTTCTCAACCTTTCTAGTCCCGTGCCCCTAGATAAAATTTTCCATGTTGTGGGGACCCCTAACAGTAAAATTATTTTCGTAGCGTGGGTTGTCAGCACCCAAGGCAAGACCAGTAATTTGTGCACCTAACCCACGGATATTTAGCGCTCCCTGAGTCCCTTCCACTCATACAGTATTAAAACCCCTTATGGTACATTTTAGGAGGTACCACTTTCTGTCTTTGTTCTCCTTTCTTTCCCTTTTATCTTTCTCTATCCTAATTTCTTGTTTCCCCGTCCCTCTCTCTAGCCGTCTTTCTTGTTCTTTCTCTTATTTTTTTTTCTCCTCCCATTTCTTTGTTCCTCCCCCTCTTTTCCTCTCCTTTCCATGTATTCTCTATTTTTATTCCTTCTCTTACTCTTTGGTGGGGGTGTGGGGGGAATGGGATGAGTGGCAATGCTGGCAGGAAATTGGCATGTGTGGCAGTGCTGGTGGGGGGTGGGATCAGTGGCAGTGCTGGGGGGAGTTGGGATCAGTGGCAGTGCTGGTGGGGGGTGGGATCAGTGGCAGTGCTGAGGGGAGTTCTGATTAGCCAACTTAGGTGCTCTTGATCAAGGTCATCTACTGATCTGAGAACTGTAGTGGGGACTTTTAATGGCATTGGCAACTATAATCACAGGTAGTGTAACTTACTGTGTCTCCAAATTTGTGGTGTCTCGCAGCAGTGACACCTATGCCAACATCAGGAGATAGGGTCTCCTTCAGCCCCTCCCACATCACATTCCTGACCAGTCAGCTGACCTCTAGTCTCTGCCCCCCAGCAATGCCATGAACTGAATGGGTGGCTGCGAAGAGGCTGAGTGGGCGGCCGTGGGCTCCAAGAACAGCACAGCTGGGCGGCCACAGGCTCCAGGGACAGCCCTGCTGGGCGTCCGCGAAAAGGCTGGGAGAGCAGTGCGGGCTTCAGGAACAGCCAAGGATTTGGTGACCCCTGGCAAATAATCATTCGACCCCCAGGTTGAGAACCACTGGTTTAAGGCAACAAAGCACCATTAGTGTGGCCGTTGTGCTCATTAGAATCTGTGACCTGAGCCATCCTCCAATGGCTCAGTTCCTAGATACTGTGTACAGATCCAATCTGAGTAGCTCTGTACCTTCAGATCACTCTGAGAAACCAATCGCAGTGATTACATAATATAAACCATGTATGTTTACACCTGTGAGCCCTCTCCTTTCTTTGAGAAATGAAGGAAAGACGAACCAATAAGAGAGTCATTTTTTAGTTCCTGAAGATGGTACAATCATGGTTTCCACAGCTGCAAGTAAAGTTTTTAAACCTTCCATCCCTCCTCTTCATAGTCCTATGTGACTTATATATTAACCTTTCACCTCCCCCTATTCTGTATGCATATCTGCATATTAACTTCTACCAAAACCCATGCACAATTCCTGTAAATAAATAAATAAATAAATAAATGTATACAAAATATTTATTTTGTCAAACAGGTCAAGTGTGATAACAAGTTCATGATGTAAAGTGCTCAATTTACTATTGTTTCCAGAAGTTCAAAATGTTCTCCCAAAAATGTGATGGGGGTGGGTGCTTTCCCAATTGGAGAACCCCCACCGGACCCCCCAGTAGGTATCTGTTCACCTCCAATATTGACCCGCACTACAAATTATATGTGTGTGTGTGTGTGTGTGTGTGTGTATATGTGTATATATATTTTTAATAGTTTTTTTAAGCGTTTTTGCATTAAAAAAAAGTTTAAGAAAAATGCATCCCTTTTTAAATTCTATGTATGTCTTCACACTGGTTCGCATGCATAAAATCGCGTGCATTTTCTAGTGGCCATTATCATCACTTTTTATTTTGTTTCCTATCGGCAGAAGCCGATGACCATATTTTCGCCCACCAATATATTGGTGCATTTCTAGATGAATCCCAAACACACACTCTCCTTATTCTTCCCAGTAGGTATTTATTTATTTAAACATTAAAATTGCACTCGCATTTGATAAAAGTATCTCTCGGCATGGATTATAAGCGGCACTACAATATGTAGAAATCAAGCGGATAGAGGCTGCTCAACTCCAGCATACAGTCACCACTCATTGCTCCGCCCAATGTGTTTCTGCAGCAATGATGTCAGGGGGCCCTGAACAATAGTGAATTGAGCACTTTACATCACTGACTTGTTATCACACTTCAATTGTTTGAAATAATGTGGGAGCTTTACTAAAACTGGAGCACTGGTGCAGCTGTGCATGGTAGCTAATCGGCTTCTAACTTCAGCCTGTTCAATTAAGCTTTGGCAATAAAACCTGGAAGCTGATTGGTTTCTTTGCTGAGTTGCACCTGATTTTGCTCTCTCCAGCATTAGTACATAACCTCCAATATATATTTTGTATATTTATTGACATGAATTGTGCATAGATTTTAGTATATATTTTGATGTTTAATCACTTCCTGCCTGGCCTATAGCAGATTAATGGCCGGGAAGTGGTTCTGTTATCCTGACTGGGCGTCATATGACGTCCAGCAGGATAACATGCGGGGGCGTGCGGCGATCGCGAGTGCGGAGTTTCAGTCTGACCATTTCTGATCGTGGTAAGGAGCCTCTGACAGAGTGCCTGGTATTGAATTGGTTAAAGTTTTTGATTATTTTTTTTTGTTTTCACTACATCATTATATAAGTGAAGCACAGTATTGGTTAAATTGAATTTCGATTGTTTTATCACTTGTGCATGCAACTAGTCAGTAGAGACTCAATTAAAACAAATACTCGCGCTAGGTAACAAAAATTATTAGAATAAACCTGCAGCAGCTGTCCACAGAGTGCTACAACCCCAGAATATAAATATACACATCAACAGCGCTTGCAGAAATGAAATACACATGCTTATATATTGTGCCTAAGTGCTCAAAAATATATAATTATAAAGTGCTGAAGTGCTCCAAATATGACACACTGATGGGTTTACTTCCTCTTTGTTTCCCTGCAAAAGTAAAGCATAATGGGCTGCTATGCATCGCATAGTAGCCCATTATGTGTCACTTGTCTGCAGGAGAAGCCCGCGATGTCCCCGATTTCCTCGCTAGTAGCGAGCGTCCATCTTCACCCCTCTTCTTTCGGGGTCTGCGAACTCCGGCTCTGTGACTGTCTGGAGTCACGTGACGTCGCGGGAGCTGTTTTTTACGGCACGACCCTATTCATAAAATGGCATGCATGTGCCATAGACGTCGGTACAGTCTTTTTTGCAAATATCTCTGAGACCGTGTAGGTCTCGGAGATATTGCAAGCACCTACAGGTAAGCCTTAATCTAGGCCTACCTGTAGGTGTAACTTCCCCATAAGGGTTTACAACCACTTTAATATATAATATCTCTAGTAATGTGCTCCAAGCGAATAAAGTGCTATAGTGCTCCAATGATTGATTCAGGTGCCGTGTGCCACGCTCCCCTCTTGTGACCCCCACTCACCAGAGATAATGGACCCTCAGCTTTGCAGTCTGTGGGTCTATGATCTGATAAGATGGGAAGAACTCCTCAGAAACTCTGCATAAAAAGCAAAGGGGGTCTTGGAGATGGCCAAAAAACAGATCCACCAGACTCAAAAACAAAAAGAGAAGCTAATAGTGAACTGCAGGGTAAAACAATAAGCGCAATCTAGGCGCCACTTACTAGACAATAGAAAACGGGCATCAGTGCAGAGAAACAACTCTTCCGGGTTCGCTGCTGCTCAGCATGCGTTCTACGGAGGGCCGAAGTGACGTCAATGGTTTGAATAACCAGGAATGCGTTGCATTTCCCATCTTATCAGATCTTGGATCACAGTGTGTATGACCCACGGACTGCAAAGCTGAGGGTCCATTATCTCTGGTGAGTGGGGTCACAAGAGGGGAGCGTGGCACACAGCACCTGGGTCAATCATTGGAGCACTATAGCATTTTATGTTTTTGGAGCACTCGGCACATTACTAGAGACAGTTTTTTATATTCTATATTGAGTGTGTCAAATTTGGAGCACTTTATATATTTTGAGCACTTAGGCACAAGATATAAGCCTATGTATTTAATTTCTGCAAGCACCGTTTATATGTATATTTGTAGTCAGTAGAGACTGTTGCACAAAATATAATTTATGTAGAGCCACCATGTTTCTTGTATTGTGCCAGTGTTTGGCCACGTTCCCTCTAGGTCTAGGATGATGGTGCACCAGCTTCATCCCACTGTCCGAAATTTCACTGGAAGGTTAAAGTAAACCTCCAGACTGACTGCAAACCAAATTTTTATCTTTATTAAAACTGCTATACGAAATAGAGCCAATTAACACTCTTGCTTTAACCTTATCACCAATGCAGGATTTTATAACATCAAATATATCCCTTCCCTGTTTACTCACCTTTCCTTTACATCATACTGATTGATAGCACAACAGAACAGCTCCTAATAGGTGATGGGTCGGGTGGAGACATGTTTCCTGTTTCAGAGCCAGTTATGGAACAGGGGGAATGGCTATTCATAGAAATGTACGTTCTTTTTTTTTGCATTGCAGGCCCATTAAGGGTAATTTTTTCTTTTTTTTTTTTTCCTTAGGGCCTCATGAACACTGGATGTTTTGCTAACTCTCCTAGACTCCTGGCAGCTGCGGTTTGGCAGAAAAAAAGCTTGATACTTGTAAACTTGTGTAACGCATTTAGGCACGTCAAGCACTTGGGCGTTAATTTCATTGGCCAGAATAATAATTTATTCTGACGATTTAAATGAATTCACGCGCAAGAGCTAAACGTGCCTTAACACATTACAAAGTATACAAGCATTAGGAATTCTGCCAAAATTGCTGCTCCTGGACGCACTGGCTGTGTTTTTTTCTTTTTTTTTTCTGCCTCTAAACTTCTCTAAATGCCTATGTGTGCATGGACACACAGGCTAACATGCTGGGGGGTTTAGAGGCAGGGAAAAAAGCCAAATGCCCCTAGGAGCAGCAGAAAAAAATGTCCAGTGTGCATGAGGCCTAAACATTTGGGTTCAGCTTAAGGCCTGGTTCACACTGGTACGACACGAAAGTCGTATGACCGTAGATCCGACTTTGCCCTGCGACTTGAAGTCAGACATCCGTCCGACTTTAATGAACGGGGATCCGACTTTGATCCCGACAAAGCCAGGCACTTTGTGTCTGGCATGAATCTTTAGGGAGAAAAAAAACAGCATGGGTTCCCCCTCCAAGACCATACCAGACATTAAGCGGAACCCCCCACGCCGAAAAAACGGCGTGGGATCCCCCCAAAATCCATACCAGACCCTTATCCGAGCATGCAGTCCGGCAAGTCAGGAAAGGGGGTGGGGTGCTTATCGGAATCTGGAAACACCCTTTAACAAGGGGGCCCCCAAATTCTGCCCCCCCCCACCCTATGTGAATGAGTATGGGGTACATTGTACCCCTACCCATCAGGGTTGCCAACTTTCAGTAATTCTATGAACAGTTTGTAAAATCCCTTCTTTTTGCATCTGTCCTTGAATGTCCATTACAGACATGTAGGCTGCATGTCCGTAACTGACATTCATGGACAAATGCAACAATTATGGATTTTACAAACTGTTTGTAAATTTACTGAAAGTTGGCAACGCTGCTACCCATTCACCTAAAAAAAAAAAAAAAAAAAAAAAAGTGTCAAATAAAACGCAGTACACAGGTTTTTAAAGTAATATTAAGGCTGCTCCGGCGTCTATTTAAATTTCTTCTCCCTCCTCCACTGATGTCTTCTGCCTCTGCCAGTTCTTCTCCACTCTCTGGTTCTTCTCTGCTCTCAGCTGATGTCTTCTAGCCCTCTCCGGTTCTTCTTCCTCTGTCATCTGTCCACTGTCTTCTGCCTCTGCTGGATCTCCTCTCTCTGTGCTGTCTTCTCCCTCTGTTCTTCCTCCGATGTTGACTCAATGCTCGCTCTCGCGCTGGATGTACGGTGTGCCACTACTTATTTTGGCATGGGGCGGGGTCACTGGGTGACATCAGCTGAGGAGGGAGAAGAAATCGGAAGAGACACCGGAGCTGCCATAATAAATTACTTTAAAAACCTGTGTACTGCGTTTTTTTTTTTACATTTTTTTTAGGTGAATGGGTAGGGGTACAATGTACCCCATACTTATTCACAAAGGGTGGGGGGCCTGGATCTGGGGACCCACGTGTTAAAGGGGGGTTCCAGATTCCGATAAGCCCCCCCGTCCACAGACCCCAACAACCAATGACCAGGGTTGTCGGGAAGAGGCCCTTGTCCTCATCAACATGGGGACAAGGTGTTTTGGGGTGGGGGCGCAAGCTCCCACCCCCCATGTTGAATGCATGCGGCCTGGTATGGTTCAGGAGGGGGGGTGCTTGCTCGTTCCCACCGCCTTTCCTGACTTGCCGGGCGGTGTGCTCAGATAAGGGTCTGGAATGGATTTTGGGGGGACCCCACGCCGTTATTTTAGGCACTGGGGTTCCCCTTAAAATCCATACCAGACCGAAGGGCCTGGTATGTTCTTGGAGGGGAAACCTATGCCTTTTTTTTATTTGGTGTGGGGTTCCCCTTTAAGATCATCAGAGCACAAGTCGCATGCAAAGTCGGATCAGTCAAGACGGCAATCCAACTTTGATCCGACTTCAGTGATATTCAATGGAATGAAGTAGGATCAAAGTAGTGCAGGGAGCATTTTCAAAGTCTGACCGACTTGTGTCGGACAAGTTAAGACAGCTCTCATAGGCAAATATTGATTTTCACACGTCATGCGACATGAGCTCCCAATGTCCGAGCGTTTTTGTCGTACAAGTGTGAACCCGGCATAAATGGCTATTTCAATCAAAATAATTTTCCCAGATGTCATACCTTTTAAAGTGTAACCAAAGGCAACATTTTTTTTTTTTGGATAGAGTGGAGAGTGATTAGAACACCTGTCAGTTTTTATTGCTGTCTGTGACCCTTGTTTAAGAGATCCATCCTCTCTATTTGTCCGGTTTACCATTATCATTGAAAGTGAACGTAAAAGAAAACCCCAAATTTTGGGTTGTCCCCAGAAAAGTAATAGAGGGGAAATCTTCCAATGGGAGCACTAGCTCTGATGACCTGGGGGTCCACAAGGAGTTCCCTTAATTTGCAGGCATTTCCTCTCACTTTCTGATCCGCCGCAAGCATTTCCCCATTCTTCCTAGTGACAGGACACTGATCACAGCTCCCTGTGATCAGGAGCGGTGACCAGTGTTGTGTCACACGTAGCCCCCCCCCCACAGTTAGAACACATCCCTAGGACACACCTAACCCCTTCAGCGCCCCTTACTGGTTAACCCCTTCACTGCCAGTGTCATTTTTACAGTAATCAGTGCATTTTTATAGCACTGATCGCTGTATCAATGACAATGGTTCCAAAATGGCGTCAAAAGTGTCTGATGTGTCCGCCATAATGTCGCAGTCACGATAAAAATCGATGATCACCGCCATTACTAGTAAAAAAAATATATAAAAAATATTAATAAAAATGCCATCCCCTATTTTGTAGACGCTATAACTTTTGCACAAACCAATCCATGAATGCTTATTCCGATTTTTTTCTTTTTACCATAAATATGTAGAAGAATACGTATTGGCCTAAACTGAGGAAAACAATTGTTTTTTTTAATATATTTTTTGGGGATATTTATTATAGCAAAAAGTACAAAATATTGCTTTTTTTCCCCAAAACTGTCGCTCTATTTTTGTTTATAGCGCAAAAAATAAAAACCGCAGAGGTGATCAAATACCACCAATAAAAGCTCTATGGTAAAAAAAGGAAGTCAATTTTGTTTGGGAGCCACGCCGCACGACCGCGCAATTGTCAGTTAAAGTGACGCAGTGCCGAATCGCAAAAAGTGCTCTGGTCTTTGGCCAGCCAAATGGTCCGGGACTTAAGTGGTTAAGAACTAAAAGAAAGTATCTATTTCTTTTTCGTACATCACGGGACACAGAGTGACTTAGTCATTACTAATGGGTTATATAGTTTACCTTCAGGTGCTGGCACTGGCAACTTCCAAACCGGAAGTACCCTCCCCTATATAAGCCCCTCCCATCCGGGAGCACCTCAGTTTTTTGCCAGTGTCTAAGGTGTTGGCCAAAGAGTAACATGTGTTTTCCTGGGCTTGCGTACAGGTTCTTTTACGGCTTAGTAAGCTGTTCCGGATCCCACCAAAAAAGCTTCATAGCTAAACGGTCGGTACCCGGGCCTTGCAACAGAAGAGCAAGGTTTTGCCTGTAATGCCTCTCTTAGGAGGGCTGGACCCTGGGATCCAGAGCTCTGGTCATACCCACGACCAAGATGTTTTCTGTGCAGGGTGCTATACAGGTCCAGGGGAGTGGAATCCTTGGGAACCCGGTCCCTGAAGGTTTAATTACAATGCCTGCCGTGATAGGTGAAGTTTGGGCTTCTGTGGACCAAACAGAGTCCTGCGGCGGGGAACAGGTAAGTGGGGGCCCCCAGGAACTTGGTTCTATTGGGGGACCCCCAAGCCTAATTTGTCTTTCTGTCTGTTACCTAACGGTATTCCCGCTAATATCTGTGTATGCCTATAACTACTGGAAAATGTAAAATTTTAATAGTAGTCAAGGAAAAAAAAAAAAGAAGAGGACCGCGGTACCTGTGTTAAACCACTAGAGGCCGCTGTGGTCCATTTTTCTTGTCATGTGGATCTTTGGTTTTCTCAAGTCAAAAGATCCAGGCAGTTGGTAAGTTTCTCTGTGGGAATCCAGTTCCTCTGCCCTGTTGCTGCGCTCATCCACCGCACAGGCCCTCCGGCAAAAAGGGCCCTGGCTCCTAGTCCCTGCTTGGTTTCAAAAAAGGGCGCCAATGGTGCACGGGTGCGGGCGCGGGCGCGTGCACGCGCCTCCTATGGAAAAAAAGGGGCGGGGCGGGTGGATGACGCTCGATGCGCGCCGCGGCGCTTCTGCACATGTGCAGGCGTCCCAGCATGTATAAAAGACACAGTACAAGTGTCAGCTGGATGCAAACAGAGCTAGCAACAAAACGGTGGCACACAGAGGCGGTTGATGCAGGCATCCCCATAGAAAGGCACTTTAGTGGACACCAGCTGGTATATAGCAGCAACTGTGTTAGACTATTACCAGCAAAATTGGTGTATGACGACGGGAATACCTCAGCTTTGTGCTTAAAGGATATGTCGTCCAGACGCTCCGGAAATAAGTCTTCCAGGAAGCCAAAGGGGTCTCCATCGGGCTCTGAGGATATTGGGCATGCTTGTACTGCACCAATCTCCCCTGAAAATTCAGAGGTCAGTAGCCGTAGGAACCCCGCAGGAGTGCCTGGTGCTGCGGCTGTCCCCAGTCCACCTGCTCCTGTATATATATAACAGAGGAGGTTTTATCCTCAACTCTGGGAGGATTGGAAGAGAGATTAACAGCATTGATCGCTGCTTCCCTGTCACAGGGAAAGCGCGTCCGATCTCCGTCTCCTCCTTCAGAGTGCCTGTTAGTGGAGGAACAGCCCCACACAGAGATCGACCTACCTGAAGGGGATCAGGATGAGGTTGATTCAGTTATAGAGGAATCGACAGTGGAAGAACCTTTCTCAGCATCTCAGGCTGAAAGATTATGGGTTCAGTCTCTGACTAACATGGTCCGATCAGCATTTAAAATGCCTCTGGCGGAACCATCAACCACTACGGTTTCCTCGCTGGGGTCGCTGAAAGCTCCCCAGGCTGTCTGTTCCTTCCCAATCCACCCTTTATTGGAAGGGCTTATTTACCAGGATTGGGAGCATCCTGATAAAATATTTACTCCCCCCAAGAGATTTCCAGTGATCTATCCCATGGAGGATAAGTTCATAAAAAATGGAGGGTCCCTACAGTGGACACAGCCATCTCTTGTGTAAATAAATCACTGACATGTCCAGTAGATAATGTTCCAATTGTTCAAAGACCCAATAGATAAAAAATTGGAGTCTTTACTAAAATCTGCTTTCTCTACAGCAAGCATGGTGACACAACCTGCAGTAGCAGCGATTGGAGTCTGCCAAGCAATGAAAGATCAGTTGAAACAAGTCTTAAGGGACTTACCAGATCAGCAGGCTCTTGCCCTAGCTGACCTACCTAGAGCCTTGTGTTGCGGTGGACGCCATAAAGGATACAATCCAACAGGCATCCCGCTTTACGCTGTCTGTAGACATATGCGTAGGCTTCTATCGCTCAAAAACTGGTCTGCTGAAGCTCCCTGTAAGAAATTGCTGATTAGCTTCCCATTTCATGGAGAACGCTTATCTGGAGAAGATCTGGACAAATATATCCAGAAAACTTCTGCCGGTAAAAGTACACTCTTGCCGGTTAAGAATAAGGGTAGAAGTCCTTCTTTTAAGAGGCCTACTTCTCCAGTCCCTGGCACATCGGCTGTGAAACAGTTCCGACGGCCTCCGCGGTCAAATCCAGGGGGCAGAAATCAGGGACAATCACAGGGTAACAAGAAACCCTGGGTCAAGAGAGGTACAAAACCTCCCCCCAAGTCATGAAGGGTTGCCCCCACTCAATCGGGTGAGGGGAAGACTTCAGTTGTTCACAGAGACCTGGCGGGACACCATCAGAGACAGATGGGTGATCTCCGCAGTAAGTCTGGGATACAGGCTGGAGTTAAAAGACATTCCTCCTGCCCATTTTATAAGGTCAAACGTGCCAAGCGATCCCCAGAAGAGTGGATCCCTCCTTCTGGCACTAGAACAACTATTGCTCCAAGGGTAATCATGAAGGTTCCCTTGGAAGAAAGCGGGTTCGGGTTTTACTCGAACCTTGTCACAGTCCCCAAACCAAATGGGGATGTGAGGCCCATATTAAATATAAAAGGGCTAAACAAGTTCCTACATATCAGGACTTTTTCGGATGGAGTTGATCCGATCGGTGGCCACCGCCCTACAAGGGCAGGAATGGTTAGCCTCGATCGACATAAGGGATGCTTATTTGCATATTCCCATCTGTCCGGCCCACCAGAAATTTCTACGCTTTGCAGTAGAAGGGCACCATTTTCAGTTCAGAGCCTTACCTTTCGGTCTGGCCACAGCACCACGAGTGTTCACAAAAATTCTGGCCCTACGATTGGCCAAACTAGGAACACAAGGTGTAACGATAATGGCATATCTAGACGACTTGTTGCTGATAGACCACTCAGTGAAAAAAACTAGAAGTGGTCGTTCACAAGATAATCAAGTATCTGGAATGTCACGGTTGGCATTATCAACCGAGACAAGTCAGCCCTAAAACCAGTCAAAAGTCTGGAATACTTGGGGGCTAAGACTGGATTCAAATCAGAGAAAGATTTTCTTACCTCAAGAGAAGGTGTCGTCTTTGAAAGATTTGACCCACTTAGTGGGTACAAAAAAGGAAAACCATCCATACGCCTGTGTATGAGGCTGCTGGGAAAAATGGTGGCTTCATTCGAAGCAGTACCCTACGGTCAATTCCAATCAAGGAACTTGCAGAGGGCCATACTGTCAGCCTGGAACAAAAAAGTTCAGGCTTTAGACTTACCAATGTCCCTGTCCCCTTCCGTTCGCAAGATCCTCCATTGGTGGTTGGTGCCCCAGAATCTGGAAAAAGGGAAACCCTTCAGTCCGGTTTCTTGGAAGGTGGTCACTACAGATGCCAGCCTCATAGGCTGGGGGGCAGTACTGGAGCAATGGTCTCTCCAGGGCAAGTGGTCAGAAGCAGAGAAGGCCCTGCCCACCAATCTCTTAGAGATACGAGCAGCCCGGTATGCCCTAGTAGCATGGACATCCAAACTCCAAGGGTCACCTGTCAGAATTCAATCAGACAATGCCACAGCAGTGGCATATATCAATCACCAGGGTGGCACCAGGAGTCGTGCAGCCCAGAGGGAAGCGAATTGCATCCTGGAATGGGCAGAAAGATATGTCACAGCCATATCCGCGGTTTTCACCCCAGGAGTGGAAAATTGGAGAGCGGACTTTTTAAGTCGCCAGCAATTATGCCCGGGGAATGGTCTCTTCACCCCGAGGTTTTCCAGGCAATATGCCAGCGGTGGGGAACACCGGATGTAGATCTGCTAGCATCCAGATTCAACGCAAAGGTGGACAGATTTGTGTCTCGCACAAAGGATCCCCTAGCTTGCGGTTTGGATGCCCTCGTGTTCCCTTGGGATCAGTTCAAGCTGATATATGCATTCCCACCGCGATTAATCCGCAGAATCAGGGTAGAAAAGAAACCAGTGATTCTGGTGGCTCCAGCGTGGCCCCGAAGGGCATGGTACGCGGAGATTGTAAAAATGTCAGTGGGAAGTCCTTGGACCCTCCCACATCGTCCGGACCTGCTTTCGCAAGGACCGATATACTACCCTTCCTTACCAGCCCTAGGTTTGACGGCCTGGCTATTGAAGCCCACATTCTAAAAAAGAGAGGGCTCTCTAATCCTGTGGTATCTACCATGATCAATGCCAGGAAGCCGGTATCCAGGCAGATCTATTAGAGGATCTAGAAGGCGTACATCACGTGGTGTGAGGCCAAGAAATGGCATCCACGTAAGTACGTAATAGGTAGGATTCTGGACTTCCTACAGTGGGCTGTACATAGGAAGCTTGCCTTGAGTACTATCAAGGGTCAGACGGCCTTGTCAATATTTTTTCAAAGGCCCTTGGCTTTGCATTCATTAGTCAAAGCTTTCATACAAGGAGTGATGCGTATTAGCCATCCGGTTAGTATTCCCATATGTCCATGGGACTTAAACCTGGTTCTGTCGGTTCTACAGAAACAACCATTTGAACCATTGCGGCACATTTCCTTGGTTCTTTTCACCAGGAAATTGATTTTCTTAGTAGCCATTTGTTCGGCTAAAAGAGTATCGGAATTAGCCGCCTTGTCCTGTAAGGAGCCATATCTGGTTATCCATAAGGACAGAGTAGTATTACGTCCTCATCCAGCCTTCTTCCTAAGGTGGTATCAAGGTTCCATTTGAACCAAGATGTGGTTCTTCCTTCCTTTTTCCCCAAACCTAGTTCGGTAGAGGAAAAGTTATTGCATTCTTTGGATGTAGTAAGAGCAGTTAAAGCTTATCTAAAAGCCACTGCTCAGATTCGCAGAACGGATACTTTGTTTGTTCTGCCGGAAGGCCCCAGAAAGGGTCAGGCAGCATCAAAAATCTACTTTAGCCAAGTGGATTCGACAGGTCATAATACAAGTCTATGGCTTGAAAAGGAGACCGCCTCCGTTCAAAGTTAGGGCGCACTCCACAAGAGCAGTTGGAACTTCATGGGCAGTGCATCACCAGGCCTCCCTGGCTCAAGTCTGTAAGGCCACAACATGGTCCTTAGTACACACGTTTACTAGATTCTACCAGGTAGACGTCAGAAGTCAGGAGGATGTCGCCTTTGGGCGCAGTGTGTTGCAGGCCACAAAAGAGCCTCATGCCTGATGGCGCCCAGCTTATGTATAGTGTATCCCTCCCCTCATTTGGCATTGCTTTGGGACGTCCCATTAGTAATGACTAAGTCGCTCTGTGTCCCGTGATGTACGAAAAAGAAAAAGGGATTTTTATAACAGCTTACCTGTAAAATCCTTTTCTTGGAGTACATCACGGGACACAGAGCTCCCACCCCTCTTTTTGGGACACTTATTGCTTTGCTACAAAACTGAGGTGCTCCCGGATGGGAGGGGCTTATATAGGGGAGGGTACTCCCGGTTTGGAAGTTGCCAGTGCCAGCACCTGAAGGTAAACTATATAACCCATTAGTAATGACTAAGTCGCTCTGTGTCCCGTGATGTACTCCAAGAAAAGGATTTTACAGGTAAGCTGTTATAAAAATCCCTTTATTTGTATCATTTTAATACATTAAATTGGTTTAAAATACAATCTTGGTTCCCATAATATCTGGGCAGTTAATCGGAGTGTGCTGAAATAAAATTTTAAATCTTTTGCAATACTGTCCAATACCTGCTAGTTTTGTTTTTTGTCCATCTGTTCTAGCTTGTACCCTGATCTAATAGCCACTAGTTTGTTTAAATACTATGGCATTTCAGTGCTGTAATCTGCTGCTATTTTTGTTACATGCAAGGCAATTTGTATGCTGTTTTCCTAGGTTTTGTGCATTTTTCTTACTGTCCAGGAGATGTCACCCTGGCGCTGCATTTTAAGGATTGCAAAGTGCTTTCTTGCACATCAACATATTTCTCTTTAAATGAAAACTATAGTGTACTGTGTCTGCAAGGGCACATTTTTCATGATCATTGGCTTGTTTACTTGAAAAACTTTTTTGAGGTGATCTGTGCAGTTCGTGTTTACTTGAATATAATTCTAATATAGATTTGTCAATCCTTTTCTCTTTGTCTTCAGACAAGTGTAGTTGTCACCCTTGCTAAACGACTGCTTAGATAATACGGATTATTTTATTTATTATTATTATTATTGTTCCGTGAACATGTGGAAAACGCACTTCATTGTAAATGGCGCCCCCAAACGTGAAAAGCAGATGCGCGTTTCCGCGTGTGAAAAATTGTACGAAGCTCAATACCCAAAAAGATCTTCTTTGGCAAGTTTGTTGTGCATAAATGAATGAGCTGCCCTATATATGTAGCACGGAAAAAACAAACGTTCACAGAAAGCTAGCTGTAAATTTAGCCTGAATGTGTTGGCTGAATTTGTTTTTTCTTTTCCTTATTTTTTTTCCCTTTATTTTCACCTGGTGATTCAGCCAGTAACACACTTCCTGTCCTAAGTGGTCTCCATTCCAGTGAAACGAAGACACCTTTGCACAACAGCATTATCTGTCTGGAAAGAGGGTAGCGTTACGTACACATGATATGAAAATCGTAAGAAAATTTTCGTCTGACGAACGAACTGCCGATTTTCGAATCGTTAGTATGGTGCTTTCGACAGCCGATTCCGGTTTTTCATCTGGCAAAAGCTGGATGTGCAGACTATAAAATTTTTGGCGGATGTGAACTCAACGTCCGATTTTAGTTTTAATTGGTACGGTTTTTGTATGAAAAAAATCGTAAGAGCAAGACTACGCATGCTCAGAAACGAAAGAACACATACAAAACTAGTCAAAACATTGTCACTTCTGAAGTTGTATTCTGTTGTACGAGAATTTTTGTATGGTGCGTAACCTCTTCACTTTTTGTTTATTTTCACTTGGTGATTCAGACAGTAACACCTGTCTTATTGTGTTACTAAACCCACAACAGTAAAATCTGTCTGTCTATGCAGAATAGCATGCTTATTATACTCACTGTGGAACTTAAGGGGTTAATCCTCTGCAGTGTGTAAAAAGACTCTTTGATCCTGTATGCACAGATCCTTCACTTCCTGCAGGGTCATTCTGGGCAAGGTCAGATAAGACACAGTCAGAGTAGTAAAGCTGCACATGGTCAGTTTGGTCTCTGTTGCTGGAGAGAACATTTCCTTGTTGAGCTGAGCTTTTCAGGTCACATGATATTGACATCACACATTTGGGCTTGTATACTGATCGTAAATGACAGCCCAGTCTCTCCCTCCTCCTCCATGCTCAGTAACTAAAAAAGAACACAGTGGGTGGGATGTCACATCTTTGGTTGATGGATGAGCCGCCTCTCATAACAGCATGAGGACACAGGCTGTAGTGGAAATATCCTCCTTCCTCAACTCTCAGCACTTGGGCGGACCCTGCAGTTTGATGAACTTCATATTACTAGGTTTAGTAACACTTTAGGCTGTAAACGGAGGAGCAATGGAGACACTTTTTGGACAGCAACATTGTCAGTCTGGGGAGAGGGTAGTGTTAGATGGACTAGCAGATTTAGATGGACTTGACTAACAAATTAAAGCCAAACAACATTTAATACTTAAATCGGTTACAGCAAACCTTTTTTTCCCCTTTCTGGGATAGAGATTTTACATAAATGAATAAAGGTTGATCATTGTAAGCAACCCTGTCAGTGTTAAAGTGGAAGTTTAGTCAAAATCTAATGCTAAACCTACTCTCCAACATTCTAAGCCTAATCTTTCTAGCTCTGTAAAGAAAAAATCGCTATACTTATCAGTTTTGCAGCTCCGTTCTCCAGTGGCGGATGCTGTGTGCAGGAGAGAACCAACAAAGGCCGGGAAATTCCTGGCATTAGAGTTACTATAGCGCTTCTGTTGTCGGCTGCCTCTCCCGCACACTACCACACACTGAAGTCGCCGCTTACAGCTCAGCCTGGGACCAGAGCAGCTGCAGAATAGGCAATGTGGTAGTGTGGTACCCCACCAGTGTATGAATACAGGATTCTCAACCAGGCAGGTTGAGGGGCTCCAGGGTATTTGCTTGTTTGGGAGGAAACTGGCTTTTCAGTTTCCTCATGATTTACTAAAATCCACTTTGGGACCCGGAGCTTGGGGATTTCTTAGAGATCCGGGTGGGATGAAATCCCCAGTCCTGGATCCGGGTTTTGAGACTCGATGGCAACCTGATTGTTCAGGTGTGTGTGGGCCTGATAGTAAAGTCAGGACCAGCATTCTGGGCCCCACCCTCCCGACGAGTACAGGTGTGCACTGGGGAAGCCATAGAGTGCAAGTGTGCACTGGAGAAGTCAGAGAGTGCTTGTGTGCACAGTGGAAGCCAGAGACCCAGGTCTGAGGGTCAGAGCAGCAAGGGGCTGCTATCCAAATGGATGGTGTTGCAGATGGAATAGTCTATAGGAGACAGACAAGAGCCTGAAGTGGAAGGCCTGAGCAGCACTGCTGTATGTATAAGCCAGGAGGCTGAATGTCATTTTGTTGTTGAAAAGGAGTACTGAAACCCCTGTGAGGGAAAACCTTTTGATTTTGTTTTGAACTTCTTTTAATAAAAATGGGCAAACAACCCTTAAAAAGAAGAACCAGCCAGTGGCGGTGTCCTTCAAGCTCTACACTTGATGCTAGTCCTTCACAGCAAGTATAACAATCTTTTCTTTACAGGGCTAGATAGTTTAGGCTTAGAATGTGGTAGAGAGTAGGTTTAGAGGTAGTTTTGACTAAACTTCTTTAAAGTAGAAGTAAATTAAAAAAAAACAAAGTTGCAAGCAGGCAGACGTTTTATTGCAGAAGAGATATTCCTCTGTGAAATATACAATCCCATTTGCAATACTCTGTGAGATATACACTGAGCTGTGCATGCGCAGCTCATTTTACATTCTGGCACACTGCCAGTGTGACTGGAGGAGAGGACTGCACCTTCCGTGCTGGTCAGTCAAAATGGCCGAAGACCAGCACCCGGGGAGACAAAGGGACTTTTGGAACAAACGTTTTTATGCCCTTCTGCTTTTAAATTATTCGTCTACGCCCTCTAACTGCCACTTTTGCTGGACAGCTTGGTCTATTCCGCTCCACTATGCCATGCATCTCGCCAGCCTCCACTCCGGATCTCTTTGCGGGAGCTCCTGATGCCTCACCGCCGCCCTCCTCTGCTGCCTTGGATCCACGACCTTACTCTCCCAAAACTCCCTGAGTGAGAATAGCGCAGAGGATGGGACAGAACCCACGCTGTTGGATGTTCTGCATACCATTAAGGTAATTCATTCAGATTTAATAAGGAAGGTGGATGAGCTTAAAATAGACCTTGCTTTTATGCCCCAGAATATGCAAAAGATCCGTGGCTGGGTTTCTGAAACTGAGCGGCATATTAGCTAGGACACTCCTAGCTCTCTCCTACCCAAAGTTCACACCTTTTGGTGGGAAGATTAAGAACCTGTAGGATAAGGTAGATGATCTAGAAAATCACCTTCGTAGAAACAACTTGAGGCTGGTTGGTCTTCCTGAGCAGGTGGAGGGGTCAGATCGGGAGAGCTGACTGGAGAAATTGTCTGTGATCATCTTTGCCCCTGTTTTGCTCCTCTTGGAGTTGCTTATCAAGGGCAGGTCCATTTTTTCCATTCTCCTGAAGAGGCTCTGTTCTGGCTGCAATGTGCCGCAACCTGCTCAGGCATCCACTTCAGCTGCAGTATGTTATCTGCTTCGTCTTTGTTCTTCGGTTTGAAGCATTCACTCAGGGACTTGGGCGATCATTGTCTTCCCTGTTGGAGAGTCTGTAGCCTCCTCTTTTCCCTCGTTGGCTGGAGCTTCAAAAGGGATGAATACTGTTCAGGACATTAAAGTAATTTTCTTTTCGTTTACATTGGTCATGTTCCCCATGCATGGCTTAAGTTTAGGGATCAAGCGCGCTATGTTTCCCCCCTGGGCTTTTGAAGGCCCTCTCTCCTGCCCCATCTGTACTAAGTCTACCAATATGTAAACAGTAACTCTTTTCTCGTTTGAATGTGCATGAACTGAATTCAAAATTTTAAAAGGGCTACAGTATTTGAATTACTTAAAAATCGTAAGCTGCATATGCTGTGTCTGCTGGAAACCCATCTTACGGGATCCAAGATTCTCGCACTTAGAGCGATAACTGTGGGAAACCCAGTGTTTTCTATGTGTTCTAACTATGCCCGTGGGGTGTCTATATTGATTCATAAGGGTTTCCCCTTTTCCTGTGAACAGGTGATCTCAGATCCTAAGGTGCAGCATGTCATTTTACATGCCTGCCTATATAGAGTTATTTTCCTGCTAGTTGTGGTCTATGTCCCTCCCCCGGTTACTTCTACGATTTTTACTGAACTCGGTGTACATTTGTCTTCCTTGCCATCATGCCCTTCTGTTATAGTGGGGGGATTTTACATCAGTGTTACAACCACAGACAGCTTTTATCCTCTGAATCTAAATTGTTTTGAAACTGGTGTAAAAACTTATGGATATGTGGATTTTTGGTGCTGGAAATTTCCATTGGATAGGGTTTATTCCTGTCAATCTAAATTTTATCATGCTCTCTTCAGGATGGATTATGCGCTTGCTACCAATGACCTCTTACCCTGGGTTCAACCTATTTCATCCATTGTTCAGGTAGACTTGACTTTGTGACATAAACCTTCTTTTCGGGTTTGGAGACTTGTGCCTCATACACACGAACGGTTTTCCAGGCAGGAAAAAAATACGCTTTTCCTGACGGGATTCCTCTCAAGCCTGCCTTGCGTACACATGGTCACACAAAAGACCGCTAAACTTTTGACTGCCAAGAACGCGGTGACGTCAGACTACGACGAGCCAACAAAATGATGTTCTGTGCTTTCGCGCATGCATCAAATTGTTTTACGAGCATGCACGTTTTTTTTTCCCCTCGGGAAAGCATACAGACGACCGGTTTTCTCGGCAGGATTTTTTCCTGACGGGGAAAAAAGAGCTGTTTTTTTTTTCTTTTTTTCCCGCAGTTTTCCTGTTGGGAAAACTGCGATGGTTCATACACACGGCCGGTTTTCCCGGCCAAAAGCTGTCATGGCAGTTTTCCTGACGGGAAAACCGGTCGTGTGTACGAGGCATCAGTCCTCTCTGGATCTCCATGTCCGAAATGCAGGAACGCATTCACAATTACAAGACTGGTTACTGCGACTTAAATAGTGGCTCTGCTGCAGCAGGCCCTGTATGGGATGTCTTTAAGGCTGTAGTGCGGGGCTCTTATATTTTGCATATTAATCATTATAGGACTGCTTGCGGTGCCACTCGATAAGCACTTGAGACCTCTTTGGGTGCTGCCCACTCCCGACATGCCACCAATCCATCTCTAGAATCCAGTGGTATTTTGGTGGCTGCACATGGAGCATTACAACTACATATGATTGATTTGACTAGTAAACAACTACACCTGTCGGCTCGACTACATGATCATAGTGGGAAAAATAGTAAGTTACTAGCATACCTGGCCCGCACTGACTTTTTGGATGCCTGATGGGTCAGTTTCCTTGGACCCCTTGGTTATTAATCAGACCTTTTTTGCTTCTTTTTATGACACCTTCTATACTGACTTGTTGTCTTCTACTGAATCCACATTTTCTGGGTTTTTCATGTCTTACTTTTCCCATGCTCAGTGACTTCCAACAACTTCTCTTAGATAAGCCCCTGATGGTGGAAGAGGTTACTGAAGCTATTCACTCCCTCCCTTCTAACAAGACCCCAGGGTTGGATGGCCTCCCATGCAAGTGGTACCAGGCATATGTTGACGACCTGGCTCCCAGAATACATGATCTCCTTTGTACAACCTTGGAACAGGGTGCACTCCCAGATTCCATGACAGAAGTGGTTCTGCAAAAACCAGTAAAGATAAGCTACTGTGTGGGTCCTATCATCCAATTTCTATTTTGAACAGTGATGGTAATATCTTGGCTAAACTTCTTGCCCTTAGACTGCAGAAGGTAATATTATAGTTTGTGCAGTCTGATCAATCTGGATTCATGCCTGGAAAGAGCACTTTTATATAATATCCACCGACAATATCTACATATCCATATAGGTGCTATTCCGAAGTGTAGTGGGTTGGTGCTTGTTCTAGATGTGCAAAAAGCATTTGACACTGTTCGATGGTCATTTTTGTGGGAAACCTAGGTCTCAAATAGGTTTTGTCTTGTGTTATGTTCAATGGGTTCGCTGCTTTTATATACCAACCCAAGCGCTAGAGTATGTACTAATAAAGATGTTTCCCGAGCCTTTTCCTTGCAGAGAGGTACAAGACAAGGGTGCCCCCTCTCTCCACTTGTGTTTGCACTTGCAATTGAGCCGTTCGCTCTGGCTGTGCGTAGACGTCAGCGGTGGGGGGCATCCGATATGGTCCACTGGAGGAAAACAATTCTCTCTACATGGATGATGCATTGCTATATCTGGATGGTACAGAGGCTTTGTTTTAATAATCTAAACCAAGGTGGTGACTACATTTTACCAACCCCTCCCAGAATTCCATTGACCAATGGCTTGTGCTGATGCCTGGGCTCTCTGAGGGTTGGGAAGAGGCCACTGAAGTATGTTTTCAGGATGTGATTAGTACGGCTGACATACTTATCCAATTTAAGGGGTGTGGGGGGGGGGGGCGGCGGACCTTTTCCACATGTTGTGGGTTTGTCCCGTGTTGTCTGTTTTTTGGTAGGATTGATTTATTTTCTTTGAGAACACCCTTCATCTTCCATTACCTTCGAGGTTGGACTTTTGGGTATTTTGAATTACTTTGTTCCTCGGACTCACGCTCACATTCTTCTTTGCATGCTTTTGTTTTATGCAATTGATTTTGTTACAATGGAAAGATGCTGTTCCACCTTCCATTCAACAGTTCTTTTGTTTAGTTCATACTGATCTGCCCAAGTTTAAACTGATCTAGAAGGGTCAGGCATGTCCTAAGAAGTTTACCAAGATTTGGCAACTGTGGTTGGATATCTGAGTCATTTTGGGGGAGGTATATTTTGTCCCAACAATCTTAAGTGCTTCTGTACTACTTTTGTTAGTATTTACTTTTATGGTTTGTACCTCTGTCTAGGTTGATTATTTACTATGTATATACATGGGGATTGTGGCACAGGTGTGTGTGTGTGTGTGTGTGTGTGTGTGTGTGTATATATAAATGTATTTTGGGTTTTAGGTACTTATTTCTCCCTGGATATTGGTACTGTCATCCATTTTTCTAGGGCTATGTGTAGTCTCTAAGACCTATAATATCTTTGCCCCTCTTGTGTGCAGTACTTTTACCTGTTCATATGCAATTTTTGTAATTTCTTGTTTTTTTTCTTATCTCATTTTGTGTGTTTCTATATAAAAAAAAAACTAAACACCTTTCAAAAAACAGAACAAGAATGATAATGTTGTACATCTAGAATGCGCCAACCACATCCTGATCTTGAGCTTGAAAAGGAATCGCATGTAAAATCCTGCAAAATAGCCAAAAGGAACAGGTGTAAAAAGAGGAGGGGGGGGGGAGGTTCAGGACTGTTGGTTTACCTGGACATGTTGAAATGTAGGGTCTGCTAGGGCCAGCAAAGTGATATCTGAGCTGGAGGAGACCGAGGGCGGCCCAGACGTGATGTCTCCAGGAGGCCCAAATGGAGTGGAGGTGGTCTTGAGTGCCTTTTACACGAGGCAATCCACTCCTCCGTCTCCATAGTCTCGTAACCTTCCTGATCCAATCCCCATGGCTGGGAACTATTGGGCTCTTCCAATGTATAGGTAGACGTTTTTCAGCATTGACGAGGTGAGGAAGAACACTAAGGTTATAATGAGAAAGAGGGATGGTGGGGACATAGATTAAGAAGTGCATCGGGGAGGGGGGAAGATTAATGTCCAGAATCTCTGCTATTCGTTCTGAACACCCACCCAGAAAGGCGATATCATGGGACAGTCCCACCACAGGTGGAGGAATGTGCCTCTCTGACCACAACCTCTCCTCCAACAAAGGTCAGGGTCTGATGGGTAGATACGAGCTAAGGCTGCAGGCACATGGTACCATCTCGTCAATATCTTAGAACTGTTTTCCTGTGTTTTAGTGTACAGTCTGGTCACTTTTGAAGAATAGAGCTCATTTTTGTAGGTAAATATTGGATCATAATGAAAAATATATGTAGCTACTTGTAGCTATAAGAGTTTTTATAAATTGCATAGTTACGTGCAGTCCCACAGCGAGTGCAAAGACTGAAAAAGAAAAAGAGAAGGAAGTAGCATTTAGGTCATCCAAGACTGTCACCTTGTTGTAGTGGCAGTTTACATGTATGATGTCACACAAGGTTTGAAATATCCTGTTAAGTGGACGAGTGCTACTTGAGCTTTATTGGAGATGTAGTTCATTAAATGCTGGGAAGTGGAAGGTGGTCCACCCCTGTGCTAAAGGCTATTAGTGTACTTTTCGGAGATGCTCTACAGAACAAGCCTGCTCTTTATCTTGGAACAGCAAGCACACTCTAAATAGAGCTTGTGCTACTCAGGAGTGTTTGATGTATGGTGGCGGGGCAGTGTTGTATCTGGAATTCTTAACTCATCTCTTGTACTAATCATTTTCAGTTTCCAATTACAAGATGAAAATTTGGCCGCATCAGGAGTATACATCATTGGTGCCGGGGCGTGTTTGCTTTTCTTTATGACAACAATTTCCAGTCTTTCATGTCTAATATTTATTGTTTGCTAAAATGACAGTTGTATTTTTTTTAACCAGACTATTACTGCAGTTGACTTTCTTAATGAAAATGGATCACGTTCTTATGCATTTGGTTTCCTTAGCTGTCTTTTATGTAAAAATGCCTCTTTTCAATGTTTCTAGCACCACTAGACCAAACATTAATGTTGCTTTATATTGAGCGTCTTCAATCTCAGCCTGGTTTCACAGCTTTTTAAATAGTTACATACTGTATGCATTAACTTTTAGTTTATTGTTCATATAATAAAACTGTGAACTTAAAGGAGACCTCCAGAAAGCAGGCTATGTTTTTAAAGTGTGGAGTTACTTAAAGGAGAAGTATAATTTAATCTAAAGTGTAATATTACATTTAGACAGAAGTTTGTATATCAAAGTGATCTCACTACTAAAATACAGTGCAGCAGTGATAAATCGTAAAAATCCAAATAAAACTGTAATGTGTGTGTGTGTGTGTGTGTATGTATGTATGTATGTATGTATGTGTGTATATATATATGTGTGTGTGTGTGTGTGTGTGTGTGTGTGTGTATATATGTATATGTGTATATGTATATATATATATATATATATGTGTGTTTATATATATATATATATATATATATATATATATATATATATATATACATACACATACACACATATACATATATACACATACACATATATATATATATATATATATATATATACACACATACACATATATATATATATATATATATATATATATATATATATATATACACACACACACACACACACACACACACACACACACACACACACACTTTAATGGCATCCCAGCCTTAGTCTATAGGGTTCAATATTGAGTTGGCCCACCCTTTGCAGCTATAACAACTTTAACTTTTCCAAGAAGGCTGTCCACAAGGTTTAGGAGTGTTTCTATGGGAATGTTTGACCATTCTTTAAGAAGCGCATTTGTGAGGTCAGGCACTGATGTGGACGAGAAGGCCTGGCTGGCAGTCTCTCCTATAATTTATCCCAAAGGTGTTCTATTGGGTTGAGGTCAGAACTCGTGCAGGCCGGTCAAGTTCCTCCACCCCAAACTCGCTCATCCATGTATTTATGGACCTTGATTTGTGCACTGGTCCAAATCATTTGGTGGAGGGGGGATTATGGTGTGTGTGTGTGTGTGTGTGTTTTTTTTTTTTTTTTCTTCATGGGTTGGGCTTGGTTCCAGTGAAGGGAACTCTTAAGACGTCGGCATAGCAAGACATTTTGGACGATTTCATGCTCCTAACTTTGTGAGAACAGTTTGGGGATGGCCCCTTCCTGTTCCAACATGACTGCGCACCAATGTGCAAAGCAAGGTCCATAAAGACAGGGATGAGTGAGTTTGGGAACTTGACTGGCCTAACCTTAAAGCGGAAGTAAACCCATCGATTTAACGGTTTCAAAAAGCAGTTACATTCCTAGCATGCCGGAAACGCTAACTGTCACCTTGGTTGTGCTCTTAACCAAACTGTCAAACCATCCAATGGCTGGTGTCATAACTGATCACATGTGCAGCATCATGGCAGTTGAAGATTAAACAGAGGCCAATATGGCAGCTTCCTTGCCTGAAAATGATAGGAGGGTTTACTTCCACTTTAACACGACATAGATCTCATTAATTTAATTAGTAATAATAAAAATCATTTAATATTTACATTTTAAAATGTATGTTTGTGATTTCTTTACATATATATATAATTGAACAGTAAATTCATTAAGCTCATTTATAAAATTAAATTGTTCCTGGAAATTGATTTTCCCACCTTTTTAAGGCCTCGTTTACCTTGGCAGGTGTGGTTACAAATAGGAGTTTAAGCTGCAGTTAACATGACACTGACCAAGTTGTTGCACACAGAAGGCTGCAGTCAGAGCAATCGTTTTCAGGAAATATATTGTACATGCATGCGTGGGTAAATACTGATGCTCTGAAACATCTGCATTTACAAGAGTAAGGCAGGCAATACCCACTACCTGCTGCTGTTCAGGCACAGGAAAAGGTCTTCCGGTTTATGTAATTTTATTGAAAAAACGCACAGGAGGGTGCTAATGCCTAGTGCATTACCACCACCAAAATATATTGAATTCAGAAACGAAAAACATACTCCCAAACATGGAACAAGCGCAAATAAATCTCCAGCCATAGTCATCCAGCCATGTATGCTGCGGTTGGGCGAACGCTTTTTGGGGAACAGAGCTTTTGTATAATTTAATGCTGGCCATATTTTCAGCCTCTCACTGTCTGTGTGCATAAGGCCTTAATTGAAGAAAATATTTTCTGGTCAGTAGTTTTAGCCTCAATTATACTCTCACAAAAGATTTTTTTTTTTTTTTTTTAGTTTATACTAAGGAACAGACAACAATCTAAAAAACATTCCAAATCAGTTTTCTTTTTTTTTTATAGTTATGGATAGAATGGGGAATGGGTTAGAATTTCTATAAGATTTTTTATTGTGTCCACCATCAGTTTCCCCATTTTTGTTCCTGCATCTACAGGATAAGAAATTAAATCAACTGGTGTCACCTAGACAAGTAGATACAGAGGGCAAACGAGTACTTGACAAGGGTTTTAACCCTTTCCCACCTTACTATAAAATAAGTGTTTTTGTTGCGGTCACTTTCCCTTCCCATTGTAGAGATTGCCTATTATTCCTGTCCATGCGTCACTTTGTCATAGGGGTAGATGAGAACAAAAAATCCTTCCACTGCAGACAGCAATAAAAAATAACCTGACAGAGGTTCTAACCCTTTCCCTACACTGTTAAAAAAATGGCCTGAGTTGAGCTCTAAATTGTCCATCTCTAGTTTAAACAAAACACATAGTATTGTTTTTCTGAGAAAAAAAAGCCATTTAAAGTGTATGCTTTCAGTATATTTAGTCTTCAGAAATTTGAAGATGTTTGTTTATTTTACGTTGATGTAATGGTCTCTGTTTAATTTCCAGAACATTGCTTGTTACACAGACTTTGGTGTTTCCAGTAACATAGTGCGACAGAGTGGCTTCTCTTATTATATTGTTTTATGTTGTGTATATTAAACATATTCAGGATGGTGCAGAAACATGAATGCGAAACACGGTGGACCCAGAATGTTTTTCAGTCCAGTGCATTATGAATTTCCCCTGGAGTCCTCTTTGAGTTCATTGGCCGGGCATTGTAAGAATCTGTGTTCTTCCCATGATCCCAGCCACGGGCTCTGTCCAGAAAATATATTCACCTAAACCCACAAAACTCTTGTACTTATTATTATTCTTGAAGAAAATGTAAGAAATATTAAGCTCTAGAGGCAAGAAAAACAATATGAACTTTGATAATGCATGTTGTTTCACCTCCCTTTCTTGATAAGTTAGATGCATCTGTTTTACAGCTGAGAACACTAATTCCTCTCTGATTCTTCCTACACAAATAGGATATTGTGCCCGTTGACGCATCTTATGAAGTCAAGGAGTTGTATGTACCAGAGAACAAACTACAGCTGGCAAAAACTGATTCTGAATCATTGCCGACATTGGAAATAAATAAGGTAAAAAAATTAATCGGTCGAGACATGCTTTTCTGTTGTGTGTTTTTTTTTTTTGTTTTTTTTTTATTAAAGGTTATACATGTTCTCTTTGTGTTTTTTTAAATGGGTGAACGATTATTCTGTTGTACAAAGGACATTTGGGTATGGACATCAGGACGTAAAATGAAGACCTTGCATTATTTGAAACCGTTTTTTTTTATGAGTTAAATTGAGTTGAGAGGTATCCTACTATAGCGCGGTTTTTCCCCAAAGGGTCCCGACACGCATAGAGCGGCAGAAAGGGTGGAAGAGAGAGGCTACGCAGGAAAGGCTTGCGTGAAAAGCCAAGTCTTCAGTAACCCGCCTAAGACCAGGATAGTGGGAGCCTCCTGGAGCTCGACAGGGAGGCTATTCCATAATACGGCACCCTGATGGGAGAAGGCCCGACAACCACGCCGGATCTTCTTGGGCACCGAGATGTAGAGGAGATCTCTGCCGGTAGATCTGAGTGAGATCTGACAAGAGCTTGTTTATGAAAACGAGAGCAGAGATAGCTTGGGGCCAGGTCTCTCATGATCTTAAACAATTTTTATCTGAGGAGCCAGGGTTAAACCTGAATCTAGGACAAATCACAGATCACAGACCTGGGGGGCCACCTCCAGAGCAGGACCAAATGAGGGAGGCCAAGGTGGGATATCTGGGGGGGTGGCCAGATCGCTGAAGATGGTCACCTCAGTTTTTCCCCCATTAAGTTTCAGGAAGTTGGCAGACATCCATGTGTTGGCCTCCAAACAGCTGGCAAGGGTGGCATCAGCCGTCTGGTTCCTAGGAATCTTCAGATGGACCTGGGTGTCGTCCGCATAAACATGGTACTGGACAGCGTGGGACTTTAGCAGGTCGGCAAGGGGGTCTCGTATAGATATTAAACAGGGGTGACAAGGCAGAGCCCTGTGGCACTCCGCAGTCCAGGACGGTGTACTTAGAGTAAAAGGGGCCAGTCTTGACTCCCTGAACTCTACCCTCTAAAAAAGAGGCCACCCATGCCAAAGCCGACCCGCTCATACCCAAAACAGATCTAATTCGCTCCAGTAAGATTCCATGATTTATGGTATCAAACGTGGCCGACAGATCCAAGAGAACCAGAGCTACTGAGGCACCCCTGTCCAAGCTGTGAAGGACATCATCATAAATGCAGATGAGGCTCGTCTCTGTTCCATGTCCAGGTCGAAATTCGGACTGGAATTCATCCAAAAGATGGAAAGACTCAAGGTATTCCTGTAGCTGGATAACCGCCAGGCGCTCCATCACCTTTGCCACAAAAGGCAAGATGGAAATCGACCTGTAGTTGCCCAATATGTCCGGGTCCAAGGTCGGTTTCTTCAGCAGGACCAAGACCATGGCCCGCTTCAGAGCGCCAGTGACGATGCCTGTCCTGAAGCAGCAGTTGATTATCTCCCCAATAAAGGGGGCCAAAAGGGCAGCAGATTTTTTAACCAGCCCGGCAGGACATACATCTAATGGGGAGGAAGATGGTTTCAAAGAGGCAATTACCTCAACCATCTGTATAACCGTAACCGGTTGGAAACTCTTGCACAGTCTTCGGCCTGGGAATGTTGTCTCGAATGGTCTTAACCTTCGAGACAAAAGTCCGCGAGCTCCTGGCACCAGTCCTGTGACTCCTTGGGAGCAGAGCTGGTAGCTTCGGAATAGGTTACCTCCAATTTGGCTGTTGAAGAAACATGTAGCAAGAGAATATGTAGGCTGCCATTGCTCTCTATCACATCTAAAAATGCTTGTTGCATGGCCCTGTTCATGATTTGGGGCATCTGTAATTTGTTTTATGATGTCTTGTAACAAGTATGTAAATAAGGAGTTCTGGCATCACTCTTTGATCTCTAAGCTCCAGATCAGACAATTTGGAAGCTAGAGATGGTCAGGCAGCAAGCCCTCTCTGAGAAGGAAGTCAGCAGTGGTGGCATACGTATTTCTCTTACCACAGGTTTCCTTAAAAGGCTAGGTCACTTGGCCTTTAGAACTAAAGTGTACTACCGGCTAGTCAAGACAGAGTCCTGCCCCAACCAGTCTATGGCCTTGCTTTCTTTTGAAAATTGGACCACCACAACAAAGGTGGATATAGAACATATTTTATGATTAAGGCCTCATGCACACAGGATGTTTTGCCAACTCTCTTAAAAGCTTTTCCTCTTGGCAGCAGCGTTTTGGCAGAAAAAGCATGTAATGTGTTTTAGGAGCATCAATCGCTTGGGGGTTAATTCGTTTCATTGGCTAGAATAATTTATTCTGGCCATTTGAAGTTAACGCTCAAACGATAAACGCTCCTGGTGTTAAGGTGCATTTACAGCCGTCAATCGTTTTTTCTGCCTAAATGCTGCTGCTTCTGGATGCACTGGCAGGGTTTTTTTTTTCTCTTTCTTCTGCTACTAAACTCCGTTTAAATTCTTTATTTGTGCATGGACACATAGGCTAACATGCCAGGGGTATTTTAGAAGCGGGTAAAAAAAAAACACGCCAGACACCCCTAGTAGAAAGGAAAAACGTACCGCTCAAAAGCTTGAGAATTCACCAAATAGCTGCTTCCGCCCGGTCACTCACACAGGTGCTGGCTCTGCACTGATGCATGGGAGAAAAAGAAACCCTGGACTGCCGCACTCTGTATAGACAGTTATTTATTCCAAAATTTCAAGTAAAAAATCCAAATTCAAAATAAATCCATAAATCCAAAACAACAAATGCAGATAGTGTGCATACACCCCTAGTAGCAGGTGAAAAATGGCCAGTGTACATGAGGTCTAATAGAAAAAGTTCCAAAAATAAGTAGCGTTTACCTTCCACAAATCCAAACTGTCATGCAGAGAATGGTAACCAAGCTGATAAGAGGCATGGAGGAGCTCAGCTAAGGAGATTAAGGGGGGGGGGGGGATATGATCAACATATACACATACATAAGGGGTCCATATGGTGAACTTTGCGTTGAGTTATTCACTTTAAGTTTATCACAGAGGACAAGGGGACACTCTTTTTTTTTTTTTTTTTTTTTTTTTTACATCTAGAGGAAAAAAGATTTAATTTCCAAATTTGGAAAGGTTTCTTCACAGTAAGAGCTGTGAAAATGTGGAATAGACTCCCTCAAGAGCTGGTTCTGGCCAGCTCCGTAGATTGCTTTAAAAAAGGCCTGGATTGTTTCCTAAATTTACATAATATAACTGGATTCTAAAGCCCTGTACACACGATCGGATTTCCTATGAATTCAAATCTGATGGATTTTTCCATCGGAATTCTGATGAAGCTGACTTCATTGTGACGTAAAACACTCCGAGCCGAGAAAAATTAAGTTCAATGCTTCTGAGCATGCGTCGACTTGATTCTGAGCATGCGTGAGTTTTTTCTCCGATGGAGTTCCACACAGACGATCGGCATTTGCTATTGTTTTTTTTTTTCCATCGGATAAATTTTAAACATGTTCTACTTTTTCTCACCGATGGGGAAAAAAGACCGATGGGGCCCATACACAATCGGTTTGTCCGATTGAAAAAAGTCCATCGGACTGTTTTCATCGGTAAAACTGATCGTGTGTACAGGGCATAACATTTTGATCCGGAGAATATCCAATTTGCCTTTCGGGGGATTAGGAAGGAATTTTTTCCCCCGCTGCAGCAAATTGGATTATGCTTTGCTGTTTTTTTTTTTTTTTGCCTTCCTCTGGATCAACTGTGGGTATAGGATTGTGTATATGGGATTGTATGTGTTTTTTTTTTGTTTTTTTTCTCTTTTTATTGGTTGAACTGGATGGACTTGTGTCTTTTTTCAACCTGACTAACTGTATAACTATGTTGCGTGGATTACAAGGGTTTAAAATAACTTTTATTCCCCGTGCACACAATCGGAAATTCCGACAAGAAAAGTCCGATGTGAACTTTTGGTCAGACATTCTGACCGTGTGTATGCTCCATTGGACTTTTGCTGTCGGAATTTCCGCCCACAAAAGATTGAGAGCAGGTTCTCAAATTCTCCAACGGAAAAAATTACAATCGGAAATTCTGATCGTCTGTATCAATTCCGACGCGCAAAATTCAGACGCATGCTCGGAAGCATTGAACTTAAATTTCTCGGCTCGTCATAGTGTTGTACGTCACCGCGTTCTTGACGGTCGAAAGTTCAGAGAACTTTTGTGTGACCGTGTGTATGCAAGCCAAGCTTGAGCAGAATTTCATCGGAAAAACCATCCAAGGTTTTTCCAACGTAAATTCCAATCGTGTGTACGCAGCATTAGTGTTTAGCCTAATGGGAACCGGTTTTCATTGCTCTTTTGCAGGAATCTGAATATATTATAATAATTGCGCAGAATTGCTAATGAAAGATTTAGCTTTGCCCCCTCATTTAACTTGACTTGCTCCACCTGTGGTGATTGTTCAACTTAAAGTGTATCTAAACCCAAGAACAAAAATGTAATACATTACAGCTCACTTTTCCTTACATGTGGTGGCTGAATGAATTGCCTGTCCTAGGGTCGCTAACAACTGTACTGTATCTAAGAGGACCAGCATTGTCTTCCTACTAAGGGAGTGTGTTAGGACTGTAGAACACCTTCCCCTCTCTGTAACACAGAGGAGCGTTTTGTAATTCATGGAGATAGCTGTGAGCAATATTAACTGCCTGCAGAGGAAGAGACTACAGGAATTTATCATTGAAAAAGATTTTTGACTTACCTGCTATTTTTTTTTTGCATGTGTTGAAGATAAAACAAAATGTCAGACTTCGGGTGAGCTATCACCCTCTGGCTGAGACTGAACTGTCTGACACAGGCAAAAATAAGTAAAGCTGAACAAATATTGCCTTAGTTTTATAATAGTTTAGGAAAGACTATTCATATTTTCATGTGATACCTTATTATGACTGGTTCTCTTTACCTTTGTAATAGTGTTCACAAAATGTAATGTGTTAGGCCCCTTTCACACGGGGCGGATCCGTGCAGATCCGCCCCGTGAAGCTCCGCTTGCTCAGCGGGGATCGCTCCGTTGATCCCCGCTGAGCCGACGGATGACTGGGCGGTCCCCGCACACTGTGCAGGGACCGCCCTGTCAGAGCGCCGCTCTCCCCTATGGGGAATCGGATGACGACGGACCGTAGAGTCCGTTGTCATCCGATCCGCTCCGCCGACGGAAGGAAAAATAGGGTTTTCCTCCGTCACACTTTGGCGGAGCGGATGTCAGCGGACATGTCTCCGCTGACATCCGTGCCTCCATAGGGGTGCATGGAGGATCCGTTTCAGGTCCGCCTAAAAAACTGACAGGCGGACCTGAACGGACCTCCGTGTGAAAGAGCCCTAATGGTCAATTTTCGGTAAACAAAATACCTTTGCAAGGGTTATGGCAGACTTTTTGTACATTCATACCTTTCATTGTTCTGATGAAATAGCTGCTTGTTTCACTCTGACGTTTCCACCTAAGCAAATCTTGGTGTTCCAGTAAGAAAATCTGCAGGACAGGTTTCCTTTTTAAAGACAAGCATAGGGGCCCATTTGCACTGGTCAGGTGTATTACTGTGTTCTAAGCTCTCTGTTCTGACAACGATCCACAGTTTGATTTCCTGCTTTCCACTGGCCCTTTGATCTCAAACCCTTCCTCCTACCTAATGTAGAGAGAAGTTTTCTGGCATGTCAGATTTTTTGGGCAGGATTCTGTCCTTTTTGAGGCCGTAGATCACATCAATCACAAACAAACCTTTTCTCTCTCCCCTTCTGAGTCTCTGACTGCACTTTGCAGCTGTAACGCTGCTCGAAGAGGAGGTAGGTGAAGAAGATTTCCCCCCGCCCTATTCATCTAAAGGAAACTGGGCAGAATGAGACTCATTCAGCTGAGATCTCATCAAAGCTTAAGATTACTATTGCTACCCTTATTGACGAGGAACAGGATCCTATCAGATTTGGTCACCCCAACCCTCTTTAAAGATATGAAGTCCACTTCTTGCAAAGTCTACTGTTGCACCTGCAAAGTCTATTTTGTGTGGTGCATGAAATTTCATCCTTGGAATGCATAGTGTCCTTCCAGCTTCGTTTGCACCAGCATCTGGCCTTGAGTACCATCAACTGCCAAATCTTAGCCTTGGCTGTTCTGTTTCAAAGATGGGTGGCTTCTCATCCCCTACTTACGGCCTTTCTGCAGAGTGCCACACATATTTCTCTCTCTGTGTGTTCCACATGGGTCCCTAACCTGGTTCACTTGGCCCTTTAGAGGCTGCTTTTAAACCTATTATGTTCTCTAGACTGACCTCATTCACAAGGCTAAAGGTTTTTTTTTTTTAATCTTCATGCTTTCTCTGCATGAAGGTAAAAAAAAACCTGTGTGCTGTCCCCCCCACAGCCCCCTCTAATACTCGCCTGAGCCTCCTCTGAATCCAGCGATGTGCACAGGAGCCTCGGTTGTCTCGTGTCTCTCTCTCTGTCTCTCTCTCTCTCTCTTTATAGACACAACATCAGAAGCCATTGGCTCCCACTGCTGTCAGTCACAGCCAGGCAGCCAATGAGGAGAGGGTGGGGGTCAAGCCACGGCACTATGTCTTATGGACTTGTAGAGCGTGGCTCGGGAGGAGGCGTGCACCAGTGCCCCCATAGCAAGCAGCTTTGCTATGGGGGCACTGGTCGAGGGGGAGGAGCCAGGGGAACTGGCAGGAAACCCAAGAAGAAGAGGTTTGGGGCTACTCTGTGCAAAGCCACTGCATAGAGCAGATAAGTATGACGTGTTGTGTTTGTTTTTGTTTTTTTATATATAAGCCAAACCTTTAGAGTCTAAACTCTAGACCAGCCTTTCTCAACCTTTTTACCCCAGAGGAACACTTAGAAAAATGTCTTAGATCTTAGAGAACCACTGGTAATATTAGTCCATCAGGTGTCAATGGGAAAAGGCTCTTTAGGTTTGTGGTGGTAAGTCTGAAGTATGCTACCCCTAGAGGGATGACTAGAATGACACCCTTGCAGGCATGGCACTGGCTCTGCCAAGTTGCATTGGACCTGGAGCTATGCAGCCACCATGAGAAGGGAGAACAGTTGGCCACATCTCAAGGAACCCCTAGCCATCCTTGGAGGAACCCTAGTTGAGAATGGCTGCTCTAGACTTTAAGGCTCACTCTATCAGATCTGTCAGCGCTTTATGGGCTTTTTAGCACGAGACATCTATTTGTCAGATTTGCAAGCCTGCCATGTGGTCTTCGATTCAAACATAAATTTTTTACCAGGTGGGTGGTCAAACATCCTTTGGTGCCAGTTTCAGATATACGGTGCTACAAGCTGCTGTTTGAGTTCTGCCATGTCCTTCTTGACCCTTTTTGTTATGTGGGCCTTTTAGCATTTGTTTGCTGTGTTTGCCCTCCGTAGGACTGCTTTTTGGATATCCCATAGTTAGACTAAAAATCTTGTGCCATGTACTGTACGACTAAGATAAAAGGATTTTTGACTTGCCAATAAAATCTTGGGGAACCTCACACCGGTCCCTCCTCTCTGTTCTTTATGATCTCTCTATTACTTGCTACAAAGTAGAGGCTTGTTGGTAGTGTGAGTAGTTTTTTTTATAGGGTGTGCCTGCAACATTCTTTGTTTGTCAGTATCCAATCATGGCCTATAACTTTTGAAGTTTTAGCAAACGCCTCTATCCCTAAAGTTCCTGAGGAAATGGACCTTTGGTTCATAAAAATGCATTAGTAATTTTTCTGCTTCCCTATTGTCAATAATTCCCTATCCCCTTCCCTGTTGTAATAATTGATACTGTATTTTGAGATAAAGGGCCAAGAGAACCAGGTTAAAGTCCCATGAGGAACACACTGGGAAAAATGTGTGCATCACCCTGCAACAAAGGCCTTAAAGGGGTGTTACGGGAAAAAAAAAAAATTAAAAGCCAGCAGCTACACATACTGCAGCTGCTGGCTTTTAATAAATTGAGATTTACCTGTCCTGCAGTCCCTCGATGTCGGCACCGCAGCTGATGTTTCCCATCAGCTGTCGGGTGCTGCCATCGCCATTGTGGGTAAGGGAACCCGGCAGTGTAGCCTTTCGGCTTCACGCCAGGAACCCTACTGCGCATGCGCGAGGCCCCGCTCCTCTCTCCTATTAGCCCGGTGGCCAGGGGAGGAGGAGGAGGGAGCCCCGCGGTGACGTCACGGCCGCGACCGGACTCCCGGAAGTGGGAAAGGATACCTTTCTTTGACAGGTATCCTGTCCCCCCGAAAGGTGCCAATTGTGGCACCGGAGGGGGGGGAGGAATCCGATGAGTGGAAGTTCCACTTTAGGGTGGAGCTCCGCTTTTACTAAGGGATGAGAGGCTAAGGTCAAGATTTGTCACTTTTGATCATTTTATGTATGGTGGGTATGAAATGGGAGTATTCATGAGTGCCACACCTTCAAATATATGAAATTTTACATTTATGTATGAATTAAAAGTATCACATTTTAACACTGTTTGGTCGAACTTATCGGTACCCACAAAGCCTTATTTAGTTTGTGCTTTCTATATTTCTATATAGTTATTTAAAGTATATCTAAGATTAAGAGCAAAAATGTAATAATGCAGCTTACAAGTTCTTAGATGGGGTGGTTGCATTCATTTTCTTTAAGGCTAGGTACATTTACTGCAAATACAGAAATATACACATGAGCCTGTCACAAAGCCAGTGTCCTTGTAAGCTCTTGTGTACTCAACTGAAATCAAAAACAATGTTATTAGCTTTCCTAGCAATCCTCTGTGAATCTCTCTATGCAATGGAGATGAGGAGAGAAAGAGGTGTCTGTAGTCCAAATTAGAAGAGCACCCAAGGTGATAGCCAGGACAGGAAGCATGATACTAGCAATATCACCAAGTAAAACTAAAGGAAAAAGCCTGGAAAAGGAAATTTAATGCAGCCACCATATCTAAGGACTGGTAAGCTGTATTCTAGGGTGGCAATGGCGCTGATGCTAAAAATTTGCACTAGTATCGGTACAAATGCTCTGATACCTGAAACCGATACCTTCAGGCTCAGTTCTTTCAGCTGTCAGCGGTATTCCCCCACTGACAGCTGGAATATAAACAAAAAGAAAAAGCTGGCAAAAGCAAAAAAAAAAGTCGGCAGTTATGGGTTATTAAGGAGCGGGTATAGTAGAGGAAATCCAGACAGCCGCGCTTAAATTTAATAAATGTCTTTATTGAATATTGTTAAGGGGTGGAGCCGCTGCGTCCTTAACAACCAATGACTCATTCAGCTGTCAGCGGGGTTCCCCTGTTTACGATGTTTTTTAACAACCTTGCTCAGCCGCTAAAACAGAAAGATAAAAATAAACTTTGTTTAATTTTGTATCTTTCTGTTTATTCTTCTACAGATCAAAGGGATGAACTTCGATCTGCAGATAGTCAGTCAGTTAAAAGCTTACAAGTAAAAAAAAAAGTTTGTTCCTTTGTTTAGCCCCTTATTAACACTTCATTTACTCAAATCAGCCCTGATTAACTTCTTATTCTCCTTCTCCAGTTAATTCTTTTTTTTTTGTTCATTTCTATTTTTTAAACTATTAATTATAATAATATTATAATACAGGATTTATATAGCACCAACAGTTTGTGCAATGCTTTACAACATGATTAATAATTAAAACTTTATTTGCTTTGTTCATTAATATTTTTACACCTTGAACATATATTGACACTTTTCACATTGAAAAAAGTGCAACATTTTTAAAAAATTATGTTTCATTTGTAAAAAACTTTTTAATGCTAGATTTATAATGTTAGTGTCATTTTAGGACAAAGGACAAACTACAGAATAAAATGTGTGCCTTTTATGTGCAGTAACACTATTTGTTTATTTTTAAACTAACGCTGCATTTTTTTTTTTTTCCAAGTCATCTTCCAGGACGGCTTACAGAGAGATAGGCTCCTCCCACTCAGAACAGGAAACACATGATCCACATCATAAAAGCATCACTCATGCATTAGCCCCTCAGTATTTTTGTTTCCTCAGGCCAGACAGGAACTATCCAGTGGATGTTTGTTATTTTGGCCTTCGTGCTAGGCGGCAGGGGCCTCCCAACATCCATACCCAGGCAACAGGGGTAGTTCCCCTGGGGTATGAGTCAGTTTGGGCCACCCAGGAGACCTAATGCAGGGGTCATGGGTGTTGTAAGGGACCCCACCTCCCAATTTTAGTGTATCCCCAGTGAGGTTACCTGTCAGGGTGGAGGGGGTGATCCAGTGGGTCCATCCGCGGCACAGCAGGGTGTCCTGGCGGAGGTTCGGGCCGCCGTAGAGCCGGTATCCTTCCTGGCCATAGAGATCTCCAGGGGAGTTTCTATCCCCGAGACACGTGTTGTGCTGGGGCACACAGTAAGAGTGTCGCTTCCGGCGCGGAAGGCAGGAAGTGACACTGCAGGAAGTCCAGCGGCGGCCATCTTGGTACACCCAGAAGAAGCCTAGCATAGGATAACAGGCACGCTGTACTGTAGGCCGGCGTCGGATCCACAGCGCCGCCCCGGACCTCCACACCTCCTATGTTTAAAAGGGACCCAGACTAGAAGATGGCGCCAAGGCTTCCAGGTGCAACATGGAGCTACCAGGATCCAGAGAAGCAGGTCTGGAGGCACCATCGGTCGAATCGGGCCCTAAGGTAAGAAAATAAGGGCAGTCTGCTTCTTCCCTTTTCTTACCCCCCTGTGGTGGCGGCACAGGGGGCGTCTGTTTATTCCAGAGCCTGTTTGTTTTTGCTGATGGTGGACAGATGTCACATATTCTAGCATAAGCTCTGGTGGTGGGTACTTCTCAATATTCTTAGACTGGAATAGAGTTGTCCACGTGGTGTTTCTGGGTTTTACTTCAGTGTAAGTAATATACAGGCGCTTGTCATTTGCTGTATTACAGGACAAGGCCCACGAGCCCAGAGATAAGACAGAAACACCTAGAAAAAGATGCCCAATATGTACCAAGAAGATGCAGCATAGGTGGAAAAAGAATGCTTGTCAGGACTGTATAGACAAGCTTATCAACAGAAAACAGGCCCAGTCCTCAAGAGGTTTATGGACTCGTTAAAATCAGGGATGAAACAGACGTTTTAGTCCTTTAAACCCACTCGGCAAGAGATGCCTGCTGAAGCTAGCCCAGGTACTTCAGGCACCAGTACTACTGTGAGGCCAGGAGTCAGGGCCCAGGTACGGGCAGTCCACCAGCATAGAGTCCTGGAGAAACAGGAGGACACCTCTGGGTCAGCCTCAGGGTCTGAGGAGGTGGACCATGGTGAGGAAGGGCCAGGCAAGATGCAAAAATGCCTTTTTCCCTCAGAGGAGACAGAGGAGTTTTTAAAAGCGATCTACGACACCCTGGAACTGGAGTCTCCAGAAAGCCAGGAGCTTGTCGGTACATGACCTCCTATATGAAAGCCTTCAGCCTAGACAGGGTAGAACCTTTCCGGTGCACGCGTCCCTAAAAGAGACAATACTTCAGCAATGGAGGAAGCCGGAGAGGAGAGTCTTCTTCCCTAAAAATTTAAAAAGAAGGTTCCCTTTTAAAGAGGAGGATACAAAACTGTGGGAGAAGTGCCCCAGACTGGATGCTTCCTTAGATAAAGTCTCTAAGAGTTCAGAACTTTCCTTTGAGGATGCAGGCACCCTAAAAGACCCAATGGACAGGAAGGCGGAAGGGTATTTAAAGAAAGCGTGGGAAGCATGCTCCGCCAACTTTAGACCCGCACTAGCCATTACATGCGTAGCTCATACGCTTGATTTGTGGCTTAAACAGCTCCGCACTCTTCTGGAGTCAGATACTCCTAGGGAAGAAATTTTGGATGCTTTACCCACGCTAAATAAGGCAGTGGCCTATATAGCAGATGCATCCACGGAGACGGTTATATTCTTGGCCAGGTCCACAGCATTGATTAATGAAGCCAGGAGGGCTATCTGGCTGAAGACCTGGGGAGGAGACTCTGGGTCAAAGACAAAACTCTGTTCCCTCCCCTTTAACGGAGATTTGCTCTTTGGAAAGGAGCTGGAATCCGTCCTAGAGAGGTCGGCCGATAGAAAGAAGGGGTTCCCTTTTCCCAGAAAACAGCAACAAGGGAGGAGTTTTCGTCCCTTTCAGGTGTCAAGTGAAAGGAACTCTCACCGGGGGGATAGGAGACGGCATAACAGAGGTTTTGCAGCCCAAGACCAGAAAGGAGGTTGGCAATACAGGAGGGGAAGGGGCAGAGGTTGTTTCCTCTTTAAACCCTCCCAGCCCAAGGACACTTCCCGGTGACTCAGTCGGCCATGTGGGGGGGAGATTGGGGTTATTCCTCTCACAGTGGCGGACCATCTCCAACAGCCGTTTTTATCCTGGAACTGATCGAGTCAGGGTACAGGATAGAACTTTTAGGCTGCCCTCCTCAAAAGATTTTCATGACAGGTCTCCCAAAAGACGCGGAGAAAGCCACAGCTATGTCTTCCCTCCTACAGAGTATGTTGGAGGAGGTGATAAGCTTCATCCCCCCCATCTCTAAGAAAAGAGGGGTTTTACTCTCAAGTTTTTCTGATAAAGAAATCATCAGGAAAATTTTGTCTGATTTTGAATTTGAAACAAGTAAACATGTACGTGAAGTACAGACGTTTCAAGATGGAATCAATCGACACCACCAGAGAGTTGTTAACCCCTGGGGTCTTCATGGTCTCATTAGACCTAAGAGACGCCTACCTTCATGTTCCCATTCAAAAGGAGTCCAAGCAGTTTCTCAGGTTTGCAGTAAGGAAGGGGTTCAGAACCCTCTATTTTCAATTCAATGCTCTGCCCTTCGGACTAGCGTCAGCTCCACGCATTTTTACGAAGATTCTAGCAGAAGCTTTGGGGACACTGAGATCGGAGGGAATTCAGATAATTCCCTATCTGGACAACCTACTGATCTTTGCAGATTCAGCAGATGAAGTAAGATGGAACCTGAGCAGAACTACCAAACACCTTCAGCAGCTAGGGTGGCTGGTAAATCAGGAGAAGCGACAGTTGGTACCTACTCAAAGTATTGTATATCTAGGATACCTAATAGACTCAAGGACGTCCAAGATTTTTCTGACAAAAGAAAAAGTAGAGACAATTTTGACAGAGGTGAGCAACCTCTGCACATGTTCTAGGACCTCAATTCAAGGCATAATGAGGGTCCTTGGATTGATGACAGCGGCCATCCCAGGAGTCCAGTGAGCACAATTCCATACTCGAGCACTTCAGGCGCTCATGCTTTCTCTCTGGGATGGAAAGACGGATTCCCTTCAGAGGCAGACGGAAATTCCGCAGGAAGTAAAACTCTCGATAGAATGGTGGTTGATCCCTGCAAACCTCTCTGCAGGTCGACTCTGGTCCCAGCACTGTCCTCTGGCAGTCGCCACAGACACCAGCGGGCAGGGGTGGTGAGCCCATTCAGGCACCCTGATGGCCCAGGGGCTCTGGAACCAGCAGGAAGCCAGCCTGTCCTCCAATGCGAGGGAGATGAAGGCGGTGCTAAAGGCCCTAGTAGCCTTTTGTCCGTCCCTAAGAGGAAGACATGTGCAGGTCCTTTCGGACAGCATTACCACGGTATGTTACATCAACAAACAAGGGGGTACGAGAGTCCTGGGGCTGATGAGGATAGCAGAAGAGATTCTAAAATGGGCAGAAGCAAATCTTTTATCCCTGTCTTCAATTCACTTAAAAGGGGAATTAAATTCCCTGGCAGATGCCATAAGCAGAGAGACTCTGTCTCAGACAGAATGGTGCTTGAATCGAACAGTGTTCGAACAAATAGTGCAGAAGTGGGGAAACCCACAAATAGACCTTTTTGCTACAAGGCACAACAGGCAGGTGAGACAATTTTACTCCCTACAGAGAGATCTTCTCAGTCTGGGCCTAGATGCCCTATCCCAAACTTGGGAGGCAAATCTGGTGTATGCATTTCCACCGTTTGCTCTCGTTCCAAAGATTATCCGGAAGATAAGAGGGTTCAACGCAAGAGTTATCCTGATCGCGCCATTTTGGCCGAAGAGGTCTTGGTTCTCGGGTCTACTAAGACTCGGCATTACGGAACCTTGGAGATTGCCTTACAGGACGGACCTCTTATACCAGGGAGAGGTGAATTATCCAGAAGTGAGCTCTCTTTCTCTGACGGCCTGGCTTCTGAGAGGGAGCTGTTAGAGCTGAGAGGGTTATCGGCAAAAGTAATCGATACCATTCTTAGCAGCCGGAAGCCGTCCACTAACGCTATCTACAATAAGATCTGGAAAAAAATTGGGGCCTGGCGCATGCTCAACAACAGAGTATCAGGAGCCATGGTTCCGGCGGTCCTAGATTTCCTAGAAATCTTGCAGTTGGTACTCTTAAGGTACAGGTGGCAGCTCTGTCCAACTTTTTAAATCAAAGACTGTCAGAAGAGCCACTGATCAAGAGATTTCTTGTATCCATCAGCCGTAAACGAGTCCCCAAATCAAGGAGGTTCCCTCCCTGGGACTTATCAATAGTGTTACAGGGTCTTAGTAAGACACCATTTGAGCCTATAGACGAACTACCCATAAAGCTCTTAACCTTGAAGTAGTCCTGGTGTCCCTAGTCTCGGCTAGGAGAGTTGGTGAGATCCAGGCACTTTCAGTGATCGAGCCTTTCTGCACCATTTTACAAGACAAAATTATCCTCTCGCTGGATCCAGCTTTTCTTCCCAAGGTGTCATCTAACTTCCATAGGTCAGAAGAGATTGTGATACCATCATTTTGCAGAAATCCTAAAAATGACAAGGAAGCAGGATTTAATAAGATAGACGTCAGGAGATGCTTGATCGCTTACATAGAGCACACCAAGGAGTGGCGACGTTCTACCAGCTTGTTTGTGTTGTTTGCAGGTCCTAACAAGGGGAAAGAGGCATCCAAAGGTACCATCGCCAGGTGGATGAAGTCGGCCATTGCGGAGGCATACAAGGCAGTGTCCCGCACACCTCTGTTGGGTATAAATGCTCATTCGACAAGAGCGGTTTCTACTTCTTGGGCTGAAAGGGCAGGAGCGTCTCCCCTCCAGATCTGCAAGGCCGCTACCTGGTCCAGTTTCCAGACTTTCGTAAAGCATTATAGACTGGACCTGCTTGCCAGCCAGGACCAGTCTTTCGGCAGGAAGGTGCTGCAGGCTGTGGTCCCGCCCTGATCAGGTAGTACTATATTGTCCTCTCTGTAAGCCGTCCTGGAAGATGACTTGGAAAAACAGTGTTATTACCTGTTAACTACTTTTTCCAGGAATCTTCCAGGACGGCGTCAGTTCCCTCCCTTGTTTTGAGGTGAGTAGCAATGTAAAGATAAAGCTACGCTGAGGAAGGTTAAAGATTCGGAAGCCTTCAGTTATTTGTTAATACTGAGGGGCTAATGCATGAGTGATGCTTTTATGATGTGGATCATGTGTTTCCTGTTCTAGGTGGGAGGAGCCTATCTCTTTGTAAGCCATCCTGGAAGATTCCTGGAAAAAGTAGTTAACAACACTGTTTTTTAGTTTTGTTACATTTAATTGTTTAAAGCGGAAGTAAACCCATTGATTTGACAGTTTCAAAGAGCAGTTACATTCCCGGCATGCCGGGAATGCCAACTGTCACATTGGTTGTGCTCTCAACCAAACTGTCAAACCATCCAATGGCTGGTGTCATAACTGATCACATGTGCAGCATCATGGTAGTTGAAGATTAAACAGAGGCCAAGATGGCAGCTTCCTTGCCTGAAAATGATAGGAGGGTTTACTTCCACTTTAAGGATTGTGAAAAAATATCATTGTTGTAAGACCATATTCAAGAAATATCTTAAGTAATGTCAAAGTTATCGCCAAATAAACAGGTCCATAGCAGAAATGTAAGAATTTCTCTGGTCTGTAAGGGCTGAACAGGTATGAGAGACGCAGTGTCCTTAACCGATCACTCCTTCAGCTGTCACCCGGGATTCCCCTGCTGACAGCTGAAGTGTAAACAAAACCGACAGGTATCGGTAATTGGTATCGGTGGTACTTGTACGCACTGTAAAAAAAATAAAATGGTATCGGTGCATCCCTACTCCATTCTATAACATTTTTGCTTCTGAGCTTATGTTATAATATCTTGAGTTTCCTATGTAATTCATTGTAACATTTCTACTTACTGCAGACAGAAATAGATATAACCTGTTGTGTCATCCACTGCACCTGAAGATTGTGAGGATTTGCTGTCGGTTTCCTTTTGCAAGACTAACTGAAGACTGTAGAACAGGGGTATTGAATTAAAAGTCATGGAGGTCCGATCTGTAAAATATTCTTCCAGCCGAGGTCCGAATACCTGTTTGTACGATGACTCAGATTATTCACATCACAGCCCTCTCCTCTGAAATCACAATCTCGTCTTTACATCAGTTTCCTCATTGCCCCTTTACATCACAGTTTTCCCTTGATAGTGATGTCCTCTGCCCCGTCACATTACCCCCCCCCCCACAGTAGTGTCCCTTGTCCCTTCCTCACACTGCCCCCCCCCCAGTAGTGTCCTCTGCCCCCACCTTTACACCCCCCCCACAGCAATGGCCTCTGCCCCCATTTCTCCCCCCAGCTTTGCCCCCCATTCACATTGCAGCCCCTCCTAAGCTCTACCCCCATTCACATTGCAGCCCCCCCCTAAGCTCTGCCCCATTAACATTGCAGGCCCCCTCAGCTCTGCCCCCCCCCATTCCATTCACATTACAGCCCCCCTCAGATTCACAATGAAGCTCCCCTCAGCTCTGGACCCCCCATTCACATTGCAGCCCCCTCAGCTCTGCCCCCCATTCACATTGCAGCCCCCCTCAGCTCTGGACCCCCCATTCACATTGCAGCCACCTCAGCTCTGCCCCCCCCCCATTCATATTGCAGCCACCCCAACTTTGCCACACCCATTTACATTGCACTCCCCCTCGGCTTTGTTCCCCCATTTACATTGCAGCTCCCCTCAGCTCTGCTCCCCCATTCACATTGCTGCCACCTCAGCTCTGCTCCCCCATTCACATTGCTGCCACCTCAGCTCTGCTCCCCCATTCACATTGCTGCCACCTCAGCTCTGCTCCCCTCTTTCACATTACAGCTTCCCATCATCCTAACAACCATTCACCTGCTGGGACACTAGTTAACTCCAGCAGTCCCCGCCCTCCATCCAAAGTTTCTCTGTCTCCAGATCTCTGGCTAGCATTGTCCCTTGGCTGCCGTGCTGTGATGATGGCTGCGGCAACGAAGAACCAGCTCCTAAATGGCGGAACCAGGGTGGGACAGTGACTCGGTCTGCATCAGGCCAGCGGCCCGCCATTTAGTGATGCCTGCTGTAGAATATGCTCCTTTTTAAATGTTTTCGTTTTAGGCGACCATGATTTCTGTTTTGATGACTGATCATCAAACTGATCACTGATTGCACAGTTTTGCCACCCTATGGCCATACTAAAAGTATGTCAAAGAAACCCCTAAAATCTCATGACATCTTTTTAGTTGTTGCTTAATAAGACCAACACCAATGTCATAAAACTGCAGCCTGCTGCGTTTTTAAGAGATTGAGACTCAAATAAAAAGTCTAAACACAGGCACACAGAAAAATATCCAGAATTAAAACATAGCATTGACCTCAGATTTGCTTGTAACATCTGTTCTTGTATGAAATACTATAATACACTGGGTATGCAAACAGGGATGGTCTGCCCAGGTTTTATTCCATCTTTTGTGTGTTTTGCAGGGATAAGAGAGGAAGAGAAAAAAAAAATCACAGGGATCACTGAAATGTACTTAGTGCTTAGGGTGGGTTTCAATGAAATGTACACATGATGTAGA